>JAPMLY010000279.1:17500-257530 GCA_026401115.1 Tetraselmis chui
TCAATGTCCTCCTCGTCCTCATCGTCCTTCAATGACACACATTAAGTAAGACAAAGTCAATAGGGAATCAATACCACCATTTAAAAGTATCAAGGAAAGGCAAAAATAGGAGACATGATTGGCACATTGCCTGGCCAGAAAAATCAATATGGTGATTGGGAATGTCTTGGAGCCTGATCGCCATCCGGAGATGAGCCTAGCTCAGATAACACACACCCGGGGCAAAAACAGCGGCTCACCTCCATGTCATCAAAATCCTCGCCATCCTCATCGACAATGTCCTCTTCAATGATCTCGTCCTCCTCTTCCTCCTCTTCTTCCTCCTCCTCCTCTTCTTCTCCCGCGACTTCCTCCCTCTGCTGCCCTTCATCATCTCCATCATCGTCATGCGCCTCGCTCTGCGCAGAGGACGCATGCCCCGGTCCCTCCGCCTGCTCCTGCCCGTGGGGGACCGATGGAAGCAACTCCGCCACTAGTCCGGCACCGCTGAGAGGGCGCGCATCCGCGTTCCCTCCACCGCCCAACACGCATGTCAACAGTTGAAGAAGCGGCACAAAGGTGGAAAGCAGCTGAGCCCGCTGACTTCGGGCGCAGCCCTCAACTTCGCCCGCGAGGCGTGGCAGAAAGCTCAACACCGCAGGCAAGCCGCGCACCGGTACCTGCGCTGCGCCATGCAACAATGCGCCCACAAGTCGCTGTACACGCTCGAGCACTCCAACCGGCAACAGCTCACAGGTCGATACCTCCGCTGCGGCAGCCTCTGCCGTGACCCCCAACAGCTGGATCACTGCATCCACCAGCGCGGAGATTGCAGCCTCATCCGCATTGCTATTGTCCGGTAAGGAGAGCGTGGCCTCCACCAGGCTCAGAGCCAAATCCCCTGTGCTCTCTGAGCCACCTACAAAACGTGCAAAGGGGTAACAGCGAGCTCAGCTAACTACCGTGCTCAACAGAAAATGCGAATTTGAGCAATATAGATTAACGACTGACTCGCTTCGGCAGGCAATGAGGGACGCAGCTGGTACTGAACTATTTGTATGCACCGATTCTCACAACAGCAATAAGAGGTCGTTCATTTTAATTGCAGCATTCAGATAGATGGCAGAAGTTGCCATCCGTGTGAACATAGCTGCTGCAGATTTGAAAAAGTCAGAGCAGCTTATTTTTGCATGGGTATAATTGAGCTGCGCTAGAGTAGAATAGCCCGAGCGTAGCCTCAAGTATCAAACAAAACAGGAGCGTATTATATGCAGCCCTTTACCTTGACCAAGTATGTAGGTGCGGATAAAAGCAATCTGGCCAAGCTTGCTGCTGGCGAGTGCCTCAATCACAAAGCGGGTGACTTCCAAGCCCTTAGCTTGACGGGTTCTGCAATTGAGCACAAGGAAACACGCTAAGCCCATTTACGCAAGTGGGGTGGTGGTACTTGTGTGTGGGTGCGAGTAGCAAAAGGAGAAGTAGCACACCTGACAACGGACACTAACAGCTTGAGCAGGGCCTCGTCGCCAATGTGATTACCAGCGCCCAGCGAGTCCAAGAGAGGTAGCAGGTGGCAGCATTTGGACAACAGGGGGCATGTATGCTCCCATTCAAGACTATTCTGGAGCGACTGCGCGGCCGCCTGGACCAACACCGTCGCCTGCTGCCGCACCTGCGCGCCACAGCCATCGGCTCCGGAAGAGGTGGAAGCATGATCCAGTGCTGCAACTGCATGACGATATGCCATCAGCTCTTCCTCCTTTCGAGCCGCTTTCAGGCCCTCCTCCCCGCAGGCAGAGCGCACAGCCGCATCGAGCTCCTCGAAGCACTCAGTCTCACTTCGCACTGCGGCTGTCAAAACCGAGCGAACAGAGATGTCCGCCACAGCTTGCCGAAGCGCGGAAGCTGATGCGGGAGAGGCGCGGAGAAAGCGGCCAATGGCAGAGATCGCTGTGGAAAGTAGATGGCGGGCACTGTGTAGCGCCACAGTGGCCGGCTGCGGGGTGAGGGGCAAGGAGTGCAGCGCAGCTGGGGCTGCATCCACCAGAGCCGCCCCTTGCCACTCCGGACCACCGTCAGCGGCTAAAATGGCGAGGGTGACAGTACTGGGGATACGTCCGCCGCCACCAGCTGTCTCGTCTAGAAACATCTGCACGTCTATTACTGGCAGCCGCAGGCTGAGCAGCAACGAGTGCACGACTTGAAGGTCGCTCAACTGCTCCCCAGCCTATGCCACAGACATTAGCATAATCAGCCTAGAAGTGCATAGAGTTCAGATTGCAAAGGGAAATCAGTGCATCAATCCACTCAAGACAGCAGAAAGATAGAAAGATAGACGGTCAGAAAAGCAAAATATTTGATGAGTACACATGCTCTGGAATGGCAAACCTGGCTGATGCTAGCAGCAGTTGACCATGTAAGGAGTTTCGTGATGCTGTCGGTGCAGCTAGCCATAAAGGTTGCAGCAGCCTCCGAGTCGGTCTGGTTGAGGGGCTCGGCCATCGCTGTCAACTTGCGGGAGAATAGGAGCAATGCGAGTTGTAGAGTGGTGCAGGTGAGGAATTTCATGTCGTTGCTGTTTCGGGAGCACGTCAGGTGAACAGCCTCCCCAAACGCGCGCTCTACCTTGCCCAGCAGTGCGAGCACCTTGGACATGGGAAGCCTAGCTTCATCCAGACTGGCGGTCGTTTGGTGAAGCAGGGCAGTCGTGCCAACGGTCAGGTGGTCGTCCAACTGCACATTGTCCAGCGGCGCAGCAGCAACGCACTCCTGAAACGCAGCACAAACAAGGACTCCCCTAATTAGACTCTCACAAATGAAAGAGTAACCGCAGTTTCTAACTCAACGCATCTCGCAAACGGGAAGGAATCACACAAAGAGAACCCCCACCTGCAATAGTTGCCAGCCGTGTAAAAAGACCTGTAGCTGGCTGACATGCACTTCTAGCGCGACTGTCTCTTTTCCAGCCAAGTCAAAGCCATCACTCTCCCCTGTTACGCCGCTGTTGTCCCTAGAGTCCTGTTCAGACTGCGTGCACACCGTTCACAACTCTCAGATAACTTGAGCACTCTATTTGCCACCATCAACAACGGCATACGTAGAGGAAATGATATTTAGCAAGCATGCGCAACTGCCAGAACAATAATGCTCACGACTCACAGGAAAGTGCACCAGCCGGTCCATTAGACTGTAAAGCCAGCTCCGAGCATCCCCCTGCTCGGGCAACCGCCAAGCATCGAGTTCGCCCACTGAACTATGCGTCATTTCGGACAAGACGCCTGACAATGAATCCCATGCCCTGCTAGCTCGGGCTGCCGCTATAGCAGCTGACGCAGCGCGGACCGACACCTCAGCCTTCATACCAGCAGGAGGGATCATTACTGGTGCCCCCACTTTCAGGGCTTCCGCAATTCCAGCAAAGGTAGAGGCGCCCGGCAGCCCCTCCACAGAAGATGAGTTGGCCAGAACAGCAATCCACTCCACTGGCAAAGCGCTCCCGGACAACTCGGATCCATCCACCGTCTCACAGCTGAGGATGGCCTGTGTGGTAGTGAGCGTCCAGGAGCACGGCTGTTGGTCCCAGTGGGACAGCTGATATCGGAGCAAACCCAGCAGCGTGGCACGTGCATTGGCTATCCGCACAATAGCTCCGCGGGCCGCAGGAAGAGAGGCAAACGGTGCAGTAGCAGCCAAGCTCTCGAGAAGCTGGCAATTGGCTGCTACCAGCGCAGCCCTGGCGCTTGCAGGCAGGTAGTGCCAAGCCATCAAGACTGGTGCCTGCAATACTTCAGACATATCACCCTTCCTGTGGCTGTCTACTCCGGAAGCGACCATTGTTGCCTCCACCATGACATCAAACAGCAGCTCAGACACCCACACGCACCCACCAAGGCCTATAATGGCACTGCCGGCCATTGAATTCCCCATTGTCAGGCAGGATGGCATGTCTGAATAGGCTATATCGTCCTTCGCTCCCCGAAGGAGTAGTGCGACAGCTACTTGCATTGCACTCCCCGTGCAGCCTCGGAGAAAGACATCCCCCCACGGGCGTCCCGGTCTCAATACAGCTCCAACTATCGCAGCTGCTAGCTTCGGGGGGAGAGACCCTGAGCTGGTCACCGCACCAGTCAGCATGGCTCCAGTATAGTCATCCTTCCTATTCTGCAGAACCGAAGGGATGTCCTGATGGATAAAAAGCAGACAAAATAAGTCAATACGCATTCAAGCGTGAGCGGAGTCAAGTGCAACATGCAGATCGATTGAGCATAAGGTAGCCATACCTGGATCACAACCAACAAAGCTAGCGCATGTCTATCCCCCAAATCGAGGTGCTCAGCCAGCAGTGCACCGTCTTTCACCCAATGGGTGAGCAGGGCAACGAGCTTTTGAAGAAGGAGCGCCCACTCCTTCTGCATGATAGCTGACCCCCTGCGTGACCTATGCAGCGCTACCAGTGCCACGCGCAACACCGTCTCCAGAACCTATAAAGGTATAACGATTAATTGACAGCACACAGTAAGGCCAAAGCCAACCACAAGCGGAAGAAAAGCTTGGCAAGGGCATCCAAGCGACGAGTCCGGTTACCTCCTGAGCCTCCCTTCCAGCAGAAGAATTGTTAGCTGTGACTTGAGCTGCCTCTGCCAGAGACCATCCATTTTCCAAGACGCGATGGAAAACTTGCATGAGGCCGGTGGGGTGCATCCTGCTGGACAGGGCATGGGGCTCTACTACCTGCAGGTTGCCATTGGCATGTCCCCAGCAATAGGTAGTGGACATGTCTGCCCCCCCGAGTTCAGACTGTTCCTGTGCCTCGACAAGCGACTCGCAGTCGATCGCTACCATCAACTCAGCCAAAGCCCGCAGGGTCTGGAGCAGAACCACAAGGACGAGTTAGGCGCCACCAGCAAACTTCGAACTCAGCGAGTGCACGTCCAGCAGAGTGGAAAGGGGCATAGCAAGCCACCAACAAATCATACCTTCTTAGTTAGGGCGTTCAGCATGGCGGCACGCAGCGTGGACTCGTGCTTACACAGATTGTCAACAAAGCCAAAAACCGTCGGAAGAGTAGAGCCATAGACGGTCTCATTGCTTAACTTCGCCAGCAATTCAGAGAGTGCCTCCTCAATTCCCTCCATGTTGCATATTTGTACCACTTCGTGAGTGGATAGCCTATTAAGCAGCTGTAGCCCAGGTAGAGCAGCTTCCTCATCCTGGGCTCCCTGCGATATTCGAACAAACCCATATTCAGCACGTAGCACACCCTCACAAGATATTGGTTTGCGTTGCGTGGCTGTAGGCCTGTGTGGCTACAAACCGTGCGTGCCGCAATAGCCGAGCATACACACCTTGCACGCTGAGGTCGTTGCCGAGATAACCTCTCCCAAAATGCCCAACCCACCAGCTTCCAGGGTCCGCAAGCGAGACACGGCAAGCGTGGTGGGATCAGCCATGCGATGCGGCTGTGAATCGGCTAAATCCAGCAGGGCAGAACTCCCTTTCACTGCAGACAGCAGTCTGTCTAGAAGTTGCGATGATTCACTAGTGTCTTTTATACCGGGGGCGGGTGCCGCTGTCGACGCAGTTGGCGGCTGTCGAAGGGATTGCGGCAAAGATTCTGCGCTTGCACAGCGCTCTGCCAGCGCTTTCGACCTGAGTTTAAGCTCAATGCAATCGTGTGACTCAGCCTGAACCGCCAGAACCACGCCAACAAGCCGGAATGCGCATTCCCTGAGACAAGCAAAACATAATATCAGATATACTATAACAACATGCACTCGGAAAAAAAATCGCATAAAGCTCATTCGCAAATCAGCATTCAAAAATCTACCTTAAGTCCTGTTCCGCCTGGTCCACGCTGCGATCGCTCGATCGCATTACCATTATGCATAGTTCCAGCGCCTTTACGCACGCCCTCTCCAATGCTACAGTAGCACACAAATCAAGCATCCCATCAGCTAGATGCACGCATAGCATGAGCAATGCCCTCCTGTGCTGGAAGTCCGGCTAGCGGATGGAGGCACTCACTCCCTAGGCACGACTAGAGATTAAAATACCTGCACCTACCTGTGGAAAGGGACTCTGCCACACTCCTCCCCTGAAGCCCCACATCTAGGCATGCCACCGCCCCAAACACAGACATAAGCGTAGCGGCCGTATCCCTTCCAACATCGACGCACTCGGATGGAAGCTCTGCAAGCGTGAGCAGCCACGACTCCAGCACCCCGTCTCTGCAGCCCGCAAGCAAGTCCTGTTGCATGACCAGTACCTCAGCCCTGAGCACTCCTCTCTGCGTACAATCTGCCCACACACTGAAACCCTTCAGTGACACGCACACCGCTGGCAAAGGCGCATACCTCGTCCGAGGCCAAAGCAGCGAGCAACATGTCCCTCAGCTGCACCGCATCCTGTTGGTTGGTAGGGGGAGGGGAGATCACGCACAGGCAATATGAAAACCTCAAAACCGAGATGCCCGCTCCTTTCCATTCTACAGCAAGCTAGCGTTGGAGAGGGTCAGTCACGGGTGGGGGTCTGGGGCGTGTCTGGCAACATAGCGTGCATGCCGCGAAACGCTGGTCGGGGTCAGTGGGAGCGGAAGGCTCGCTAGCCGTGAAGACCACTTACCTGTGCGGCCGAAACGCTACTATTATACACAGCTGTTTCCTCTGACTCTGCACGTTGTTGCTCATTGGGCGGGGGCTCCTCCCCGTCCGAACTGGATGAGGTCCCGGCCCGGCCGTCCATGCCTCTGCTCCCGCCCCTCGGGGATGCACTCGGCAGGCCGCGCAGCACGGCTGCTTCCCGCGCTTCCGGATCTTTACCGTATCAATGATATGGACGCTTGATGGTCCAGCGCTCTTTCTTAGCGCAATCCAGACGACAGGTTTTCGGCACACTCTAGGCAGTGAGAGTTTCTTTCGCTGTCAGAGTGGACCGTGCTGCCTCGCCACGGCACGGGCGCTTCAACAACCTTACTGGCGGTGCTCGCCCAACTTCGTCCTACCCGTATGTATGGAGGTATACCCGTATAGAGGAATCCAGAACGTACTGGTACTTGTACTCGTATACCATATGTGCTTGGAGCAGTGATCATCGTCATCTGCTTCACCGGATGGTTGCCAAGCTTACCTAAGAACCGGCCTTAAAGTGTCTGGTTAAGCAGTGATCATGATGATGCAAATATAATTTAGATAATATAGGGCAGTGCTGACGCTTCTGTGGCGTGCCTTTCTGTTCCTCAGGTTTTTGCCTCTCTTATTCCTTTTGCTTGGTGGCCTCCACTGCTTTTTCTTGTAAGATTTTGTTTATTGTATGATGCTGATGATGCTCCCTACGTTGTGACGATATGGCCCGGCATTTACAAAGCAGTGGGGGGCTCCATTTACCAAAAGTTTAGATCGCTTACATGAATTGGCTGACATGGCCAAATGGCCTTATTCACGCATTAGAAGGAATCAAGGAGGGTGGGTTTGCGTGAGCTTTGTCGTCATAAAAGGCAGAAGGTGGTCTGACGCTTGTGGTGCGATATTGTACAAAAAATTTAATTTTCTGTTTTTGCCTCCGTAAAACTCACCCCCATATATATGTACAAGGTCGTAGCGTGACCGGTTAGACTTGCGAAGCGTCATGGCAACGCTTGCTAATCTAGCCCCCGTGCGTGTAAGTTAAGCCTCTATTTAACATTGTGGCCATTTATAAAGCAATGAGGGGCTCCGTTTGCCATCATGTTGCCGTGTGGCGGGTAATCTGCGGTTGGCCGCCCAAGGGCGTAAGCCAACCAAAGAAGTACCAATCCGTTGTTATGGGAACGACAGTGGGGTCGATCTTGTCGGAAAAAAAATCTCAGCATGGTAACCCCAATCGCGTAAGCGACTGTTGTCGCATCTTTTCGTAGTGAGTGCGAAATCCAAGCGAATCGGCCGGGGGGGTTGACATGGATGACCGTGAGGACGAGCTCCATCTAGCTCGTAAGGGGGTGTCCGTTGACCAGCTGGCTCGTTTTTTTGCTATTTGTCAATCGCTCAACGATACAATGGAGTATTGTCTCTTGAAGCCAATCGTAGTCTAGAGCTGTCGAAGAAATCCAACAGACTAGATGCTCGACTATGGGCGCTCCCGGGGATGTAGCAAAGAAGTCGGTGTTATGTAGCTACTCTTCGTTGCCCTTCATAAACGTATCCTACCGTCATCACTAAAGACAGTAATAAATTCCAAAGTACTACTAAAGTACTACTAACCGCAAAACATGGATGGGTCGGTAGCTCGAATGAGCAACGCCGACCGTCTTCGCTCACGGCATGGCCTCCCGATGAGCGACAGGCTGGTGGACATAGGGCCCGTTGAACAACATGCACCGTCCACCTCTTCCCAACCGAGCCTATCTCACCCCGGCTAGTGGATCCGTAGACACAGCAGACGGTACACACTCAAAGGCGCTATCCTTATTATTTTGAATCTCTCGTCGCAGTGACAGCTTCCGCGCCTAAACATTCAAACCCGTCACGACCAACACCGAAAGTACTGCCACACTCTCCGGAACAACGAAGATTACAAAAAGCAAAAGACATTGAGTTGCGCGCACTCCCTCGCGCCCCTCTGAGCTTCCGGACGTTCCCGTCCGCCGCCTACCAAACCCAAGTCAACAAAAACACCAACAATGGTTTGGTCGCGAGTTGCCAACTCGCGTTCCACACTACAAATCCGAACAAAAACCCACTACCAATCACACACTCCTCATCGATCCCTATCACGACCCTGCTTCCCTCCCCCTCACAAGACCCCCGGCGGGTCCGTACATCCGGACCAAAAAGGGACACCGGCCGAGAATGGGCCAACACGGCGCCGCATGCACCCAGCTCGCTACGTCAACCCTCCGCCCGCTACTATGACCGAGCTCTCCACACATGCACTAACCACCCAAGTCAAAGCTACCCCTTCCATTCCCCCTCCCAGATCATCTGAAGCCTACCACGACACGGACCATTCCTCACGGAGTGCTCCTACGCCAAAGGACCGGTACCGGTGCGATCGTCCCGCTCCTTCACACAGTAAGGGCCAGTCTAGCACCCAACGTCCCCTCCCGTTAGCCTACGCTGCTATACTCGTTAACAGCGCACTGGATTTGATACTTTTCTCCAACCTTAGTGCTTCCCAGCCACAATGTTTTAAAGTTCGACCAATAATGCAACATCTTGTAACTCGAAATTCGTTCTCTTTCCGAGAAAAATATATTGCAAGCATGTTTCTTCTCCCTGCACTAACCACCGACATGATCAGTACCCCACGACCCCCCCTCCCCCTCAAGCTACCATCCTACACCACAATTACACTAATCTATTAGCAGATGCACATGTTGCATGGCTTGTCGCGCCAGCCCGTACCATGTACGCTCCCTCTCGCCCACACTTGCCGCTCGCCGACCGACACGCGCCGTACGCTCACGAATCCCGCTCTCCATGCCCGATGCCATTAGCAGACACCCCCCCCAGCCCACCTCTTCCCCCCCTACCTTACCCTCATGTCGACGGCTGTCCTCCCCATGCCCCCTCGCTATATCCATCGCTCGCTCCAATCGTTGTGCCCCTCCGCTTTTTTGTTTTCATGATAGCCCACCAAACCCGCCTAAATCACCACACTCTCGCGCTTACATGCGCTTACCTCACTGTAGACCCTAGCGTGCTCCTTCTCCCTACATTCCCTCTCCACTCACCATGCTTTGCCCACCTTTTCCCTCCAATTGCGACTCGCCAAGATGACCGAGTCGGGAATGCCACAAGCGTTTTTGCAATGGCGCAGTGGCGACCGAAGCGGTAGGATTCGACGAAGCAACCCGCGCCGGCAACCACACCTACAAGTGCGCGCGCTCCAACGAAACCACCACGCCACCACCAAGACCGGCATGAAGACGAAGGTGGTCGACGGGATATCAGCTAACACCACATAACCTTGTCGCCGAGCTTGGGTGAGGCTGAAAAGCCTATGGTAAGACCATGACGCGCGACGGGATAACTCAGAAACGTGGAGCATATTCTTCAGCATGACGGGAATCTCCTCTCCATCGTCAACCTTCACAATGATGCGGACCGAGCCCACGCCAACAGCGCGGGCGCTGATACCTTTCACACAAAGCCGGTCGGTGAGCGCTCGATACTCACAGAAGTCACGCCGCACACTAGTAATGTGATGGCTATCGCCGCAGTCGGCCAACCACATCCACGTTTCCCCATCGCGCTCGAACATGTGTCGAGCCTCGGAGAATGGCCTCGCAGGGGTGGCCGTCACGTCCATGACCGCCGGAAAAGTAACGGGGGAGTCCACTTGCGCAGAGTCACCTCCGGTGGTGTTGTCCGGGCACTCCGACCTGCGATGGGCCTTCTTACCACAGCCATAGCAAACACCACGAAAAAATCTCGCTCCGCCTCTGCCATATGAGGCACGACGAGTAGTCGCAGCTCCTTGAAGAGATTTTAGTTGGTCTCAGAGCTCGTAGACTTGCCGTTTCAAAAGATCAGTCGTTGCGTCATCATGAGACGCTGCAGAAGCCGTAGGTGTCGGAGGCTCCGTTGTATGTGATTGCGCACGACTCTCGATGCGCATGCCCTTTTGACGAAGATCACGCTTGACGGTATCCATGCTGATGTTGTGTACGTCCCACGTGTCGGTGATGGAGTGGTATTCGCTGCGTAGGCCCTTCACCAAGTACATGATGATACGCCGGTCGTGCACGACGTCCCCAACTCGGGCAAGCAGTCGTGGCAGTCGAACTAACCGATTCAAGTATTGAATATCGCTCTCGCTGTCCGCTTGCAGCGTCTCCAAGTCTTGCAATAGTTCTGTACACCGGTAAATACCATCGTCCTCACAATGATTGACTAACGCGGTCCATGCAGTGTGGCCGCAGGTCTTGTCATCCTCGCTAACATTCTCGATAATGGAAAGATCGTCCTCCGGTAGCGCAAGAATCAATGTGGAATACATGTCGACTTGTTGTTGAGAGGAAGCGGCATCATCCGACGACAAAACCGGAGCCCACTTTTGCATCACGCCAAATGCACATAAACGTTTCTTCCACACATCAAAATCTCGTCTCTCCCCACTAAACTTCGGTAGTTCTACGGAGTCCATATCTGGTGCGTCGGATGCGCTCTCATGAGCACCAGAAAATCAGGAAAAAGCCACCAAGAAAAGCACCAAGTACCGGTCAAGAGGCGGGCAACACGGCTCAGAAAAGGAGACGACACAGGGCTGACAGAAGACGCAGTTGTACTCCCCGAGTCTATACAGCCAAGGCAATTAGAAACGATTATCAAAAGGTCGGTCAAGTGACGTCGTACATGAGTGCTAGTACGCTTGTAGTAAGATGCGTTTCCAAAAATTCAGCCGGACCACTATTGGCTTTCACGAAAGAAGAAAGTGGCGGGTGACAAGTTCCGGAAGCGAATAAAATTCCAGAAAGCGCCAAGCTATAACAAAGGAAAGCAAGCCGATCTTCACGTCACACGAGTCGGCGTCCGGGGGTTCAAGGGTCCAAGCGACACAAACAAGTCGCTACCAGCCGGGTATCGAAGTAAAGCTACAAACACAAGCAAGAGCCAGCCACTTTGTGAGCCAACCGCACCTCACATGTCGTGCGACACCACAAAGGTCTACAACTCTTCGAGAAGCAAGCTCTAGGTTCCAGTCAAGACAAATGACTCCGACAACTAGCAGCTTGAGGGCCCATAACATGGCAAAGGTGAGGGGGCGATAAGGAATGCTTACACTCGGTGAGTGACACTGCATGTCATCTTACCCTCAGCAAGTGCCTAGCACTTGCCTATCATAGGACACGCACTAACCTTGTGGCGAGCAACTTGCTACCATCAGCAACCTAATCTTCTCTATTGTTGATTGGCTTATCATCTTATAGTGCTGAGTCACAGCCGTACTATCACGATGCTACTTGACCAACATGGCTGTGTAGCAACTTGATTACCACACAAACTATGTATCGCAATAATGTGCTAGGGCTTCTCTAACCGTTGCAACATACAAGCGACTCGACTCATCAAGCATTGGGAACCTCGTCTTGTGCGTCGTTTAGCTAGTTAGATTTATTGTGCGTACTTGTACGTGGCCAACCTAGTGTGGCAGTTTGTTTTCAAAAAGCTAAATGAGTACACAAATCTGTTATGTACTTGTTGATGTCTCTGCCGGTGGGAATGCAGATGGAGGGAGACATGCGAAGTTGTTTGAATGTTATTGTTTAACAGTAGTTTGCAAGCGAGCAAAGGACTTGTTAAAATGTTATTTCACCTCCCTCTACTGCACTAGGCTTAAATAGCCATCGCCTAGATAGCTTGCACCTCCTATCGCTTGGTCCTCGTACCCGGTGCTAGGGCTTCTCCAACCGTTGTAACATACTAGCGACTCGGCTCATCAAGCATTGGGAGCCTCGTTTAGCATTGGGAACCTCGTCTTGCGCGTCGTCTGGCTATTTAGATTTATTGTGCGTACTTGTACGTACCGGGAGGTATTGGTAGTACAATGTGCAGAACTCGCTTATAAGTCCTGTATGGCTTGGTAGAGAGGTCCAAGAGACATCAGTCGGTCCAGTTTGCCGGCACATGTTTTGTTTAATTTCCAATTTTTTTTTACAATGTGCAGAAGTTCTCTCGCTAAATTGCAGTAGCGACGTACCCACGATGTACGTCCTCTTGATGGAAAAGCATGAATTGGATTTTAGTAACGAGTGCATGTACAATGTCTTGCAATGTATGTTGCTAGACTGCACTCGTCACACTCGTACCCTCCCCCTCTTGACATATCGTGAGGACGCTCGTGAGGGGATGACCCCTGTGGCCTGGGCTCCTTTACCGAAGCAAATATTGGGACTCAGTAATGCGCGTTAGGTGAGCGTGCATGACGTCGATGTACGTCTTAGTCTTGGCAAACTTGTGCCATTGGGATGTCTCCAAGAAATCTTGTAACGCCGTGGTTCGGTGTACCTCGTTCAGCCGGTGCCATTCATATGGAATGTCGTCATCATTGAAGTGCGTCATGAAGAGCAAATATTTGCCTCAACGTCCGGGTAACGACTTGATGCACACAACAGATGTGGGAGATGTCGAGCTCCTCATTGTCTCCTTCTGCAACAATCACCTAGACAACTGGTCGTAGCGAAGCTATAGAGTAGGATCGTAAATTGTTGGCGTGGAACGATGGGTATATGCATACTATTGGTGGCAGATTCAATCTCAAACTGTGTTTCCCAATATGCTCTTCTACTGTCCAAGCTGTCGATCACGCAGTTTCATGTTAGGCTGCCCACGTAAGAAGAGATTCTTTGTAACAAGAGTCGCTTTGTCTCCTCGAATGAAGTGTGGGGCTATCGACGGTTCCGAACGAGCTTGCATATCATCCTTGTGTAGTTGTAACACCGAGCGGCCCATAGCGTGTACCTCATATAACAATCTCAATCACTATGGCGCGTCTTTCGAAACCGGAATCGAAGGTCGCATGCTGAACATCATGTCACGGAGCTCCTCAAGAGATAACCCAAAATTAGCTTCGAAGGGAGTGTGCTCAACTTTGAGCGCACGAGTGGCGTTGTGCGCAAATTCCTCTTGAGGCAACATGTCTGTCCAATTTGATCCGTCGTAGCAAGAGAAACAACATAGGCTTGGCATGGTAGGGGGCTAAGAGGGCCGACAACTCGATCCGCGGGATCAACAGCTGTCGGGAAAGCCCTATATATAGGGCTTATGAATAAAGAATTTCTGTGCAACACCGGCGCCAAGATCTCCCGCTCGGCCCGTCCGATATTCTTTTTCGTGGTTAGATACTCATGGATACATCCCTACTTTGGGGGGGGGTGGGGCATGTACCTCAGGAGCGTGTGTTGGCGAGGAGGGTACGGCCGGATCAGCGGTGGGACGCGGGCGTTGGAGTTGGCGATGGTTAGCCGGGAAGCAGCGCCAAGAAAGGGCGTTGGCGCGCTGTCGACCAGCCTTGTGCCAGTCCATCCTTCCCGGGGGAGGAGGCACAACATGACACATGTTGGTAGTTGATCGCAAGCGGAGCAACGGCTAGGAGAGGCGGCGGCGATCCTCAAGACTAGCCGCCGCTGGAAAGCCATGTACTGAGGGCTTTTTGGAGACTGAAAGTAATGTGCGTACCCGGCGTAGAGGTTACTACCGTTCCTTACCCTGCGGGTTTCCCTTAGTTCCCCAAACACAGATCGGAAACGTACGCAAGGACACGGGAGTGGCTACCGTCCTACGTGCGAATGATACGGGTGGGCCCATTGTTCTTTTGGGGGACGTGAGAAGGGTACGGGCGTAACTATAACGCCGGATCTTTCTGCAAGTTGGGAAGCCACAACATGGCATGGCGCTCACAAGCGGAAATTGAAATTGTTTACAACAATACCAAAAAAACCGGTTGCTGTCTCTGGCCCCCCCCTTATGATACGCCTAGCTGGACTTAGAAGCGTGAGGTAGACCGTGAACCACTAATCCCAACCTCTCCAATGGCAGTAACGATACCGTTTAAAACATACCCATAAACAAGTATTGTCTGCATACAAGTATGAAATATAAAATGTCGCTAGTCTCCACGATACGCGGCCTGCTCCAGCCGCTCCGGGGTCGCTGATCAACAAGGATGTTCAGCTTGAGCTGGTCGAGGCGGGCCTGCCTGACCTCGGCTCCTGTGCGACTCCGGTCGTGCCGGAGCTAGGGGGGAAAGGCAGGTGAAAAACCCCCCTTGCATAGGTCGTCGTCGGTCCCGCCTCGATCCGTGCCCAACCCCGCCCGAGGTATTAGCTGCTCCTCCCGGCGCAGCTCGCCACCTAGCCGAGTCTTCTCTCCTCCTTCGGGGGCCGATAGGAGAAAGTAACTAGGTTGCAGACGGTGTCCGGCTGGCTCTCTTGCCCCCGAGCCAGATTTTCTCTTGTCCCCTGTCCTTTTTCCGTCTGTTTCCAACACCTATCTGATCGCGTTGTGGCCGTCCGTACCCTCCCCCGGTGGTTTACGTTGTTAGGGGGGCCGCCTTTACGAGCAGTGTGCCGTTACGATAACCCTTGGCACACTGCCTGAGGCAGCCTATCGATAACCGGGTACCGACTAGGGAAGGGGTTGGAAGAACACATAGATAGAGTCGCCGGTCCTCAAAAGATAGTGGGTACGGAAATTTTTCCAAAAACCCCCCGTACCGGGCTTTTCCGGCGGCAAGCGATCCTAATGACCGCTGCCGCCAGACCGTGCCGCTCCTCCGGCTGCGACCCACCTCCGTCCTGCGTAGCATCAAGCCTCGCCCCCAGGGGAGACCTAAGGCTCTCGTAGGGCTGGCGACTGCTAGCGAGCGCCGTGCCCTAGCGCAGCATCCCAGCTGTCCGCCGCTAGCTCCAACACCCTCGTCCCTCCGCTGATCCGTCCGTACCCTTCTTCGCCAAAAAATATTTCGCAAACGCCGCCCCCACCCCATCGTCGGGAGAGTATTTGCGAGTATTTAGTCGCGGAAAAGACATATCGGACTGGCCGAGCGGGAGATCCATGTGCCGGTGTACGGATATTATGTTTTTCCAAAACCCTCCGTACATGGCTTCCCGACAAGTGCTGATCCCGCGGATCGCAGCTGTCGGTACCTCGCTCAGCCCCATACCGTGCCAATCCTGGCACGGCTATGGGGTTACCAGCGCCCACCGCGAGGAGGTAGAGGTAGGTGCCGACGGGCCTGCGAGCGCACCCCTCTCCGGGGCCGCCGCCGCTGCGCCGCCGGCGGGCGCCCACAAGCGGACTATTACGTCGCCAAGCTACATCTCCCGGGGGGAGGAATACGCAAGGGCGGCAAGGAGGATGGTCGCGCAGGGGGGAGCGACACAATCTAGCGACGACGACCCTCCTTGTTGGCGCCGCCGGAAAACCATGCACGGAGGATTTTGATTAATTTCCGCGCACCCGCGGCCCGGAGGATCCGACTACGGTGACCTCCCCCCCGCCCCCCCCCCCCCTTTTGACACCCACTTTGGCCCGGGTGAGCGCGGAGGCCCACACTCGAAACATGGCTGCTCGGTGGACGCGCGATCAGAGAGGGAGGATATTGGGGTAGGTCGGACTACCATGCAAGTACCCGGGTACCAAACAAAAAAAACCCGGGGAAATCAGCGAGAAAATCTAGGCGCGAAGGTAAGAGCGCTAGCTTTTCCCTATGTTTGTGTGTCTTGGTCCCACCCACATGCCCTCGAGGTGACGGGGGACTTCAACAAGGCGGACCGTCGCGTCGGGAGGTGCGGCAACGACCTTGGGGCGGGGTCTACGGGATGCGATGGCGGGATCAACGACCGCCTACGTGAGGAGGGGTTTTTTGCCAACCTTTCCCCTCCTATCTTCGGCAAGACCGAAGTCACGCGGGAGCTAGATTAGGCTAGCCCGTCGTCCCTTCCGAACGCCGATCGGCCTAGGCCGTTCGGCACCCCGTACGGTGGGAGCGGGCCGTGCATCGTGAAGGTGGAGCAGAAATTTCGTTTTGCATTTCTGGACAAGTGGATTTAGTTTTTAGATATTCTGTTCTTGATTACAAAATGCAATGTTGTTACATCTTGGGCGGGGGGGGGGTGGGGTCTGTGGCAATAGCTGCGGTTGCTTACAGTTTTTAACCCCGAGGAACGTCGGCACACATTGCAGATAGGTGGGTCGATAGGTGTACCTTGTTGAAGAGTAGCCGGTATAATGTTCGCCCTCAATTGTCCTATATATGGCTGAGCTATAGACGGCCGACAGATAACAACCGGTCAAGTTTGCTTGTATGGTTGTAAACAATTTCAAATTTCCAACAACGCAGAGGATGATGAAACGTGTTGTTGACCTAGCTCCGTTAGGTCATCCGTTTTTGGATGTCGAATGGACGACATGTTGAGTCGCGTTTGTTCCAAGGCGTCTCCAAAGCGTCTCCGAGAATCCGCTGACGAATTTTGGGTCGCGATCACTGACCAACACCGAAGTAGTCCGTGTAATCGGTAGACTCCATGTAGCAGTTTCCCCTCATGTTACTCTCTCTGCACGGCAGAAAATGGGCCATTCGAGCCAGATGGTCGACCACAATCAACACAGTATCAAAGCCATTGCTCACATGTAAGCGTGTTAAGTAGTAAAGACCAACTATGTGCCACGGTCTAAGTGGAACTGGTAAAGGAAAAAGAAGTAGCCCAACCTTAGTCGGTGTAAGCGACAGACCGTCAATGTCAATCGATTCTATAACGTCGTAAGTAAGAGTTTGTAAAACCTTAGCAGGAATGCGTGAATTACCTATTACGTAGGGTACCGGAACATATACCGACAAGACGCAAACAAGTTGGTGTTACCCTTCATGTAAAGACACTCGAACCGGCTTGTTACTCAACATGATAAGTCGTCGGGAGTCAAAGTATGGCAAGTCTCCTCGCGAACAATTTGCAAACGGCAGCGTCGTCAAGCTCTTCGTTAGGTAAGAGCGAAACGTCACGAAACCAAGTTTTGCCGGTACGGGGTTCACGTTGTAAAACGAGCCTAATGTTAGAGGCTTTGGAATTTCCGACATGAAGTACGACCACAACGTAGTTACCATGTCCAATAAAAGCCGTTTCGAAGTAATCAATCAGCGTCAAACGAATCAAGTAACAACGAAAGCGTGCGTCGACCACACAACTCCGAAACCAGTGTGGCAGTTGGCCTTCTGTGAGCTAGCTCATACACAAATATGCTTTGTTGTGCTTGTTGTTGATGTCTCTGCCGGAGGAAATGCAGATGGAGGGAGACATGCGAAGTTGTTTGACTGTTAATGTTTAACAATATTTTGTAATTGAACAATGGACTTGTTAAAAGGTTATGTCACCTCCTCTACGGCACTAGGCTTAAATAGCCATCGCCTAGCTAGCTTGCACCTCCTCTCGCTTGGTCCTCGTACCATGTACTAGGGCTCTTCCACCGTTGCCAACAAACTAGCGATGCGGCTCGTCCATAATTGGGAACCTCGTTTAGCGTTGGGAACCTCGTCTTGCGTGACGTCTAGCTAGTTGGATTTATTGTGCGTACTTGTACGTACCGGGAGGTATTGATAGTACTGTGCGCATAAGTACTCTCACTAAATTGTAGTAGCGACGTACCCACGATATACGTCGTCCTTCCGATGGAAAAGCACGAGCTGGATTTAGTAACGAGTACATGTACGATGTCTTGCAATGTATTGTTGCACGACTGTGCTCGTCATATCTTCAATCATCATTACTAGGGAGGTCAGAGCCTCGTGCATACTGCGGAGTAGACGGAAGCCATTTCGTTGGTCGCTGAAGATACCGTGTGTTTTTGTGTAGGCCGGGCCCGCGTCTTTAATGAGGGCAATCCATAGCTTAAGTAGGCTATTCATAAGGGCGATGGGTCTATAGTTCTCTATTATTGTTGTGTTACCTTTTTTATATGTGAGGCATGTAGTGCTTTGACACCATTCGGGAGGGTGTATGAGTTAGTGGCCATAAGGGTCGTGAGGGAGTAGAGGAATGCGTGAGGGCAATCCGTAGCTTAAGTTGGTTCTTCGTAAGGGCGATGGGCATGTAGTCGTCTATAATCGATGTGTTACCTTTTTTATGTATTAGGCATGTAATGAGTTGGCACCATTCGGGGGGTGTGTATGAACTGATGGCCAGAAGGGTCATGAGGGAGGAGAGGACTGTGTGTGCCTCTTTGGGGTATAGGCGCCCGTGGTGTGCCCGTATGCCCGTGTGTGCCTCTTTGTGAGGCGCCAGTGGTATTGTGTAGGGTTATCATCGTATGTGGTATTTGCCTTATGTTTGATGTTGATTAGTCGCTATTTGGTGGCGTTGTCTAGTAGTGTGCGAAGCTTGTGTTAGCATTTAGTGGATATTTCATCGGGGTTAAGGGTATCGGTGGCATTGAGGAGCCTTTGTGCTAGGTGAAGGGGGCCGTGCTGTGTGTTGCATGTGCGTAGTTGCGTGGCTAGTTTTTTGGTGGGTTTATTAATAAGCCATCTGGGGGTACAGCGTGGGGTAGGTATGTTACATTGGGAGAGAGGGAGGGTCCATATGGTCGATACGTGAGTATTTTAGTTGTTTAGGAGGTTGGTGCATTGTTTTGCGAGGCTATCAAGTGTTTTTGTGGGTGTGTGGTTCGAGGGGTAATGATGATATTGGTTTGGAGGTCGAAGGCTTGGTTGATAGAGGATGGTGTAGAGGCTTTGTATTGTCGAATTTGTTCTTCCGTGAGAGGAAGTTTAAACTTGTGGATGCGCGTTTGGGCTGTTGTGGCACTGCGTAGAGCGGAGGCTGGTGGAGATACAATGCGCCATTGGTTGGCATGGATTTGAAGGTGGACGGCCGAGTGGTCCGTGAAGGAGAAGATGGTTGTGAACTCGTCGTCGTCCCTCTCGAACGCCGATCGGCCTAGGGCGGACGGCACCCCGGCTCGGCGGTAGTGGGCCGTGCATCGTGAAGGTCTAGGATCAACTTTCAATTTGCATTCCTGACAAATGGATCTATCTTCAAAGCAGCATGTTCTTGATTACAAAGAATATTTATGTTGTTACTGCTTAGGCGGGGGTATTGTGATTGTTAATGCGGTTGCCTACACTTATAGAACTCCCGAGGAACGACGGCACACACACAAAGGAGAGAGGTGGATCGTTAGGTGTACCTGATCAAAGAGTTACCCGTCCAACTTTTGCTCATTAGTGTCATAAATAGCCAAGTGTTAGATGGCCGCCAAACATGAACCGGTCCTATTTGTTGGCATTGTTGTAAATCAATTTCAATCTTAATTTCAAATAGCCTCCCCGAACCGGGAAGGGAGGAAGGGGGGAGGCCGCGGGGGGCGGGGGCATGGGACGAAGCAGAGGCGCCCCCGAAGAGAGGAGGAGGGAGGGGGAGGGGGGTAATTATACATATTATTTTGAATCCTTTCATATTTATATATTATATATATATTAGTTCCAATTTATATCATTCATTTCTATATCATTATTATTTTATTATCATCAAGAATATCTAGATGATTAAAATTAGAAATACTAGCATTCACATCATGATTATTTCATCATTTCATTATCATTATCATTATCATGGCGAGCATAATGATAATATCATCGTTAATGACTTCGACTTCATCGAAGATCCACGACATGCGAATCTCCTCCCGACGCTTGGCTGGAAACATGATGAGCTGGCATCCTATGTACTAGGAGGAGCTCACCGTCGGGGCTGGCCTGGCACGGATCACTCCGCTCGTCCGCCGGCCTGTGCAGAAGAACACTCGTTGCAAAGTAACGGCCGCTCACTTACTCGCTGCCCACAGTTGTGGCGCGTTGGTCGAGGCAAGCACGACATACCTTGAAATCTAAGCGCTCCTGTTATCCTCCTGTGATGGCTGCCTCCGTACGGGCCGCTGGCGAGTCGTCGAACTGGCAGCAGCTAGCCGGGGCGCAGCAGCCGCGAGTTTCTTCTGCTCGCGGGGCTCCCTCGGCAGCGCCTGGCAATAGGTCGAGCCACCAGCAGCACGGCGATCCCCGCGCGGAACCAGGTGTGATATGTGTTCTAGCAAACTTTTTGGGCTGCGGTTGCTTTCGCCGGAGGCGCGAACGCGACGCAAGGGCAACCACAGCAAGGTAAGGAGTTTAGGTACCGGTAATATCGCTTATAAGGTACCGTAGCTGTTTGCGCGCCCCATACCCGCTATCATCCGACGTGGCCAAATATTCCGGCTAAGTCAAGTCGCAACTCAGCCGGTCGAAATTGACGTAAACGAACGCTCTCAACCTTTTTCGCGTTCCTTGCCTTTTCCAGTCGGCGTTGCCCCACTGTGCCCTTCCCTGCCAGCCCCCCCTTGGCAGTATAAGCGCCGTATTGACTTCTTCCCCTCGCGCCTTTACCGTTTTTTTCCGGAAACGTGTTCGTAGCTTATGTT
This sequence comes from Tetraselmis chui, assembly GCA_026401115.1. Taxonomy (NCBI): domain Eukaryota; kingdom Viridiplantae; phylum Chlorophyta; class Chlorodendrophyceae; order Chlorodendrales; family Chlorodendraceae; genus Tetraselmis; species Tetraselmis chui. The sequence continues at coordinate 38,404 of JAPMLY010000279.1, forward strand.
CCGTCCCGTTAGCCTGTTTCTCTCCCCACCAGGACTTGGCATAACTCTCTTCCTTACCTCTTCCGTGCCTGCTCGCTCACACCAGGTCTCCCAGGGCGTCAGCCACGCGAACTCAACCGGAAGTACGTACGCGGATCGAGGGCGCCCCGCACTTTATTCCGGGCGGCCACAGTCAGGGCTCTTGCGGCAGCGACAATGAGCAAGAGGACGAACGGAGCAACTTGCTGCCCAAGGTGAAACATACTCGTAAATGCGCCGTACGCATATTCCCTGGGACTAAACAGCTGCGTTTCCCCTGTGGCTGATACCCGACTCGTTCGTTTTGTGCAGGGTAAGGGTAAGGGTTTGGACAGCAGCTTCTCTACCTCCCCTGAACTCCCCCCACCCAGCATTCCGAAAGGTGATGACGGAAAGCCGTTATATCATATGTGCTGATTTTTTGTTCCGTGCTGGTGGCTCATTTCAGCTTGATGTCTATCTATGGCTGAGTTCAGGTTTTCAAATGATGGAAGAGTCAGACAGGGACGCGGATGTCTGTCCCACCTGCCTGGAGGGCTATGACTCAGGTAAGACACTATGCTTTATTTATGTTTAGCTTTCGTGAGTGTTTAGTGACAGCTGGCGAAGGTGTGGCTCGCTTGACCCCGTTCATGTTATTTCACCAGATAATCCGATGATCATGACACAATGCAAGCACCACTTCCATCTGGCATGCATCTTTGAATGGCTGGAACGAAGCCAGCTGTGCCCAGTATGCAGCACAGTCATGAGAAATGTTGACGGGCAAAAGTTTCTTGAGCTCTGAGGGCTGTCCGCGATTGGCGAGGAGCCCCCCTGTCATGTTTAGCCGAGTTGTCCATGTTTCTTTCATGCAACCTCTCATTCGGAGGCGTCCCAGCGACGCCTCCCTCCTGTTTGGACTCGCGCAGAGTCCGTTCTGCAGCAGCATTTGATTGAGGTGGAACCTGTTGGCGATTGACAATAGGCATCGCGAGTTGTAGGGCGAAGGTATCTTCCAGGCAGGTTTATCCTCAAATCTCCGAAGCTGTTGAAGTGTACCATTATGTTACCTGTTTAGTATCTATATATAATAAAGCTTGTACCATTGCAATGAACCAAATGCTGTATTCTTTCAAAAAAGTGTCTGGAAATGTAAACGATGATCCTTCGTTCATATATGTCGTCCCAACTTTTCGTTGCGAAGGCGAAGGGTGACAGTTGCAATGCACGACATGCATAAAAACGTTCAAATGATTTTTTCCCGGAAAACAGCTCGAAGATCTGTTTTTCGACGGACTGTTTGGAATATTCTCTACTGGTTACATGTACTGTCTTCACGAGAGACATGGAAACGCAAGGGATTCGCACACCCATTGTCAGCTGGGATTCCAGTGTTGTGTTGCTCATGACGCAACTCGGATCAGCGCCCACCCCTGCCTCCACTACCACCCGCTGCCTTAGCCTTGGCACGCGCAGCCACCGCACGACCCCGACCTCCGACGCCAACGCCTCCCGACTTGCTCTGCAAGAAAACGACGAATAATTCAAATACAATGTACATGCGTGATATCACCCCACATTCGCCGAGGATTAAATCAGCAAAGGAATCCATTGGTGCAGTTACCTTGAACTTTGGGTCGATGCGCTTGAACATGGGAGCATTCTTCAGCATGTCTGGCACAATCACAAGTCTAGAACAGCATGGGGCAAAATCGCGAGTGTTGAAACCACGTCCCTTTCAGCAGAAGGGTGTCTCACAAAGAGATTGACTGACACGCAAATTCACCCTACATGGGCAATATTCCAGGCATCAAACAGTACTATGGGAAGGTGTCCATGCTACCTTACTCTACTTCCACGAATGAAAATGTGCTCCATGGAAGACACCTTGCCATCCTGATGAAACAGAGGGTAATGAATGAGACGGGGGACAAAAGGATGAAACGAAAAGTGAAAGCACATGGGAAGGAACTCACTTTCGCCGTCGCTGTCACAGTTTTAAGCTGGATGTTCCAGTTGTCCTCCGCCTCCCATAGCTCGCCCCGGTATGTTTCGCCGCTTTTAATTTCCACCTGCCAAAGCAAGCTCGCCTTTAGGTCCGCTCCACAAGCAGCCCACCAACCCTCGCCTGTACTGCATTTAAGTGCGAAGCACCAGCACTGCGTGTCACATGCAGGAAATCCTGCCTATCGCGCTCTTCCCCTGAACCCCCAAACCCCCCTCAGCTCCCCATAAATTCCCACATAGGCTGCACAAAAGCATTTTCTTTCTCTCTGTATGCAGTAGACACCTAGCCCCCACGCCACGACCTGACGCAGTTTTCCCGTGCCCGCTGGGCGGGGCTAAGCAGACGCATAATACCCAAAATCTGCAGATACATCAGCTGCCCTCGCCCACTCCCGAAACATGGGAGGGTCAGAGACGTCCCCGCAAAAAGTAACAGCAGCCCCTTCCAACACCAAGTCCGAGATCTGCTCAGCTCCTGTCGGTGCGTTACCGTCGAGCGGCAGTATTATACGAGCTGGTTGAAATACTGGGAGGTTTTCGCACCGTGATGGTGTGCCCTTCCGCCTCGTGCAGCAGCTTGCACGGGATGCCCACGCCCTTGAGAGACGTCATAGCGCTGCTCGGCTGCTGACGCTGCCGGACCGCTCTAAGCGGGGTGATGAACGACTACTTCGCGGCCTGCCCGTAGCCTCGCTAACCCCGGTTAACAGCCGTCCTACACTATAGCGGACAGCTTGCCGTCGTAAGGTAGCACTCCTGAACTGGGTGATTACTATGCCTTACGCCGCGTAGGCATCAGCAAACCCCATCCAAATCACGGTGCGCGCGCCAGAGAGAAGAGCGAGCACGGGCAGGCACGGCCGCCGCCGGCAATAACAGCGATTGGAAAAACAAGGGCAAAATACCCTATATTTAGCCCTATTAAGAGTGTGTACGTCCAGAAGAAGTAATTGTACGGTACCTGTAGTTACTGTAAATGTGTGGGTTTTGGCTCAGCGTTATATGTTCGTGTTGAATATAAAATCTGTTCGTCTTGAATTTACTACTTATTTGATGCGGAGGGAGCCTTCATCGCTCGGGCATGCCAGCTGAAGATAGATATCATCGTCCCAAAGCACAACTACATGCGTACCCACTTGCCGCGGCCCACCTCGTCTTTCCGTCGCTCTTCCCAAGCTATCTCCACATACCAGCACGAGTGTAGGACGCTGCAATACGTTTAAGCGGAATCTGCAGAGTGTGTTGCAAAGGGTCGTTATTGCGGGGGTGGCCCTTGGTACCGGCGCCGGAGCGACGTCGTCACAGCGACCGGCGAAGAGTAGTCAATAGCAGCGATGGACGACTTTGCACCTGGCCCGCCCAAGGAAGTTATCTACGAGAACACATACATTACAGAACCTGAGGGATATGGCCCGGTATGTCCTTTGTGCTTGCGGTGGCTGTGCTGGTTCGCTTGGCACATTTCGGGGTTGCGGTAGCGTCAATGAATGATAGTTCGTATTTGCCTCAGCTGATTCAGAAACATCCAAATGCACTACTTTCTGCAGGACGCGAAGCTCCAGCGCGGAAAAATCATGCAGGTGGTGGGGGAGCTCATTGAGGAACGGATGAAAAATCAGCAATATGATCCAGTCAAAGGCGCTCAGGTAATGAGTATATAGCACCTTGCGATATACATGTTTTATTAGCTGCCTCATGAAAAGTAAAGGAGCTGACAGTGGCCGTTCTCTTACCTATTGCAATATGGCAGACTGCGAAGCAGCTTGCGGATGATTTGAGGGAACGGGTTAAAGCTCTTGGATATGAGAGGTACAAACTTATCATTCAGGTCACTGTGGGCCAGAAGACGGGGCAGGCTATGCGCATCCAGTCTCGGTGCTTATGGGTAAGCTGCATTTACAGTCTCACTCTCATGTTGCGTAGCATACATGACATTTGGTGCCTCCCTTTGAATTTGTGACTGATCCGAGGTTCCCTTCGCGGCCAGTTGTTCTGAACCTAAATCTATGTCTGGCAGGATACCAACGCCGACAACTCCGCATCCTGCTTCTATGAGAATGAAACCCTCTATTGCGTTTGCCAGGTTTACGGTCTGTACTACGAATAGGTCCGAATAGTCCCATGTAACTACTTTATAGTGACACTAGTCCCACATTTTGCTTCAGTGTCGAATCGCCGCTGCAGTGCTGCAAATGCAGATGGCGGAGTAACCTCTTTTTGGCTCAAGCAACATAAAGAGTAACAAAATTGACATGCACCGCAGCACTGAAATCAATCAAGCATTGCGACCATCTGTGTTTGGAGACGAGACGAGAGCTCCTTGAAGCCATACTCGCGAAGAACCTGCAGTAACAACCGCAACATGCGGGATTCAGAACTGAAAATATTGCTGTGATACTGGAATAGCTGCAAGGGGTGCCACAAACGGATACTGACAATGGCTGCCGTGCAGCACCGATTCTTACCTCGGCTCCAAATGAATAGACGAGGCAGGAGCGTGCTGTGTCCTTATCGATGCCACGTGACGCGAAGTAGAACAGCTCCTCCTCAGACAGATCACTCACCTAGGAACGTGTGGCATTCGTGGAACGGAGGGGGACGCCGGCGAAAACTCAGTATCACGGGAATATGCATAGTCGATAGCAACGAAAGCCTGGAGGAAACAGAAGCTCCACTCACCGCGCAGCCGTGCGTGCACTTCACGTCATCAGCAATGATCTGAAGGTTTGGCTTTACGTTGACAGTAGCGCGGGGAGCAAGGAGAAGGTTCCTTGACAGCTGCCCCGCATCCGTCTGCTGGGCAGCCCGATTCACCTGACGGAGCAATGCTTGAGAGTGTCATACAGCATACCAAGAGAGCAATCATGCAGCGAAAGCAATGCGAAGCGTTTCAACGAAAACAGTAGGGCAGGATTCAAACCTTGACGTTGCCGTCAAACACACCGCGTGATGTGGGTGTTACAGAAATGCACTTGTGCAGCTGGTCCGCTACGCCCCTGGGGTGGTCCAGGATCAACTTGGAGTGCAGGTCATGCAGCTGATCCTTCCCAGCAAGCAAAAAGTGTCGCCTGGCAAGACGTTTCAAGACAGGGAACAAAAGCATAAGAAACATTGAGACGCGCAGCAACTGTTATGCTAGTTTGAGAAAAACCTGTAATATATTGCATATCACGTTCAATTGCTAGAGGCCAGTGTCCCAGTACAAGTATGTTGTATGTTGTGTGTTGAACTTCGTGCCATCAACTTGACGTAAAACCTAGTCTCTGCGTTTTCTTCCTCTACTTCTCTGCTAGTGATTTTTCGTAATTGATAAACTTAAAACATTAAAATGGCGAAACAAATTCACTTCGGTAGAACGGTGTAGACACACGGATACACTGAAACACTCACACACATGAGCGAGAGAGCGAGAGAATGAGCAAGAGAGAGTAGCATATAGTCTGGGGCGTGAGGGTGAAGGATAGGGGGGGGGGGAGGGGGTTCACATGGTAGTGTTCGTGTCAGGTCCTAGCTGCTCGATGTTGAGGTCGTGACGGGTAACATTGCCTCCCAAGCGAGCTTCGACCACCTTGTAGCAGCTGTTTGCTTCCTGAAGAATAAAAATAATCAATCAAAACGCATCCCACCTCCGCAGACTTTTCAACACACGCCGTGTTAAATGCAGCGAGATGTCGATGGATTCCCGGTCACCCCGCCTACCTGCTGCACAAGAGTGGTCTTCATGTGCACACCGGTCTCCTGCGCTGAAAGCTGCATCAATCCATGCTTGAGGACCGCACCCTCGTCAAGATGAATTTCAGCAACGGATGTTGTGAATGCGCCTCCATTGCCACCGTCGATAGTCTGAGGAAGGCAAATGGAGAAAGGGTAAAGCACAAAAAAAGTTTTCACTCTAGACAGCGCAATTTTCGGTTGGTGGGCAGAGAATGAGAGGCGAGGATTGCTTAGGTTACTTCGCAATTATGGTACCTGAAATTCTTCAACAATATCGATCCCCGCGTCCTTCCCAACGCAAACCAGCACACGCTGGGCACTGGCGGACAGCTCATCCGCAGCTGCTGCCGACGAGGCCAGGGTCATAATGTGCAATGGGCAAGTCACCTGGAAGAAGTAAAGAGCAACATCACAGCCCGGTCTTATCCTCGGATGGGTTTAATTCAGTTGGGGTGGAAATTGACATGCGATGATGCAATGTTTTGACTGCTGCATACCATGACACCAGCCGGGACAGCCACAACCAAGACATCAGTGGCTGTTGCAGAATTCAAGGTCGTGAATATGTTGCCCCTTGCAGTGCTAGCCTGAGCGTTCAGCTTGGAGACAGCCCACTCCGGCGCGTCTGTGAGGCATAAGATATTAGTCGACGCCCTGAACAGTTTCAGCTCCTCCGTTCAAGTTGTGCGGGGACAAAGTACCTGACAAAGTACCCACGTAAACAGTACTCGGAATGCTCGATGTATCGCTGGCGCTTACGTCCACCCTCCCGTCAATGATAGCGATATGGCTACCTTCTGCCTCGGGGAAATCCATTCCCTGGAGCTAAAACAAGCAGCACCACTGTTTCAGTAGCTTTCACCAGCGTTTACAATGTACTGCAATAGGCTTCGTCGGCTGATGGGTTGAAACCTTTGCAGCAGGTGTCGTCACTGCAGCTGGCATACATATCTTGGAGCCAAGCAGCTTGGCTAGGTCAGTGAATCGATACTCTTCGTCACGGGTTGTCGGGACGCGAGATTTCTGAAGCGCGTCCTGTGCCGCGACCTTCATTTCGGCCAGTGAAGAGGCTGCCCCGTCCAGCGGCTGATCCAGCACCTGAATACCATGCAATCCTCATAAACTTCAGGACTGCCGACATTTCCCGAGCAAATCCAAATGAATTACGCGCACTCCTTGATGCAAATAGCCTCAACATTGGCCAGGAAAACGTTGGTTCGCGCGAACCTGGAGAGCGCTCGATAGCCATTCGTCTTTCGTCGCAACCGCAGCAGCAGACACCCGAGGCCGGAAGCTGTCACAGCGAACACTTGCAGAGCGCTGATTGAAGGACAGTGCGCGAAAAAAACTTCAGTTTTGTGGAACCAACCCCACGCATTCACAACATTGTGGCGAAGATAAAACGAGTTGCGCCGAACGCAGCAGAGCGATCCGTACCACGCGACGGATCGGCGAGGCAAATTTAGAAGACGGTGTCCGGGGCCGGCTGGAGCTCAAGCTGACCCGCAAGCTCTGAGGTTGGTAAGCCCGTACAGCGGACATTTCACCACCGTAGATAGTCTGTTTAATATGTCGCTGCAATGAGTGCGGAAATAAGACTGGGCGCTGGCCAATTGACTTCGGAATCTGCTGCTTGAAGCTAATATAAGCTAGTATGGTCGCTGCAGGCAGGAGGAGTCCATGTACCTGTAGTTTGACAGTCTGTATAGATTAATGAAGGGACCACTGTCGATCCTGCGGGTGATTATATTTCATCCTGCTGTTAGCACCGCGGCGGCGCAGCTGGCATACGCAAAGTAGGAAAGTGGTACGTTAAGATTGGATTCTGTACGGAAAATAAAATATCATTGTAGTAAGTAAAAGTATGGTCAGACAGGTTTAGGGTTTAGGGCTTGCTCGCACTGACGAGTGCCTCGCCTCGCTCTGATGCTTTTTCCTTTGGGAATCGTCGTTGGGGATGGGAGTGAACGAACGAAGCGGTCGTCGGCGTCAAGAAACTCCAGTGGTATTGGCGGTAGTGGATCAGGAAGTTCGCCGCAGACGAAGACGGGCGGGATCTCAGGGCAGAGGGACCCTATATTTCTCTCAATCTGCGCATCTCCAAGCTTCGTGGAATGATGGCTCTGAGAGTGGCGCTGCTCGCGGTCATTGCCACATGCCTAGGTGAGCAGTGTCGAGAATCGTCTCTCGCTCTGACCTGTCGCCACTTTCGCTGCGGCCTTTCTCCCAGATCTTACTGAGCTACCGGCGCATGCCAGTTATTTCGACAGCATAGAGTTAAATGTTATAGCTTCCTACGATTCATTCCTGTGGCACACATTCTGTTTTGAACCTGACGACTCCATACGGCTTTACTTGCGCACGTGTGGAGGTCCCGGACCAGTGGCGGGGAAGAGTGCCTCAGAGGCGCTGAAGGCTGGGGATACGGCAGTCTCGAGCGGGCAAAACACTGCAGCTGTAAGGTGAGCTCGGACTAAAGGTTTTGCAGCAGGCAATATAGCCCTGGTTGTGCACGGCATCAATGAACTCCCTGCATGCATAATAGGCTCTGCGGCAGTGACTCTACAGTGCAGCGCAGTTTCATTTGGGATGTGGAATGGATGAGGGCAGACAATGATTGTGCTTGCTCTGCCTCTTACGTAATGCCAGACACTACACAGAGGCGCTGGAGATTGATGGGAGTTCACCATTGATATACACCAAGAGGGCGGCTGCGTACCTGGCCATGAAGAAACAGAAGGAGGCCATCAGGGACTTGGGGAAGGCGCTGGAACTGGACCCGAAGATGGTCCAGGCCATGCTGAGTAGGGGAAAAATCCACCGGATGCTGGGGAATTTCAATAGCGCTGAGGAAGATTTCAAATCCGTGCTTTCCATCAAGCCAGGCCACAAGACGGCTACTCAGGTAGGAAGCTTGCCATGAAGCAATATTGTGATTGCATCCCTCTGAGCTGTGGCATCCTTACGACGTTGTTTGTGTCCAGGAATTAGCAACGCTTATGCAGGCAAAGGACGCATTCAATGGTGCCAAACGGCATATGGAGATCAATGACATCAGGGTGGGCCGTTTCGCATGCTTGCCACACATTTGCACACGCTCGCTTTTTCGTTTTATTTCCACTACGAATTTAACTAAGGTGGACTCTAACTGTCGTTTTCCCACATGCAGGGGGCTGAGCTGAAGCTGAAAACCGCGTCTACACTGCTCCCAGATTGTCCTGAACTCTTGATGCTGCAGGTTTTGTCCTTCTCTGGCGCCATTGTCCTCCTGGCTGCTATATTTGCACACCACACCGTTCTGTTTCCTTACCTGAGCAGGCGCCACCTCTTCTTACGGGTGCTCGGATTCTGTGGCTGCAGTGTAACCTCGCATTTAAGCGGCGTGATTACAAAACTGTGATCTCGGACCTGGGCAAGCTGTTAAAAGTAGAGTCGGGGAATATTCAAGCGCTCATTATGCGTGGCTGGGCTTATCTTCATACAGGTATGGCGCTGCGACAGCCAACCAATGACTAACCGGTCACAAGTTTGTCATTCTGGGCAGCAGATGTTACTCTAGCACCTCATGCAATATTTGATTGCATCGCACCGAGGCTAGGGGAAGAGGAGACTGGGGTAAGGCATTTTCAGGAAGCTCTGCGATTCGATCCAGAGCACAACGAGGCCAAGCTCGCCTATAAGAAGGTCGGCTGCCACCACTCATCCCCATCTCTGTTTAGGCAGTTCTGGCTCAATCGTAACCATTCCTCCAGCTGCACACATCTCTTAAGAACTACACTTGGATGGCCTGCTACACAGATCAGAAGCATCAGCAAGCTCCGGAAAAAGGGGCAAGAAGCTATGGCATCAAACGACTTCAGAGGGGCCGAAGCTGCATTTCTCCAGGCTGCTCAGGTATGCAGCGAACAGCAGCCTTTGTTTCACGTCACGCAGGCTTTCTTTCGCAGGTGATATTGTTGTTGCTCTTAGTCCGTCGGCCGCGATGTGTGTTTGACTGAAGCACTGGGTGTGGCGACCGGCAGATTGACCCGAGCCTCACAGACATAAACATACCATTCATCCATGAACTGTGCCTCCTGCAACTGCGGATTGGCAAAGCCAGCGAAGCTCTAGATTCCTGTCAGGGTGCATTTCACCTGAACCCTCAGCTGATTGACTGCGCAGTTAACAAGGTGAGGGATTTCGGTGGCTCTCAGCAACTACCATTTCATGTTAGTGCATGTGTTGGGTCGGTGATTGTTTTATCTGAAGCGGATGCGGCTTACTGAACTTGCGTTAGGTGAAAGCACTGATCAAGCTCGAACGTTTTGATGAAGCTGTGCAATTCGGACGTACGCTGGCTCAACAACATCGCGGGAACGGACAGGTGGGCTATCCTAGATGCATCCCCCCTGTCGTCATCGTAGATGTGTTTTATTCTGCTGCCGGCCGCGACGTTACTTTGAGTTCTCTAATTCCGTGGGTTCAGGTTCACCAAGTCCTCCAAGAAGCTGAACGCGCCTTGAAGGTGCCTCCGCCCTCTTCCCCCCTCAATCATCGCACGTGTACCCATTCTCACTCTATGCAGAATTTGCTCATGCTTGTCCCAATTCAACCTCGCCCCACACCCCATCTGATCCTGTGGTCTCAGCTGCGGCGTGTGTGTGTTACAGATCAGCAAGCAAAAAGACTATTATAAAATTCTGGGAGTGGATAGACGGGCAGACGCGGCTGCCATTAAAAAACAGTATCGCGCCTTGGCGCGCAAGTACCACCCCGACAAGGTGCAGGGAGACGAGGCTGAGAAAGCAGTTTCTGAGAATAAGTTCCGAGAGGTGGCGGAAGCGTACGAGGTATGGTTCTGCCAACTGCCAACAAGCAGTCGCTGGCAATTTCAGTGAAAAAGAAAATCCTCTTTCCTACACGTTGGTGTTGATGCCTCTCTTCGCTTTGTTTTGTAGGTCTTGATTGATCCAGAGAAGCGGTCCCGCTTCGATCGGGGTGAGGATCTAGATCAGTCGGCAGGCCAAGGCGGCGGGTGGCCCGGCGGGGGGCAGCACTTTCATTTCCAGCAGCGCCGATGGTAGCGGCGATGAATTGGAACAAAGTCTCTTTGATGTTCATGCGATGTAAGTCACGAACGATGTTCTGCGTCGATGCAGCTATCATCCACATACAAGTTACCCCCTCAAAAGCTCACAGATTTGTGGTTGCCGTGGCCTCTCCATGCCCTTGGCACACTTGCGGAATACCAATTCACTACTGAAATTTCCCATTGGTAAAGAAGAGTAAACCTTCACTACATTGTCTACCGCAACGACAACGTGCAAAGCAAGTGTGCGAGAGTTTGGCATAGATGAAACATTTCGCACTTGTTAAAACGCGCACATGCATGAATCCATTTTCTAAGAGTTTGCATTCCCCAGGAGCTGTCCCACAATGGCAGTGACCTACGAGTTCGTGTCAAAAGCAGTCAGCAGACACAAACGACAAATATAAGTTAGGATGGGAGTAGACCACATGGGGTAGCCCTCCATACCTGCCAGTATTTATTGCAGCAGCGATCCAGGCAGCTGTTCTCGCCCACGCTCAGGTCGCTGTCTTTGTACCTGTGCGGAGACAAACGGGTGTAAAACGCTGAAAAACTTTCACGTGACCCAACATACATGATAATGACGTCAAGCTTTTGCTGCAGGGGGGAACGGGGCGGCAGCGGCAGTACGTACTTCTTCTCGACGCACTTATTAAAGCAGTTGCCTGTCATCCTGTCAGGAGGCAATGAAATACAGCCGTATAAGTACTAGAGCAGCAACGAACCTAACAAAGCGAGGAGCTCCTCTCAACGCACAACACCGGCCGGGGGGAAGCGCGGCCCCACTCACTTGTTGAACAGCTCCACTCGGTAGTTCATTTCCACCTCCGCTTCCATAATCTGCTGAGAATTGGGATTCTGAGACATCTTGGCTTTGTGGCCAGCTATCCTGTGATGAACCGTCAGAAAAACGAGTCAGTCGCTCGAGACGATGAAATGGACGGCAGTGCTGATGGGCGGCGGGCAAACAGCAAGCACGCGAGCGCATAACGGCATATTTCCAGCTCCTTGCCTGAAAACTACCGGAATCCACTTTGACCGCTGTTCCTGGAGGTTGTCGTCGTGGGTTCTCTGCGGGATGTGGGTTGGCAAAAGACGCACTCAACGCCCCCAGTGATCAGGCTCCGCGACATTGCCGGGGACCCAACAAGGACGGAGCAGCTCTCAGGGCCGATAAGCAGCAGGGGTGATTGTCATGTACGGGTAATGCTAATTTGAAGGAATTTGCACCTGCATATACATATCATTCTTGTGGCGAAGGCTGGGCCAAAACCCTAAACTCTTATATGTCATTTACAACCGCGATATCTGCCAATCCTGGATATATGCATGTCTGACATAAAATAAAATCCCGATATTGCTTATTGGCCGCTAATGCCTCGGAGCTTTCATGGTTTCAATGCAGTGTTTGAAAATGAGCCCTGAAATAACTACATAGATAGATCTTGTTGGACGATTGATTTTCAAGGTAAGCCGGTACCCTAATTAGGGCTGACGTCCATCTAGCCGCCAGGGCGGTGCCGCCGCCAACACCCGAGTCCAGCGAGATGTGCCCTGCCCGGTGTTCTGTCAGGGACAGGGCGCGCGAGGTTGCCCTGCCATCACCCCGTGGCCGTCTACGTCCAGATTTGAGTAGACTGTAAGGTGTGGTAGTTTTCGGCCAGGATCTAAGCATCTGTAGTACGTGGAAGGGCTAAGAGTTTCCGCTTTTGATAGGAGTAACAGAGAGAGCAGGGTCTCGGCAGAGCTCGCTAGGTGTACCAGCACATCTGCCGGCCGCGAGGGGGAGGTCAGTTCGCAGTGAGGGGTGCTTAACGTCAGCGACGTGCTTTATTAGGCGCGGGCACCCTCCCCACAGACCAATCGCACCCGACTGCAGCGGCTGCTGCAGCGGTAGCCAGGCGTCACAATGGTGAAGCTCGTGCGCTTCCTGATGAAGCTGAGCAACGAGACGGTGCAGGTAGAGCTGAAGAACGGCACCGTGATCCAGGGCACCATCACCGGCGTCGACGTCGCCATGAATACCCACTTGAAATCCGTTAAGATGGTCGCGCGCGGTAAAAACCCTCTCTCGCTCGAGAACATGAGCGTGCGCGGAAACAATATCAGGTACTTTATTCTGCCAGACAGTCTGAACCTGGACACTCTGCTGGTGGACATCGACCAGCCGAAGCAGCGTCAGAAGAGGGTTGCGCCTGTCGCTGGGCGCGGCAGAGGGAGGGGCCGAGGCAGGGGTGGCCGTGGTCGTGGCAGGATGTAGGCGCCTTCCACTCACCGCGCACCCCTGGCCCCTTAGCACTGACGTGACGGCAGGCAGGCAGGCAGGCTGCACTGCGTTTGGCCTTTTGCGGGCGTTCCTTTTGAGGGCAGAACGGGTGTCTTCGATTTCTTTTGCAAGCGAGCAAAGCTACGGCTTGCCCACCAAGTGTAAGATGCAGAAAGCTGTGAATTCACAAATCCCTCCTCTTTTTTCTCCACCTGTCTAGATAATAAGACACAGGCACAGTGCGAGCTTGTTTAGTTTGATAACCCATTCACTCGTTGTATGCAGACGCACTTGTGCTTCGCACAGTCCACTTATCAAAGGCTAAGAGCACGATTGTGATTCCTTGTGTAATGCGTATACCACAGTGCGTGATGCAGTTGTCCATGTACACTTCAAAGGAGACGGGTAAACTGATGTGAAAGACCAATTTAAACTTCTAAACTTAACTCATCAACGTTGGTTCCCAACTAATCCTTAGGTAAATCATTTATTCGCTTGTCCCTCCTCGCGCGGAATCCAGCCCCTCCACTGCGCCCGCCCGCTCCTTTGCATGCTGCCTCTTGAACTCGTTCACCGTCTCCCGTATCGTTCCGGCCGTGGAGAGCCCAAGGTGCCTGAGGCCAACCACTAGGTCCTGCCGCGTCTTCCAATTCCCATCCTTGTCTAGCAGACCCCCCATCCGGCCCCCGCACACCCCGGTGAGCGAAGGGTTGGGAAACAAGCACGCTATTCCCAGGACGTGCATCGCCTGAAATGCAAGCAAGCAGCGCACTCAGTCTACAGACACCGTATGCGCTCTCCCCTCATTATCCTCAAAGCTATTAAATGTTTTTCAGAGTGTTTTCCATCGCGAGTGGTGTGCTCAGGCCCCTGCAAAAGTCAATTGTGATTATTCGTTGGCATTTACGTCGTGCATTTACAATCAATGATAATCAACCCTAAAACTAACTCGGAGGCCACAGGGGAAAACCTTCAACGCCATTCCCTCCAGCTCAAAGGAGTGGCTGGGGTGCGCTCGCAGCCAAGGCGAGTCCGCGATTCCCTTAAAGTAGTGGTAATCGCGCGAGCAGCCCGCGCTGCGGCATTCCTGCAGGCAACCGCAGTTGGTAAAAACGCAAGCAGAGACCGGGCAAGAGCCAATTGCGACACTGCATAGCTTTGTGGTTTGCAGTACCTCAAGGGAGAACCCATACACATGGACCCGTTCGCAAAATTGTAGGGCTAGATAGATCGCCAGGAAGCCACTGGATGCGGTGTTGCCGCCACGAATAGTTCGCGGCATTCCTGCATGGAGCCCCTTTCTGAAAGCCGTAGGCAAAAGTGTTAGGAGAGGAGCGAGGGCAAGCTAACATTCAAGGCACCAACCTGCATAAGACGCGACAGCTGACGAGGGACTGCTCGTCACCTAAACATACGCAGGAAGCGCAGAGCGCCGGTGACCACACGGGATGTGAGGAAGAGGAGACGGGCGTTTGGCTTCGCCTTCTTAAGCTCCCGAGCAAGTATTGTGAACTCGCTGTGGCAGAGGGAATGGAATAGAATGGGTGTATGAGCAGATGCCAAGTCAGAGACCCCACCACCAACTGTCAGTCATGCGCAGATTGTACTCAGAGAACATCATGGGAGGAGTGAGCGAGTCTATTCGGGGCGTACCGAATATTTGCACGAGACGCGACGATGGTGACATCTTCAGAATCATGCGCAAGCATGTTGATTCGCCGCCTGCCCAGCTCATCCGTCCACCGCTTGTTCAGGATCCTCATCCCTGTCGTGCTGCCTACCAGCTTCTCATACTTAAACGTCGGCGCCTGGTTGGTCCGGATGATGAGGTCATGCAGGTCGATTACCGGCCCCTGCTCATCATCCCGTAGAGCACCTGCACACACAGAAAGCAAGGCCCCACTTTTTCATATTTACTGCTCCGCACTAAGCCCGGTAAAAATATGCAGCTACACACACAGTCAAACACACACACACACACACACACACAAACCTCCCCCCCCCCCCCCCCACACACACCTGCTCTCGCGCACGCACACCGACAAACACAACCGCCCCAAAACCTGCCCCCCAAACAACCCCCCCCACACACACATAAACACACACACACACACACACACACACACACACACAGGAGCCTCCGCACCTGAGTTCCCAACCACCGCGCATGTCTTGTACTTGAGCTTGGGTGAATGCTCGGGGAGGAAGGGTAGCGAGTCGTTTCTGAAGTAATCGTTCTTAGACCTGCGCCCAGCATCGACAGACGGTAATGGAGACTAGCATAAAGGATAACGTACCTCACCTTCGCATGCACGGCAACAGACAGGCAGTGTCAGGCCACCCACTGAGCATATCTGGAAGGCACTCGCCTGAGCTTTTGCTGGTTGTCTTTTGAGTAAAACATGTTCTCAGGCTTTCTGAACTCGTCCTGATCCGTCAACGTGCGACGGATGGCAGCGAGCACCGATGTGCTCAGCAGCGTTATGTACCCATCCTCCTCGTCACGGTCTGTGTACTCTTGCCTACCGCGGGCAGCCCCAAATGCAGCCACGGTGTCAGCTCCGCCTTCACGATGCTCTGAGCACCCACAAGTGCAAACCCTTCGAGACATATGAGAAGGGGGTCGGAGAGCCGGGGAAAGGGACACTCACGGGTCAACCAACATATCATTGAACTCGTCGAATGGCTTTGGAAGCAGAAACCTACGCCCATAAGAATCTCGCATCTTCCGGACCAGCTTGTTCTGCAAATATGCGCCACAGACAAAGCCCCACCTTCGATCGATCACGCACGAGAGCAAAACGAAGTAACAGTAGGCAGAAAGCTAACAGCAGGTTACTCATGCACAGGGAATGCATGCATGCATGTTTTTCTCTATTCCGATGTACCCGAAACACTTTATCCGTCGCCAGCTTCGTTGCCATTTTCTCCTGCGACACAGAAGGCGCAAGCTTGTGACTCGAAACGAGAAGGCCTGACAGACAGTGCCAGCATGATGGGGTGACCTGGCTAGCTTACCTTTTGCTGTGCCAGTGTTGGCGGCTTGGTTTGCTTTTTGAGAGGGAAAGATGCTGGGCGGGGCTTCCCTTGCGTGTTGGGCTGCAGAGAGTCCGCCACGTTTATCTCGCCGGAGATATCCTCCGCCGTGCCTGTTTCCCGATCTACTGCGCCATCCTCGGTTTCCATATCTTTCACCCCAAATCTCTCACGCATTGTCATGTTGGCTCTCATGTCTGATCGCCACTTGTGCACGTGCCACAAGTCTTTGATGTCGGCCCTCAGTGCGCAAACAGAAGCCACTGCAGTAGCGAAGCAACACACACACACACACTCACACCATCACTGACACACACTCTACAGCTTCGCTTCACTGGTCCTCTAACGACGCGGAGCGCACCAGCTCTGTTGTTCAAGTTGCCTGGGTCACAATCAACTGGTTTACTGTCAAAGCAGCGACACTGGTCCGTTTTCTTCTCTGTCTCCTTCATTCGCTGAATATCCTCCAGCTCCTCCGCATCCATATCCCCATAATCCTCCTGCCGCATCCCAATATTCCCCGTCAAATACAATGCCCGTAAACCGAACGGGGGAACGAGGCTAGGGATGGGAGATGTTTGATGCACTAAACATTAATAAGCGCGCACCTCGTCGATGCTTCCCCCTGGCGTCCGTGGCGTCTTATCGTCCGGCCCTGCCTCTTTCTGCGTGCTTTTCTGCTCAGCGACACTCTTGTCCTTCACTCTCTTCCCACGCGCTGACCTCTGCCGCCCTGACCTGACACCAACTCTCCCTGTGTGCGGCTCCTTCACCTCCGCGTCTCCTCTCAGCCCATCCTTTGCCATCACCTGCCCACCCTCATCCCCCGCTTCACCTGCCACTGCGCCCACCCCTTCCTGCCCAAGCAAAAAAGAAAGACATCACCACAAATCCCAACAACGCGCATTACTTTGTCCGCCATCGCATCAACGCACACCAACGACTTTGCCGTACCTTTGCTCCCTCTTTTACTATCACAGACGGTCCTATCTGCTCGTTCTGCACCCCAATAGCGCGATCACGCAGATCAATGCCTGGTAGGGGCAGCAACGAGCGCACGTTCTACATCCCTCAAGGACACTATGTACTGAATGACTAGCACCCACCTGGCCCAGTGCAGCATGACCATCAACATCGCGGCAATCTTGGCTTTCCCCACAGGCTTTGATGTGGCCACCTCTTCTCGGCGTCCAGCTGCATGCGAGTGAGCAAGGCCAACAGCAATAGGGATGACCGTTTCAGATGGGTTGAATTGCAGCAGTTGGCAACGTGCACAGGTAAGGGAGGCGGCCCACAGCTACTCACAGAAAAGGGGCGCTGTCCGGAATCTGGAGAAATAGAGGGTATACACCTGCATGGGTTCACAAATCCGTTCGCAATTAGTACTCAAACACATCCGCCCTGCCTATGACAACATGCAGCACATAGACACAACTACACACACTCAAAGACATACACACACACACACACACACACACACACACACACACACACACACACACACACGTTTGGGGAGTAAAGCCGCTCGCCACAAGTTGTGACTAAAGAAACAAAACAGGACAGGTTGGAGCTGGGACGAGTAAAGGCGACAGAGAGCGAGGGGGGGGGGGGGGGGGGGGGGCACACCCAGGCAGAGTAGGACCAGGAGCGCGAGAGTGAAGGGACGTTCCGGAATTTTCAGCGCCTTCATAGCGGCATCCCCGGCGCAGGGCGGAGGCGTGTTCCCTGGAGCTCGGTTGCGATCACGACAGCATGCCACCCGGCCCTCTTGACACCGTCAAGAGTCCACGAGACAAGTCGCCGTGTAGACTGGAGGCAGTCGACGTTTCACGATATGGAGGGGGTCGCTATTGACGCAAGTAAAGAGGCAGAAAGCGAAGTGACAGTGATGCCAAAGCCGACGAACAGTTGACTCGCGGCGACTTTTAAACTTTTTTTCGCCGCATCTGCGCTTTCCTCTGCTTTTCCTCTTTCCTTTTTTTCTCCGCCGCTCTTTCCGTTTTTCTACACCCGTAGTAGTACGGGTACATGTTCGATGTATTTGTCGAATAACATCATCTGTTGACTTGCTATTCTGCGTCAGCCGTCATTCCGCGCATGGCATGAATGCACCCATGACCTGGTGTCTTGTCCCCAAAACCCAGCAAAGCCATGAGATCCTTAAACAACGCGAAACTTGGCGGCGGTTGGCCTCCATTTCATTTTTCTTTTTTGGGCGCCCCAGGATATGGGACTGGCTGGTAAGCCCGCACTTGCACCCTCTACGTGCGGCGTTTTGCAGGCACGACTGAGAGCAGAAGTTCAAAACAAAACTCAAACTCATCATCGATCATGCTCCTGGGTAGGCGACGCTCGTGTGACATCTAAAACCTTCCAATGACATGCAAACAAAAATGTATGCATTCCCAACAATGACCAAGAAAGTATGCCCTACCCGTCCGGGCGTCGGCCCATTCGAGTAATGCGAGGAGAAAGGCCCATCTCCCCGAGCAAAGTATTTCGGGAGTGCGATACATTAATTGCAAAGAAAGCAATGTGAGGGAGGGCTTAACGCCATAACCGGAAAAAAATCCTCCCATTTCCTGCAAAATGAATGGCGCCATGAAGGGAAGGGGGGACACCGCCCAAAAGTAAGGCATTTATATCTTCCAGTTCGGGGGAGGTGGCGAACTCACATACAAAACCATTGCTCTTGGGCTCGTGTCCAAACTCTGGGGCGGGTGGCCCTACCGCTATAATCATAAATTGAACTCGAAGAAAGTGCATGTACCAAAATATTCTTACAAGAAAAAGCAACAGCGACCTCCAAGCAAAAAGAAGAAAAGAGGAAAAAGCCTAAGCCCGAGGAAAAAAGAGGAAAAAAGGGGGAAACCCTAAGCCCGAGTGCATGTACCAGAACATTTGAGGATTAGTCGATTACGTTGCTCGAACAAGAATGTGTTTCGTCAGAGACTTTGGTGGTTTTCACAGCTTTCCTTAATACAATTCATGACTTATATCTCATCAAAGATGGGGAAATATACAAAAAATAAAAAGAAGTCGAATGATATTCAACATATAAGGAGGACACCATATACACCTAGCCAATTTGTGAAATTAGCCACTTTGCCAATTAGTAGGATATTACACCCCCCCCCTTACTGCCCTCCACACTATCCCGCGCATAAACAAGACCTTAGGATCATGTACTCAGACATGTACCCAGACCATGTACCCGGATATTGATTCTTGGCAAAGTCGATGGTTCGTGGCCCCCCGGGAGAGGTGGTTGATCGCATAGATATATAATCTTTACGTATGACAATCCATACATTTGACCGACGAGTTTTTTTTTTGGGGGGGGGGGGGGGGGTGGGTGCGTCGGGAACTCTATTAAAGCGTATTGATTGCTCTTCGCGCTGCTCTAAACTCTTTCCTGCGAGATGCTGTCTATGGAAGGTGGCTGTATGGAAATAAGGCTTCCTGCGTCCCCTGCTAAAATAGCTGAGCTGCTCTACTTTACCTTTCTTGCTTGGATGCTGCTGTATATTTCCTTGCTGTAATCATTATTATTGTTTCGTCCTTTAGTTTTTGTAATTAAGCCTGGCAAGCAGACACCTCGTTCGGCATGCTTGGCTGACATGCCGACAAAGGGTTCTGACGGTCGTCAGCTCAGGCATCCCGTTCCATCCGATCTGCGAGACTCCACGTGTTCCCACACTATAGCGCTATTATTGTCCTTAGACTTCGCAGAGAGAGTGCGAAGGAGCCAGCGAGACTCTGCTCGATTGGGTGTTCCACTCGCACCGCGGTCGAGTGGTCGATTTTCCGTCTCGGGCTGTCACCGAATCACCAACTTATTCACCGTCCGCCGTTATCGGCAACGACGACGAGGCAGCATGGCTCCGCCGAGCAGAGGAGCGCCACGTCCAGCGCCTCGTGACCCAAACGCTAAGCCAAGGCACGCGCTGGACGTCTATAACGAGCGAACAGAGCAATATGCCTCCAAGTCGGTGAGTTTCCGAATACGGAGACATATTAATTTCTACACACCGCACTCGTGAGTCTGTGATTGTCGCAGCTGAACCACAAAGGGAAAGGGGGTGTGCTCCGGTATGATGCCAGAGACAGAGCTCCTGACGTAGTGACGTCCCTGCCCGCCATGTTGTAGAGCGACAGCAACAAGCGGGAGGAATACAAATTTTTAAGTGACGTGAGCGACGTCACAAATGACTCACTTCGAAGGAACGTCTCAAATGTGCGTTCTCTACTCACCGCTTTGCTGCATGTTAAACCCAACAGATCACATACACTTCCCTGCCACTTAATTGCTACACACCTGTGCAAATCGTTAGGATCGAGTGCGGGGCATCAACAAGTCCCGAGCTGATCTTCTGCCTGTGTTTCTGGAGAAGCCTACTGCGGTCGGACACCCCGTCAACACGCCACCCTTGACATTTTCGCCGTAGTGCAACGTAGTTCGTCTTATTCGAAACACCGAATAATTTTCTCTGCTTTTCTTTACGTATGTAGGGCAGGAGGCATTCACCCTCAACTAGCCAGTCTATGAAGTCGCTGGGCTCGCGGCTGGTGGGCGGGGAGGAGGAGGTTCGGGATGTCTTTGCCAGTGTCATGGGACCCAACAGTCAGCTCATGAGCGTGGTGCTCCCAGTCTCGGGGCTGAACGGCCAGGTGAGGATGCGTCACGTGCACGTGCCCCATTTGACCAACCGCTGGTCCAGCATGCTATCCTCAAAGCATGCGAGAGGGTGTACGTGAACGGTGGTGTGAATGGATATCATAGGCGGACAGGCGGGAGACGATGCGACTGCGTAAAATGACTGCTCAGTTGGCAGCTGGCGCGGATGCAGCGCTTAAGGCCATGGCGGCCTCAGCAGCTGCCATAGAGCTGGGAAACGCGAGGGTGCCGCCTGGCCTCCCGCGGGATGATCTCGATGGCTTGGACTCGGGCCCAAGGGTGAGCGCTTCCCTTTGCATCATCAAGGCGGCTCGTGATATCATATCTTTTGGGATCTGAATTGTGTGTGTGTGTGTGTGTGTGTGTGTGTGTGTGTGTGTGTGTGTGTGTGTGTGTGTGTGTGTGTGTGTGTGTGTGTGTGTGTGTGTGCGTGTGTGTGCGTGTGTGTTTCAATTTTTGCTTCAGAGCGCAGCCACTCCTCCACACACCCCGCCTCCCCCGGAGTTCAGGTACCCTCCCCAAGTGCGCGCACCCCCGGCTGGAGTACGCGTGAGGGCGACTACCGTCGCGGCTGAGGTGGCAGCCGAGGCTGAGAAGACGGCGGAGCTGGTATCTGCAAGCACGGTGTTGGCCGATCTCGTGCAGGTCCCCCACGACCTCTCGCCCCCAAGGTGATCCTGACCCCAATGGGTACCATACTATCCCTATCCGCGGATCGCTTCTGTCGTGAGTGAACGAGAGAAGGTAGAAGCATGTAAACATAGCGTTGTTGGTTTGTTTTAGGGCGAGGAGTGTGCCTCCCACAGCGGAGGTGCCTCGTGAGGGCGGTCAGAGGTTTGGCATCGACGGGCAGTTGGGGGAGCGGCACTGGGGGAAGGCCCACACACCGCCCTTGTCGCCATGGCAGGGCGAACAGGGGCCGGCTGGATTGATGAGCATGCCTGATGAGTCAGCAGCTGTGGACGCGGAGGTGGCGCGCATCAATCGAGTCGCAGAGAAGCTCGGGCTGCGACCGTTGGGGATTAATCAGGTAGGGGCAGTTCAGGCGCATGACGTGTGCATAAAGGGTGTGTACCTCGCTGACATGTTTAGTGGTGGGGTGCTGAGGAGGGTGGCTGCATCAGGATGAGGCCAACTGGGTGGTGAACATGGAGATGCTGGAGGGAGGAGACGCCAGCCCGATGGCTGCCTTTCGTGAAGCTTCCAAGCTCTATCGCCACATGTTTTATCATCTTTTTCGTCAGGAGATGGGCAGCTCCCACCCGCGCGGGGAGGCACTTGCCTACCTCTGGTTCTCCCTCGACAAGTTTATGGAGCAGGTCACTATCTCACTTCCCAAACACAAATGCGTCTGCCAATCCCCGCCCAAGCGCTGTCAACGTCGCGCTGTGCCGTGCTGAACAACGCATGCGCGTACGCTTCTCCTATTAATGCAGGTTTGCTCTGTGGCGCAAACTCACCACCGCAATTCAATGCACGAGGCAGCAAAGCGAGCTGAGGTACGCCGCCTTGTCTATTCAGCACCTATCAATTGCGCCTATCATATCATTGATCACCCCGCAGGGCTATTAACACGCGACTGCACACTTTCACCGCCGCATGTATGCAGCTCGAGTCGACCGTTTCGAGGCTTTCGACGCAGCTGAGAGCAGCCATCAAGGTGAGCAGTAACTGACCCCCAACCCCGATACCCACAGTCTGTTTCATATTTTTGCCTGTCCTCTTATATGTGCCCTATTTGAGATGGGCTGACTGCTATTCCACGCGTAAGTACACAGTCGCAGCAGGAGTTGGAGCTGAAGCTTGCTCATTCACGGCTCGGCAAGCAAGACAACAGCTCGTCCGTGGATATGTACCAGGATGACAGCAGGCACCGACAGATGTCTCGCAGTAAGAAGTGGGAGGCGGTGGAGGCCGTGCGAGTGAGCTCGGCCAACGAGAGCAAGCGAAAAACTCGCGATGCTGCGACAATGGCGACGCTGGATAGCATTGCCTCGGATGTGGCGAGCGCAATGCACGAGTCCATCGGATACACTAAACTATCCGCTTATAAGGTGGGCCCCTCACCTCCTCCCTGTCAGTAAGTGGGTGAGTCACATGTTGCTTTTGTTTGTGATATGGTGTAACACCTGGCCTACTTGAACTGGCGTGCATGCTTCCTTGACGAGTCTGGGACATTTCGGGTGTGCAGATGACGCATGAGGAGATGGTGGACAAGCCACTTGCCGCTGGCGACACTGCCATGCACAAGCTGATGTATAAGACACATGGGAAGCTGAGCCTACGACCGGGTGCTGTCGCAGAAACGAGCGACGCACGCATGCTCAGTGTGAATCCACCTGGCGTCAGCGTTAGCGATGTCGGTGTGACGGTGAGACTGTAGGATGGGACGAGGGGGGAGCATCAGTTCAGTGATTGGTGTTGCCGATCGATGGTGTTCGATTGATGCCGATCGATTGGTGTTGCCGATCGATATCAGACATCCCCCAACGCATACGTGCGTGGTGATATTGACATGTGTGTTCGTCACTTGGTGGGACAGATGAGGACGGAACAGCTCCATGCACAGGTGGACCGCCTAAAAATGGCTCATCTGGAGCTCAGGTAGGCTCCAGTGAATTGGCAGCTCTTCTTCAGCTTATTTGCTTGTTAGTGCATGAGTGTGTAGTCGGTCGAGATTGTGCGTGCGCGTGTGTATTTGAGTGTGTATGTGTGTGTGTATGTGTTAGAGAGAGAGATGTATAGAGAAAGAGAGAGTATGTTTGCGTGTGTGCGTGCGTGCGTGCGAGAGTATGTATGTGTACTCGTGCATGTGTTTGGGCGTCTGTGTGTGTGTGTGTGTGTGTACTCGTGCATGTGTGTGTGTGTGTGTGTGTATGCGTTTGTGTTTGTGAGTGTGCATGGGGAGGGGGGGGTTGATGGGTAGGTAGCTGTGGCTTGACACTTGCTGTGGTATCTGAATTTCAGGAATCAGAACGAGACGTTACGTGCGGATTATAGAATGTTGCAGACGAAGACTGAGCAGCGCATCAGGTGCGTACCATAGTCACCCCTCTTCATCGTTGCGGCAATGCTACGATTTAAGCACGACCGTGGCATTCAGAGCTCAGGGATAGCGTTGTTTTGCTCACTTTACCGGGGTTCCGCTATGTGTTAGGGAGGTGGAGGAGAGCAACCTGGTGATGAAGCAGCAGCTGTATCGTGCGCAAGCATTGCTACGTAACAAGGCGCTCCTCACCTGCGACGGCATCCAGCAGCACGCGGCCGACATCAACAACGTTCTCTCCTTCCCTGAGGAGCCCCTTTGGGCGATGGACCAGCACTCACCCAATGATGGCACGCCACCCAGCCCACCCCACCCGGCTCCCACATCCCAATGCTGTGCATCATTATGTCATAGAGTGTACCATTAGAATGGTAACGTAAATGCAGACGCGCATGATTTACAGCATCACTTGGTCGAATCACCTGCCTCTCCCTTTCCTTATACTTCGCATGTGCACAGAGGCCAGGCAAGGTACTGCAGGCAGCAATGCTATGTTCGAGCACGGTGACCTTGCAACTGGGGAGTCGCGCTCTACGGCGCCTAGGCGGTCGGTGTCGTTGATGGCGACGGAGAATCACGGCCCCAGCGGGGGTCGGGGATCCCCGACGACGACGATCAAGACGCCACCGTCACCCTCAAAGACGATATCGAGGGAGCGAAAGGCTCCCCAGATGTTGTATAAGGGTGAGTATGGTGGTGAATTGCTGGACGCCTAATTTTAATTGAGTATAAGTAGCATTTAAGTTGCGCTAGAGTATACTTATATTTTCCATCCTTTGTTAAGTTGCGATGTTTCTTGTAATTGATTGGATTTGTTTAGCGTAATTAGGACTTGATGACCAAACATAGCGTTTTAATGTCGAAAGGGTGTGCTGTTCCTAACTACGTGTATCCGTAGTGTCGAGCTGAGGGCGTGTGGCGGCTTTTATTGCTGGCAGGTTCTCACCGTCGCGAGCGATCACAGAACGCCTCGTCTTGGGACCCACAAACCGCGATGTATGTCAGGGTGCAGTACACCGTGAAGGATTTGTTGGACGCGGCGATGCAACGTGTGGACGACGCGATCGTGGATGCCTGGAAGTATCCGAGCTACAAACAAAACTTGCACCGCAATCACGTCCGGCAAATTATTTTCGCACTTCGGCAAGCGGCGCTCTCGCACGGCATGGACTTTTTCTGCGAGCAGCTGTTGAAGCGCTTGGAGGACAGTGTACGGGAGACGGCGAAGGAGACGGGGGAGGAGGCGAACTACTTGCCGTCGAGTCTGTTGCCGAGTGGATATTAATCAGCATAGCGAGACGACCTTTCAAACCTCACTTTTAACGGGTAGCGTCGTAGTACACAAATGCAGCGTTGTAAGTAGCCCCTCAAGCGGATTGTTGACATACTCACAGACATCAATAAAGGGATGATAATTTGAAATTTAGGTGTGCATTTCCCATTCAAATTGGCGAGGCATCGAATGTTTTTTTTCCGGCGCTTAGTCGGTGCCTATTTTAGATACGAACATGCTTCGTAGGTAGCGGGGAGTCGAACTTGAATGCATGCAGCTCTGCAAGGCAAGCGGTAGCGTTATCCATGCCATATATGTTGGCTTTCCGCAAGTTGTAGCTTACATGGCGCGGAACATAGGGAGAATGTGAGGGCATTGACAAAGTACATTCTACGGTGTGCATGCAAATTTCGCATTCACGATACAAACGACGCACCGCAATCGCGTTTCAAAAGAATGCATTCAACGAAACGACTTCTACTCCCAAAACATTTGTAATTTGGAAATCAACCGTGATTTTGTCCTCGTCTATATTGTTTACAACAAGTAGCAGTGAAATGTGAAAAGGAAAATCCCACGAGTGTAAGCGCATGAGACATGGAAATATGCAACCGCTTCAGCATCGATTTTATCCTCGCGCCAAATACAGGCATACGCTAATTATGCTCGCATCACCACTCCCCTACTATTGCATTATTTATCTCATATATACTCTGATTATCCAGATCGTCTTGCGCAACTGCGCATTCAACATACGAGCTCCATGCGATGGCACATGACGGGTTTACAATCATCGAAAACCAGCCGTCTTATGGGTTGACGGGCTTGAGTTTGGTTGATGAGTTATTCAATATCGCGATACAATATATAGTACATAATGCTTAATAAAAAACCAATGTTGGTGGTTTCTTATAACACTAAATCGGGTTCTCTACTTTTGGCCGACATGCGATCACATTACGTAGGGGTTGTCCGCAATTAAAGGTCCGTGCAATTTTTATCTTGCAAAAGCATTCAGCAAACTGCCAATCCCGACGAGAAGCAATCCAGCCGCAACATTCATTGTCCTAGCATACGCGAGCGCATCCCTCGGAAACGACGCAAAACCCGAATTTCTCACTAGCATGGTCACTCCATGGGGGGAGGCAAACACCCCACAAATAAGGAGCAGCATGACTCAATTGATCAACGAAAGATACATCCCCCTCGCCAATGACATTCGCCAGCACTGGCCAGGCACCAAAGTCGACATCCTTCCTATCGTCATGAGCCGCATAGGTACACCGCACTCATTCACCACTACAAGTCTCACCTCTCTTCTCGCCCTCCGCACTGACCCTGCTAACAAAGTCGTCTGAAAAACACGACTCAACACGTCCCGCATCCTTGCACAACTCCACTCGCACACTGTCCAATGGCTGCATCATCTCCTTCTCATGTACCGCATCAAATCTTGCACGACCACACGCCACACCTCCGCATACTGCACCCACGCACGCCCCGAACTGCACGCTGCCACCACTACGCGCGTCACACTCCCGGGAGGAGGAGTAAAAACCCCCAACACCCTTTGGAGAGGTCGGATTTTGCCGGTTAACGGTCTAGCCTGACTTGTAGCTTTCCTTTATGGCATAGTTGGGAGGGCCCAAAGACAACAACCGGTTTCATCCGGTACATGTTGGAAACAATTTCAATTTCAATTTCAGCAGCATGATTCTGAGGATTGGCGTGATCCTTGACTAGCATCTACTCTACACCTATAGTCGGACGGGGGGGGGGGGGGGGGGGGGGGGGGGGGGGGGGGGGTATAGTCCGACATGTTGTAAACCAATTTCAATTTGAGACGGAATACATGGAGTGGCGGAAGGGGATTTTTGGATGAATAACTGCCGATATAGTTATTAAAACAATCCTTTGCTACCGGCAAGCATTAAGTAATAAGGGCGTTATTATGCTCCAAAGTATACGAGGTTTGACGAGTTTTTCACAACATTCTTGGCTCAACACCCTAATATATTTTATTGCCATGCGGGAATTGACGCGGGTTTCCACGCCCAAATTATTCATGCGCATTGCCGGCGGGCAGTGGTTTCTTTCTCAACTAATGATGTTTTATCATTTTATTGAAATTATCGTATTACACTTAGTTACGCGTCGCATATGTACGACCAAAATACCGCTGTGCTTGAAAAAAAAAAAAATCATCGCCGGTGGATCTTTATCTTAGTCTACCTCTATGTTTCTTACACCCTTCCTGAGTTTTGGACATATACATCGCCGCGCTCGCTTGAATATCAGTGTATTGCGTCTTTGGTTCCTTCCACAACTATGTGGCAAATGGGGTGTAGTAGGGCAACCAAACCCAAAAGAAGAAGCACGTTGGTTACTATCACCATTCATATGTGATGCATGACCATACTCCGTCGAGCTGGAGATATAGCATGTAACAACCACTTACCAAAAACGATTTCAAGAAGAAAATAAATATGTACGGAGAAAACCCAATGCCAAAATACTCTTGCACATGATGAATGAAATCACATTATGTGCGCAAGAACGACTCTCCAGTTAGACTTGTACTGTGGTAGTTTACTTAAAGAAGATATTGCGTAGCCATTAGTTATAGAAGGAACGCGTGAGAGAGCAACTATTGCAATGTAGATGAATGTAATCAAAAAGAGAAAGTACTAAAAAGTGACGTGCCTCCTCCCTCCGCTGCGTTGGCTTAAGCAACCCCGCTTAGATTGCCTCGATCTCGGAGCGCCATGCGTCCCTCGGAATATTGTCTCATGTGACGTGCTGGTTGTCGCCTCGGAGGGACGTTATCCGGCGTGTCTTGACGCTTAGTTTATCTCGCGAGAAAGTACGATAGTAAGGTACTTGGACATTTGCTAAATTACAACGGTTATACAACTTCGGGTGTACATTTCCTCGGAAAGTACGGGATACAACTAGTAGCGATGCGTAGTACGAGTCCTACAATTATTTGTATTACTCGGGATAGTACTCGCCACCTTCATACCTTCTGCCCCCTCTAGACAAAGCCGATAATCAGCCTCGTAGCGACTCTCTAATCAGCCTCATGCCAATCACAGAAGGTCTTCGGCTCCTCTTGTTGAAGTCATTGTGAGTGGGGAATTCGCGCAGGGTGCGGTGTCCTCATGAAGTCCAAGTACTCTTGGCGATTGGCGAACTAAATCCATTCAGGTGAGTCTAAGAAATGATGTCACGCAAAATGTACGTTCAACTTCATATAAGCGATGCCAAACTTGTGGAATCTGCTCGTCCTTGAAATGGGTGTAGAACAACATAAACTTCCCACGGCGTCATTGAACAGTGTCGATTTTGACAACAAAGATGCGATTAGCGTCGTACTCGTCGCCGCCAATTTTAGCATTCGTGACAAGAACAAATGGTCGTAACGTAGCACTACGACAAGGGCGAAGATTGTTGAAATGAAGCACCGGATATAGACGCACATTAGACGGTAACTCCATTATGTAATTATCCGCACTAACTTTCTCTAACACCGTCAACGGGTCCAACTATCGGTCCTTAAGTTTCCGGTTAAGGTGACCACGTAGAAAGAGGCCTTTATTTGTAATAACCGAACCTTCTCACCTCGCTGAAATTGGGTGCAGTCGCTGAATGGGAACGAGCTTTCATGTTATCTTTGTGCACTCGTAATACAAATATAACCAACTCGTGTACCCCACGTAAATGTTGCAAACGCTCGCCAACGGCCTTGGAAATTGGAATTGATGGTCGCATGGGCAGCAACAAGTCCATCGCTTCCCCATGAGAGAGGCCGTAATTCGCCTCAAACGGGGTGTGCTCAATTCCCAATGCTCGACTAGAATTGTAAGCGAATTCAATTTGTAGTAGCCAGTTCACCAAGTCATTTCCGTCGTAACAGGTAAAAAACTCGCATAAGTTACCGAAACGCAGAGTTAACCCGTTTAGTTAAACCATCGATCGGTTTCTGGATGTCGACTGGAAGACATGTTCGACTTAGTTCCCAAGCGTCTCCAAAGTGTTTGTCATAATGCGGTGACGAAACGTTGGTTTCTCTCGCTAATCAACACACGCGGAAGGCCATGTAGACGGAACACACCTTGTAGCCGACTTTATTAACATATTCATTTGATGTAATCATTCATGTACAAGGGTTGAAGAGAGCCATTCGCGTTAAGTGGTCAACAACCATTAAAACACGATTGTCAAAGCATGCACTAATACATCAGTGATTCAGAAAATCAAGTCCAAATGTGTGCCATGGACGAGGCAGTAACTATAACGGATCGAGAGCAACCGCCATATGGGCCATACAACGACCAACAACACATGTGGAACAATAGTCGTTGACGGTCTGTCGAATGCGACGCCACCAAAACATGTCTAGTGCCTTAGCTAGCGTTCTCGTGCAGCCTCGGTGACCTTCATGCCCATTGTTATGAAACTCCAACAACAACTTCAGCTTCAACATTGGGATGTTGGGAATGCCTAGAAAGTCTTGAATTCCTCAAATAACACCCATCTCGGGCAATGTTATGTCCGCCCTTAGTTCACTCACCCTCGTCCCCATAGAACGAGTCCGTGGTGTAACCCAGACGAGCCATTTCACCAAGTTCCGGGTAGAAAGTTATGAAGATTTTTGTAATTTTTTATTGTGCACGACGCCTACATTAAAACTGCTTACATCAGCATCCAAATTCTTTAAAGATATCGCGAGGCGTCATGATTTCTCGGCAGCTAGAACTGTTTTCGAGGATCTAAACTATGTAGCACATCACCATCCCAAAACAATGCTAGAATAGCTTACGCGTAAAAATCCGCATGCAATTGACTCAAAGGGCCAGCCTCGCTCCTTGATCCCTTGCAGTACGTAGGCCATAGACATCGCTCCCGTACACGACTATCAAACACGCACGTAATGCGCATGCCGTTTGTTTAACAAGTCATTCAGTTGCTTGAGCAGATGTCGCAGATGAACTCAAAACAACCTTAAAGGTAACATGTCCAATGCTTCACGGCTTCCAAAACATCCAACGCTTCTAATAAGTCGTAAGCTCAATAAGAGTTACCACGCTCCGCATTTTTAAGCTTACCATCCCAGTAAGAGATTGGCTGAAGACTTCCTCCGTAATGATGTTGCAACTACAATTTCTATTGACGAAGCATATGTAGCAACGGTAAACGTCGCGTCCGAGCTGACCTCCGGACGGACCAGAAATGGCTCGGAAATTATTCGAGGCTTGACAGTATCGAAGGCTTCTACGCATGTAGGAGGCATCATAATCCGCTGCGGCTTAGACTCATGTAGCAGCGCCGACCGATTACTGAAATGATTAATGAAGTTCGCGTAAAATGTGCAGAATTGAACGAAGCTGCGAATCTCGCGCTGTGTCATAGGCACCGGCCACTCCGTGACGGCCTCGACTTATTTCTTTATAGAGTCGGAGAGCCTTCCGCCGGAAAGATTATAGCCAAGGCATGTACTCCATCTCTTGTAGTCCAAAGAAGTGCTTCTTATTTATGACGCAGTTTAAACCCTCCTCCTTGAAGCGTTGTAAAACAAGACGCAAGTGTTTTATGTGCTCCTCTTGCGTGCGACTGCTATCTATGAATACAAATTTGCATCATCAAGTAAACTCTAGCAAAATTGTGTAAAAAGTCACATAGAATCTCGTTCATCATGCGTTGGATGGTCGATGGAGCGTTGAAAATTCGAAAAGGCATGACCACCCATTCCATTGACCCATCCGGAGTTTGAAATGCGGTTTTTAGGACGTCCTCCCGTACACAAACTTGCCGAAATCCAGACGCCAAATCCAAGTGAGTTTGAAATCTTGCGTCTTTTATGTGACGAGTACAGTCCTGCAACAGTACATTGCAGGACATTGTACAGGTACTCGTTACGGATATCAATTCGTGCTTTTCCATCGGACGGACGTATACTCGTGGGTACGTCGCTACTGCAATATTATAATGGTGCTGATGCTACAGTACGACCAATACCTCCCGGTACGTACAGATATGCATAATTAGTCTAACTAGCCAGAAGACGCGCCAGAACAAGCTCTTCAATGCAGAAGGAGCCGCGTCGTGAGACCGAGGAAGCTAGGCAGGCCATGTCCCGAGGTCAGAGGGCGACGGTTGGGACAGCACTAACGCCTGACACGCAAGCGAAGCTTGCAGGCGTAACTAGTCTGGGCTGAAACCTATTTAAGCCCAGTGCAGTAGAGGGAGGTGACAGAACCATTTAACAATTCCTTTGTTCATTTACCACATCTACTGCCCAAGTACAGCAGTAAAACATCTCTCATCAATTGCCTCTCGACAACAACATTTTGCCATCTTGCAACAACAAGACTAGACAGACTAGAACAGATTTGTGCTAGCGTTTAGCTTTCAGAGGCTAACCGCCACACTGGTTTCGGAGCTCTTTGGTCGACGCACGCTTTCGTTGCTAATTGATCTGCTCAACATTGACGGTCTGACACTTACGCCCTCACAGACGGGGTTACTTCGTGCTAAGAAGCACAAGAGTGAATTACTTCACTTCGGTTACGTGACTCAGTGGGAATCTTTTTATCGAGCGATCACACAACATAATCCAGTCATGCATGACGACACGTCTATCCCGAGACAGTTCCACATGTACACCCGGTTTACGACGGTCGACTCTGGTTCTGTATGGCTACTGATTCGTGGACACATTAATCGACTGACTGGTGAAGGACCTACGGATTTACGAGTGGGAATGCCGATGCCTACCCACAACTTGGCTGGACTATCTGTGACCCTCACGGAGACTCAGCGTAAGGCTGCAATTACTTCACCGTACCAGAATGGTCAGATACCCCATGTACTGGAGGATTGGCTTGAAGCACAGCCTCAGCGTTTTATTATGCTTGGAATTTCAGCTGACTCGTACGATGCAGTATTCTGGGTTACTTCACAGTTTGCTGGACACCTAGGCGGGTGGTGGTTGAACCGGAAAAATCAGCCTCCAATTCCATCTACCTACAACGAGCTTGTTACGGAGTTACGCAAGTCTACGTTTCTTCCGAATATTCAGGACGACGCAATTAACGCTTTGCTAAGCTTCACGCAAAGCAACACGATGAGTTACGCGGTTTACACTAAGCAGTACAACGACTACTTACGTCGCTCTCGTCAAAACCTGACAGCTGAGGTACAGTGCGTACGCTTCATTAATGGCCTGGCGAACGATGCACTCAAGAAACTGGCTAAGTCACACCGAGCTCAACTTGGATACCAGACTACGCTAGTGGAGCTACAAAACTTTTTGAACAACGTGGTGACAGATTCGCCGGAACTGGGCAATGCGAGGTCTGCTGCTGGACCGTCTACTCAGCCTACACGCAAGCGCAATTTTGAGGACCCTCTCGAAGAGGCTGCTAACGTCTGGAAACGTAACAAAGGTGGCCGTGGACGTGGCCGCGGACGTGGACGTGGTGGTGGTAACATTGGTGGTCGTGGAGGCAACAATGGTGGACGTGGTCAAACATCCGGCCGCGAAGATTTTAATTCACTCGCAAACGCAATGACAGCTGAGGAGCGTCAGCGACACATGGACGAAGGACTTTGCTTCAAGTGCCACAAGAAGGGACACCGTCTGTTCCAATGCCCGGAGTTCAAAGGCAAGGCACCGATGCAACCTAAGAAGCAATGATGGTGGCAGGGCTGTTCTACAAATGAACTGGAGCAGCCGGCTACATCTACTGTTCATTCTGAGACACTGTTAGCGACAGAGGTCGTCGACACACCTTCGACATCTCCATCGACTACAGTTGCGACACCTGTAACGCAAGTAGCAGGTCGTCGTCGTCAGACTAAGCAGAGACAGAGTCGTAAACCTGTAACCAGACGTTCAGTTGATTGGAAACTGGTTGACTCAGTCTTTGACCCTCTGCATGCACGATTCAACTTCACGTTGGAGGGATGTGCTGATGATGAAGGTCTTAACTCGCACGGTGACTTACCTCACTGTTCGCCGAGTGACTCGATTCTAGACAGAGATTTAACAGGAGAACGGGTGTTCATCAACCCACCCTGGGAGATAGCTGAGCAGATTGCGCAGCATTTTGAGGATTGTCGTCGAACATCTCCGACATCTACGATGGCTGTTTTTGTACTACCAAAGTGGGCGAAATTTACTCAGGTGACTAAGCACTGGAAACTTTATCAAGAATTCCCAGCAAGGACACAGCTTTTTACACGTCAGTCACTGGACAACCCAGCGCAACAGGAGGTGGTTGCTCCAGCCCCTTGGCCTGTACAGCTGTGGTTAGTCGACGCAGATTGTGCGTTTAACGACTCACCAGAACCTACAGCACCTGATCAACCCGACTCGGTACCTGTACCAACAGACGACTCGGAACAGTCCATCGCTACGCTGCAACAATTTTCTTCGCCAGCTACAGCACTACTGACTGACCTCACGGAAGCTCGCCCGTTAATTCGAACTGAGCTGACTGTGAAAACTCCTGATGGCGGACACCAAATTTCTGGATTAGTGGACTGTGCTGCGACACTTGATTTTGTGTCAGAGGACTTTGTACGACGCTTTGCTTTACAGACTCGAAAGTCTGCGAGTAAGACTCCAGTTCGACTCGCTAACGGACAACGAGTGACTTCTACGACAGTCTGTGACATCACTTTTGAGCTGGCTCGACACGAATTTCAGCGGACTTTTTACGTTCTACGTGATTTACGCACAGCTGATTTAATCCTGGGTTTACCATGGCTTGATGACGAACATGCCTCTTTACAATTTGGTACAACCAGAATTTTTACACTAATGGACGGCACAGCAGTGAAAACTACACTTGAGGAACGACGCCCTGAGTGTCTACTCATGTCGTCTACGAAAGTTCAGAAGCTGATGCGCAAGACGCGCCGCAGCAGGGGACGTCATGCTGATTTTTACGTCATTGAACTTACGTCAGCCGCCGAACAGTCGACAGATTTTCACACTGGAGAGGAACTAACGGCAGAACAACGTGACAACTTCCTGTCAATACTCTTCGATGACTTCCCGGAGTTACTGCAACCTGTCGACTCTCCACCTGTAAGCCGACAGTGGGACCATCCCATTGAAACAAGTGGCCCGATGCGACGTCAACGTCTGAACCGACTGTCTGATCAGTCCCAGCTACAGTGAGTTTGGCTCGCCAATTCTTTTTGTGCGGAAAGCTGATGGCTCGCTACGTCTGTGCATTGACTACCGTGGTCTTAACGAGGTTACGCGTAAGGACGCCTACCCACTTCCGAGAGTGGATGACACATTGGACGAACTTAAGGACGCGAATTTTTATACACACCTCGACCTCGCTTCTGGATTCTGGCAAGTTCGAGTGCGTGAGCAAGACGTTCATAAGACGGCTTTTCAGACCCCTGATGGCTTAATGGAATGGGTCGCTATGCCGTTTGGACTGTGCAATGCACCAGCTACATTTCAGAGGATGATGAACGACATTCTTCGCGACTTTTTACATAAATTGGTGACAGTCTACCTGGATGACGTCTGTATATACAGTCGGACACTGGAGGAGCACCTGCAGCACCTACGTCTAGTGCTACAACGATTTAAAGAGGAAGGGCTGACATTACGCCTTAAGAAGTGCTTCTTCGGATTGCAAGAGATGGAGTATCTGGGCTATACTGTGTCAGCCGGGAAAATTTCGGTTTCCACAAAGAAAGTCGAGGCCGTTGCAGACTGGCCAGTGCCCAAGACGCAGAAGGAGGTTCGCAGTTTCGTACAGTTCTGCAACTTCTATGCGAGATTTATACACCATTTTAGCGACCTTACGGCTCCATTGACGGACTTACTGCGGAAGTCCCAGCCACAGAAGGTTACGCTGACGCCTGCCTGTTTGGAAGCCTTCGAGACTCTCAAGTTACGGCTCATTTCCGCGCCATGCCTGATCCTTCCGGAGGTCGGCTCGGACGCGACGTTCACCGTGGCTACAGATGCTTCAACAGTGGGGATTGCAGAAGTCCTGTTGCAAGACCAAGGAGGCGGTCTTCAACCAGTCTCTTACTGGGCGCGTAAGCTGAATCCAGCTGAGCGTGGTAACACTTACTCTGCGTACGACTTAGAAGCTTTGGCCGTATGCGAAGCTGTCAAACATTGGAGGTGCTATCTTGAAGGATGTTCTAAGTTCCTTGTCGTAACAGACCACGACACACTGCGACATCTGCTCAGGCAACCGAACAACAGGCTGAACAAGCGGCAAGCAAGATACCTGCGGGATTTGCAACCGTTTGTGGGCTCGATGACACTTGCATATCGCAAGGGAGCTTTGAACGAAGCCGACCCGTTAAGCCGGCGTCCAGACTTCGTACCTCAGGCCACAGTACCCTTATTTTGGGATGGCGAGGTTCCGTCAGATCGAGAATTACGACGGAAGTCCCAGCTGCTGTTTGAAGACGCACAGTTAAATTTACTGACTGTTGAAGCGTTGCAGCTGAGCCATGAGTTCGCTGATCTCATTCGCGAGGGGTTCTCACAAGATTCGTTTTATGGGGACGATGGTGAGTGGACAAGAGACAGCCGGATAGAAGCCAGAGATGGGTACTTTTGGCGTCTCAATCGCCTCTGTATTCCACAGAACTCTGAGCTCCGACTGAGATTGATCACAGAGCTGCACGAAAGTTCGTCAGCTGGTCACAAAGGAGTTGCTAGCACTCTTGCTAAAGCACTCGACAGATTTTGGTGGAAACGAATCCGCCAAGACGTGAAAGATTTTTGTGAACGCTGCGTCGTGTGCCGACGAGCGAAGATTCGACCGCATATGGCTGCGACTCTTTACCCATTACCTGTTCCACCCAGACCGTGGCACACAGTTGGTCTTGACTACCTTACACACTTGCCTGAGAGCAATGGCTTTAACAGTGTGCTGATTGTAGTGGACCATCTAACTCGAATGGCCCATTTTCTGCCATGTACAGAGTCGATTACTGCCGAAGAAACTGCAACTTTGTTTTTACAGGGAGTCTACCGCTTACATGGACTTCCCCGTGTGCT
Organism: Tetraselmis chui; assembly: GCA_026401115.1. Classification (NCBI taxonomy): domain Eukaryota; kingdom Viridiplantae; phylum Chlorophyta; class Chlorodendrophyceae; order Chlorodendrales; family Chlorodendraceae; genus Tetraselmis; species Tetraselmis chui. The sequence continues at coordinate 74,551 of JAPMLY010000279.1, forward strand.
AATCAGCGACCGTGATCCGAAATTTGTCAGCGCCTTCTGGCAGACTCTTTGGAGACGCCTTGGAACGCGTCTGAACATGTCTACCAGCCGACACCCAGAAACAGACGGACTCACAGAGCGCGTGAACATCACGTTTCAGCAGCTTCTTCGTTGCTTCTGTTGCTATGATGGCTCTGATTGGTCGACACTTTTACCGCAAGTGGAGTTTGCGTACAATGCTTCGCGTGCACTCGGAATTGAGCACACACCGTTCGAGGCTAACTTTGGTTTCTCTCCTGAGGAGCCTCCTGACCTGCTCTTCAGCATGCGGCCATCGATACCAATTTCGCAAGACGCAACAGAACGGTTAAGATTGTTACAGGAAGTGCACACCCTGGTACGCTCTGTATTACAGCTACATAAGGACGAGATGCAGGCGCGCACAGAACCGTCTACGGCGCCACATTTTGCTAAGGGAGACAAGGTGTCAGTCGTCACAGCAAACCTTTTTCTGCGAGGACAACCGAACAGGAAACTCGGAGACAGACAGCTCGGCCCCTTTACAGTGGAGGAGCAGATTGGAAAACACAATTACAGATTGAAACTACCGGCGACAGTACGCTTACATCCTGTGTTCCATGTTAACAACTTACGACCCTGTTCTACTGCTCCGCTACGACCAGCTGTCCCTGTAACAGTACCTGAAGGAGACGATGAGGAGTTTGACGTTTCGCACATCTCTGCTGTGTGCATCAAGTCGCTACCTGGACGACGAGGCAAATATTTGCTCTTCATGACGCACTTCAGTGATGACGACATTCCACCTGTCTGGCACCGGTTGAACGAGGTGCATCGAACAATTGCGTTACAAGAATTCTTGGAGACGCCCCAATGGCGCAAGTTCGCCAAGACTCAGGCGTACATTGACTTCATGCACGCTTTCCCAGCGCGCATTCCTGAGTCCCAGTAACTGCTTCAGTAAAGGATCCAAGAACCACGGAGGTCTGCCTCGCGGCGGCCTCATTGATCTGTCAAGAGGGGGAGGGTACGAGTGTGACGAGTACAGTCCTGCAACAGTACATTGCAGGACATTGTACAGGTACTCGTTACGGATATCAATTCGTGCTTTTCCATCGGACGGACGTATACTCGTGGGTACGTCGCTACTGCAATATTATAATGGTGCTGATGCTACAGTACGACCAATACCTCCCAGTACGTACAGATATGCATAATTAGTCTAACTAGCTTGCAGGCGTAACTAGTCTGGGCTGAAACCTATTTAAGCCCAGTGCAGTAGAGGGAGGTGACAGAACCATTTAACAATTCCTTTGTTCATTTACAACATCTACTGCCCAAGTACAGCAGTAAAACATCTCTCATCAATTGCCTCTCGACAACAACATTTTGCCATCTTGCAACAACAAGACTAGACAAACTAGAACAGATTTGTGCTAGCGTTTAGCTTTCAGAGGCTAACCGCCACATTTAGCTCGTCTTAGGTGTCGTCCACACGGGGTATAGGGTAGGCGTCCTTCTGGGTAGCTTCGTTAAAGCCTTGGTAGTCGATGCACAAGCGTAGAGAGCCGTTCACCTTGCGAACAAGCAAAATCGGCTACTATCCATATTCGCTTTGACTCGGCCAAACCATTCCAGGGTCCACAGCGTCCTTTAACTATCGATTTAACTCCGCCTTCTCAGCACGCGACATGTGGTTAAGCCTTTGACGTCGCAATGGTCCAGTAGTGTCGATTGGATGGTCCCAAGGGCAACTAACATGTGACGAGTAAATCGGTTGAAGTAGCTCCGGGAAGTCATCAAACAACACTTTTCATAAATCCTCTCAATGTTGATCGCTGACCTCCTCACCAAGATGAAATGCCGACCGAGGTTATTGTTCAATAACTGTCAAATGAATCGTAAAAACATACTAAGTTCGTCCCTTAGCTCGAGTTTATTTCCGCATGAGTTTCTAGGCCTTAGTATACGACATGAGCAGATTCTCGGCCCGTCTAGCCACCACTTCAGTCAAGACGACGGTACCTTCCATCAATGTAAAAAGACGCTCCGTACTGAACTTAAGAGTCGCTGGCTCATCATTCTACCATGGTAGACCCAGCACGACGTATGCAGCACGCAATTCTTGACTAACTTGGAATGTACGTACAAATTCGTGCTGAGCGAGAATGAAAATCATGTCACACACCTTGGTAGAAGCAATTCGCTGGCCATTAGCAAGTCGCACATGTGTCTTGGTGGTTGACTTTCACATTCGCACTCCCATCTGCGTAACAAAGCCTTCCGACACGAAATATAATGTCGCATCGCAATCCACTATCGTTGTTTGTTGTCGTTCACCATCCGATGATGTAATCGACAAACAGCTTTGCATAAGAGGACGAATTCCGGTGCAATCCATCAGAACAACAAGAGAAGCAATGTCTGCTATTCGCTTATTAGCGATGAATTCTTAATCGTTTGCTGCTCGTACATCTAAATCCTCTGTCGGTGTGACGTCATCGGGAGGTGGAAGCGGACATTCCGAATCCACTAACCACTAACAATCCAAAAATCCACCGTTTTCATGCCAAGGAACATGTGCCACCGTCTCTTGAAGTGTAGCATTCTAAGACGACTTGTGAGCGCACAACTGCATGCGGGCATGGAACTCAAGGGCATGTTCAAGTTGGTCGTGGGCTTGTCGAACTTAGCCCACTTAGGAAGAAAAGAGATTGCGAGAGTGAACTTAGGCGTTGTATGCCGACATTTATCAAAATGTTGTCCATCCGATTTCGTTCGCGAGCTCTCAAAGTGAATTAGTTAAAGCCCTCTCGCCATACAAGTCTATCGCCAAGCTCGAATCGAAAGGAGAACCATGATGTAAGTCCCCGTGCACATTCAACCCCTCATCATCAGCATACCCGTCCAAGGTGAAAGAAAATTATTCATTTTTAGCTTCGGGCCGCTTGGGCTAAATCCATCCATGACAAGTTCCTTGAGTACTACGACGCGGTCTATCGCATCTTCGTTGCACCCTCATTCCGCATCCACTCCACTTTTCGTGACCCCAGTGCTTGGCCTTCTTTCCATCTCTCGGTTCAAGCCATGCGGGGGGCATTCGAGTCGGTGGGTGTTGACATGTCCGATGACACGTGGGTCATTGCAGTTGCTGCACACTTGGCTTGATGCGGCGGAGATGCTTCGGTCCACATCGCTCGTTCTTGATTAGTGACGGCCCTTGCGGAAGTCATCTCCGGGATTTGTGGCGTCCTCGCCCGGGGTAAGCGTCGAGGTTTTCACGGACCCCACGATGTTGGCTCAACTTCCCAACGGCAACGACGGCCTCCCCAAGAATGTGGGTGTCTTATAGCGCCACGGCATCCGAGGCTCAAAGCTTCCCCTGAGTGCCGTGGTTTCGGGCTTGTTCTAGCGTTTCTAGCCCCCCGTCTCCCGAAGTCGCTCTATACGTAATGCTGAGAAGAACAAATTCGAGAAGTGCTCGGAGGGGGTAATGAGTCACCCCGACATCCGCTTCATTCCCTTTGCGGTCACGGAATTTGGTGTTCTCGGCAGCCACGCCACGGTTTTTTTACTTGAGTTGGCCATGCGGACACGTGCCTCTAAAGGGATGCATGTGGGCAAAGTATTGGCTTCCTGGCGCCGAAAGATCTCTCTCGCCGTCCACGTCGCTCACGCGGACAACGTCTTGCGCGGGATGTCCGTCGCCGCGGTCGACGGTGTACATGTCGCTTCGTCCTCGGTTGGGATGCCTTGTTCTCATGCAAAGGGTTATTCACCCTCGCCATGGGCCACAAGCGTCGTTGTGCTTCCTCGAGCGGCGCGTGAGGCGCCGCTTGCTTGCCGCTTGTCGCCTCCAATCCTTAACATGTTGCATTTTAAGCGTTGCGTGCGAGTTTCCTTTATTTTATTTGCTTGGTTTGTAGTGCACAATGTAGTGCTTCACTTTGCCTTGCCTTGACCCTCTTGTAACTCTATAGCCCTCTTTGTTCCCCCTTTTTCTTATGTCCGCTGTTGAAGTACATGAATCAAGGCTGTCATGAAGTACATGAAATTTGACGGTTGATATATTGGATTGGTATAGAATATGATAATATACTATTTACCGTGACGGTTCATGTGATATCTATACGGACGCAATTCAACTTAACGCGACCAACTGCCCATTCCCCAAGGGGACGCGCAGTTTTTTCTACGAGGGCTTCGACACATACAACCCTCCTCAGTTTCTTAGGCAGCGGCAGAGCCCCACGAGGGCTTTGCCATTATATTATCGTTAAATACTAGAAACATGCGCTTATGCACATGAGAATATTCTGCTCTAATTGTGAGACAACAACCTTTGTAATTTACTACCTGCTTGTGACCCAACAGTATGAGCCTCCTTCTGCATCACACCCACACCTAGAGTTTGCAGCTTTGACATCTACATTCCTATAGGATAGTGCTTTGACATCTACATTCCCATAGGATAGTGCTTCTTGTAATTTACTGACAACAAAATGCTTACGAAAATAAGAAGTGGAAACCACCAAGCAAAAAGGAAAAGGAAGAACAAAACCCCACAGGCTTTAGGGTTTTGGAACAGGAAGGCATGCCAAAGCATCAGCACTGCCCTCCTGCAGAGCAATTTCGTGTTGCTTCGCTAAAAATATTAAGGACAGAGTTGTTAGTTCTTGTCATTGTCTTTGTAATCATCCAAATGACTTGTAGCGAGTTTGCAGTATATGAAGTACCGGAGTAAAAAGAACATATGTACCCGTACGACATATTATCTGCTCATCTCATCACCGCGCCTCGGTGGCAAGCTCCTGTGCGAGAATTCAGGTCCACGTCAGACAGGCCGGGTCTCAGAAAACACGAAGACCAGGCGATAAGTACTAAATCTAAGTTCCCGCGGCTCTGCGGCGAGCCTTATTGATGCCACCGATCATCAAGCTCCCCTGCAACCCATCAACCTCGCACACCTGCCCACCAGGCCACCGCGCCCACTGCCAGCGTCAGCTCCGTCACACGACTCTACCCCTTTTACCGCTCCCTGCATTTGACCGCTAAGTGCCATGTCGGCCTGCACCACCGCCCTCCCCGTCGCCTCGGCCGCCTCGCTGGCAGTACGTCAGCCCTCCTTCCCGGCTTCCCGCCCCGCAATATCAGCGCACCCTCGTCCCATCTGCCCCACGTTTAACCCACTTACACATCCGCGGCTGCGTATTATCGATATCAATCCTCAATGCATACGCTGCAAGTCGCCTCGATCTCCTGGCCTGCGTGAATGATCGCATCGCGCATTCATCACCCGTGTCAACATTTTCAGTTTAGCCCGTCATATCTGACGTACCTCCACCGCTTTACCCGCAGGCCTCCGGCACACGAACTACCCGACACGCGACACGCGGTGAGCCGAACCCTCCCATCTTTCCCCCCTTAATCCCATCCGTCTCGATGCTCCATTTATGTCCCTCTGCTGTCTGCAACACAATTGCGTGCTGTCGGTCGGGGCTGGCTGCTGAAACGCGACTCCATTTGTTTCGGTCGCGCCGGTGTTACACAGGCCGCGTCGCTCGGTTGGCATCATGCTCTGCGCAGGTACAGGGAGCAGCCGAGTCGGAGAAGGTGGCGAGGCGCGCCATCATCTCTGCGGGGCTGCTCGTAGCGGCAACTCCCGCCATAAGGTACGGAATCATCAGCTCGCTACGTCTTCGAGCTCGTCGAGCGAGGCCCGACGTTAGTCGTATGTGTTTTTATGCGGTTGTCATGTTTTTGTAAGTAGTTGACAACCAAACTAACGACCTGACCACCTCCGCTTCTCGTGCTCCGGTAGCTCTAGCCCGGCGTTCGCGGCCAGCGAGATGGCGTTCAAGGAGCAGGTGGTGTGCGACGCGGAGTGCCAGAGCACCCTGGATGGCATCCCAATGGTCGAGACGTCCTCGGGCCTCAAGTACCAAGACATTAAAAAGGGAAGGGGACCCAGCCCGCCCACCGGCTACCAGGCGAGTCATCCTCTTCTTCACCCCCCCTCCGTCTCATCACACACATGCACAGGAACTATCACACACACACACACACACACACACACACACACACACACACACACACACACACACACGCGCGCACACACATAAACATAGAGACAAAACTCTCTCTCTCTCTCTCTCTCTCCCCCTCTCTCTCTCACACGCACACACATAAATCACACGCACACAAACACACACTCCCACACACGAATGGCAAATCAAATACTCGCACGCATACTTAAAAAATGCGCATACACACATACTCATGCACATACACACACACACACACACACACACACACACACACGCGCGCGCGCGTGCACACTTGCGCTCCCTTTCAATATTGTTTGTGTTGTCTGGGTCTGTATGCTTTTTGAGGCTGGCTGGTTGCAGATGATGGCTGGTGAGGTGTCTTTTATGGGTTATGAATGCAGGTCACCGTCCACTACACCGCACTTACGCCATCCGGTCAGGTGTTTGCCAGCTCTTACGAGAGCGGCAAGCCCTACGACGTGCGCGTGGGGGCAGGACAGATTGTGAAGGGGCTGGACGAGGGGCTGCTCACCATGCAGGTAGCTGATAGCCCCTATCAAACCCTGCACATCCTTTGTACACCTATGCCTGCTGGATTATGAAAAAATAGAGTGAAAGGTGGGTTTGACATTGAGAGTGATGGAGGAGAGGGTGAAAGGAGTGATGGGATCAATACTCTGTCTGATGCTCCCAGGTCGGAGGTATTCGTCGCATCTACGTCCCCGGCGAGCTGGCTTTCCCGAAGGGCCTGGCCAGCGCGCCCGGCCGGCCCCGCATCCCTCCGAACTCGCCCTGCGTCTTTGACGTCAACCTGCTCTACATCCCTGGTCTGGTGAGGGCACTTCGCTCCGGTCACATTTCTTGCACCTCCCACCCCATCCCACCCCACCCCCACTCCCTTTCCTTTCCGACTGCCCATGCGGAATATCCCATGAACTCGACTAACTGTTCCGTTTCTCGGTTTCAGGATTTTGATGAGGAGGACTACGAATGAACGCGACTGTGACTACGCGCTCTGCTGTGAAGTGGTCGCCATCATCTAAGGAAAGAAAGGAGTGGCAGGCATGCAGAGTAGCGAACAATGTTTCCCTCCCAGTTTTTGTAATTGAGGCAAGGGTTTCCCTTCGGCCCATCGTGAATCAGATAGGCCACCTCCAATCCAGCACGAACATGCATATCAATCAGCCTCAAGTCGAACCGTAATCGGCGGAATGCCATGCCCTCGTTGCTGAGAGGCAATAAAATATGCCATACGGCAAATTATCCGTGTGCAGTGAGGTTGTGTACGCCAACGCAAACTGAGCCGCCATCGAAGTGAACATGTCCCTTTTGGCGGGGATTTGAGGCAATTGCAATGCTGGATAGGTGAGGCCACCTCGTGCAACTTAGTTATCTGAAAGCATCTCTTCGAATGAAGGCAAGTTGTGGAGCCAACCCGTCGAAATAGTATCAACGCAAGCTGCAATTTATGCGCAAGATGTGCGTCCATGCACACACAAGAACTGGTGAAATGGTGCAGCATAACGCTTGCCTTGTGTAAAGGTGAATGAGGAGGTTACAGCTCTGTGCTCAGCTTTGTGTCGCCGATGGGCGGACACGTTTCAGCCCTCTTGTGCCTCGGAGGGACGATGAGTGCAACCGCACTGATTCTTTTATCTTGCTGGCATCGCTGTGTATCTATTCGTGACTGAACAAGAGAGAGAGAGGACATGGTGGCTTCTGATGAGGTAGGGAGGGGTAGGGCCTCAGCAGGCACTATCTTTCAGCCGTATCGTTCATCTCAGCTTAAGGCTGCTCTCCTGATCCTGCGTGTCATCGCAAATGACGCCCATATGAAACTCGCGACGTCAAGCAACTCAGAAAGACTGTAAAGCTTAGTGACATGCCGGGGTGTGTGTGTGTGTGTGGTAGGGAAAGGGTCTGTGATAGAGAGGGCAGCTTACTCGGCGGAAGGGAGTGGTAGGCAGAGTTGATATTGGCACCCAATCGCGCTCCTTCTTTTTCCCATCAGTCCCAACCCTAAGATCAACAGCCACAAACAAAATTGGGACCATGCAAGCAATACAAAATTGCTCTTCGCGCGGTGCCTCTTGGAAACTTTGTCTGTACTACACTCGACATATGAGCGGCATCAAATGATGCTTTGGGTTTATTACTTCTTTGGCGTCCTTGGCGCGCGCCAGTCCTCCATGACTTTATGAAATTGCGAAGAGAACTTCACGCCCTCGTACAACGGATCATGCCCTGCGCGTGCAGGCATAGGACACAGAACGGGTCTATTCAGAGCCTGAATCCGACATAAAAGGGAATGAAGAATGCTCACATATAAAACCCTGTTGTCGTCTGCTTTGGTGTGAAGCTGTTGGCTGCGCTTGCTCGTGACGTGACAGGTCCACTTTTTCCGACTTTGGCTCGCACCTCGACGCGAACGGAACCCGAACGAGGTACAGCGTGTGTGTGCCAGACGAGACGCTGTGCGTACGAGTGTGTATCGAGTTCCTAAGCATGGTTTGTATCGTAGAGTAGGGTGGATAGTCGTGGGTGGATGAGGCCGGGGATGTGGTATCGTAGGGAAACGGCACTCACTTGAGACGGTCGGTCGAATTAGTTGAAGGGAGCCGTCGCCGGTGAGGGAATACTTCCCGGTAAAATCAAATGACGTGCTGGCTGACTCGCAGCCCAGCAGCTTTCCCGCCGTTTTGTAGTGGCTGTTGTACTTTGGGCTCTGGTCGACCCAGGAGCTGGTCATTGTGCTGCGCATGGTGGGTTTCAGCGTCTTCTCCCACCCGCTACCGCCCGTCGCGCCCATGTCGACCGTCCCGCTGACGTCCATAATATAAGGTACCTGCCGAAAGTACACTACGTATCGTGGTATTCCCGTGCACGGCTATCACGCCTGAACGGTTTTCTTTCACTATCCCTTTTTTAAATGAGGTTCGGTGTTGTGCAGGGCATCGATGCTGCTGGTCGGCTTTCCTTTGTCGGACCTGATGCGGCTGTGCTGTCGTCGCGGCATGTCGGACCGCGAGAGAGGCATGGCTTGCGCGGAAGACCCGCAGTACTCAAGAAGCTTTGTAATTTGTAATACCTTGTACACATGCCGCCCCGAACCCTGTACAATATTGTACCCGCCCCCGTACAGCCGTACCGTCTACAGTACTGCAGAACAATTACGATCCATTGCGTCCCGCCTGGCAGGCACACAATTAGTATACTAGTGCCTCGGGAGAATTGGTGGTACACGTACCACGTTTGTGGTACATGTACCACAGAAAATGGTCATTTTTGGAACCTCCAAACAGACCGCTGATTCAAGCAATCTCAACAGAAATAGGTCAAAAACGTGCAGAAGGTCCCAGTCAACTCATTTTTCAAGAAATACTGGTTACCGGCCGCGGCTATTCGCCATGGCGACGATTTTGCCCCCATCTACACCCCGCGGTAGCACTGCTCGGCACGTCCGGATAGGCCAAAGAGTCTCGGCTCGTAGAGGCCCTACATAGGACCTAAGGCCCGGCTCGAAGCGCCATCGGCGTGCCCGGAAGTATGGCTTAGATACTGCGTCGGTAGGGCCGAAGTTGTGGACCGTGCGGTGGGATGATGGTGCGGAAACTACCGAGCGGTCCACTCAACTCTGGGCAAAGCTGCCCACTTCCGGGGAAGAACTTGCTAGCTCACCAATAGCTCACCACCTCCCACGCCTGGCGATGACCACACTAACTGGAGATTAGTTCATGCTCACCCTTCCAACACCTTGCCAAAATTTCGTGTGGAGCTTCTACTTGTCGACTCCGCTGTGCGCACCGCGCCGACGGAGGGTATTGGTAGAGAATTAGCTGAAAATATAAATTTCGAAAATCAGCCAACACTACCCACCGACGCATCTCCTTCTCCAAAACGCGGCTCGACCTGTAGCGAGCACTTTTACCGCAACGACCCATATGCTACGGACCTCATGCTACCTCCCCCTTCACCCCTGCTCGCATTAATGGCATATCAAGTTGGTTTCCGAGCTCCTTGTTGGTAACGTGGCGGGCGAGGCCACCGGGTTTGGGCGGGGCTGAACATGCAGCTCCTAATCATGATTGTTTGCACCACCTATCCATAGGCAGCAACTATGAAACTCCATGCTCATGAACATGCCTGAATTGCAACATAATAATGCTACGCTATTGCAACGAAATATCCCCAGTAGCATTAGCATGATGCAACAACGTGACGCCATAATGCAGTCGAGTGACATGCATACCTGCGCATGGATCGCCACACAAAAACGCATAAAGTCTAGTTTTACTCCCCTTAAAAAAGCTAAAGCAGTAGCAATGCGCTCTGTCATGCAAATTGGAAGGGAATGAGAGGTGTTTTTTACTTTTTGTTTTACAAAGAACTGTGTAATCTGAATTTTGGCGTAGCCACTAACCCCCCTCCCCCCCGATGTAATGCACGACCTGTGCCTATCGCCTATGTCTACACTTACTTCCCATGTCTGAAACTTCACACCCATTCGCTCCCTCGATATCCTCCTTTCTATATGAGCGCTAATTGGCATTCTCTTTGTCGGGAAGGATCACCTCCTCGACATTCGGAGCGCGGGGCTTCGAGCCGAGGCCGCGCATATAGCCGCGCTCGCACATGCGCCACGCTCACTCACGCATCCACCCCCACGTCACAACTGCCACGCCTCAGCTCCTTCGTAGCGTCTAATTATTCCTTATTTTCCTATTCGAACGGGTTTTAGTAAGATTTTGGTCGCTAGGTACCTCACAAAGCGAGGCACACGAGCGTAAATGCGGGACGCGGTCGTGACGGGGAGCGGCTACACGCATTTTCTTACCTCGTACATTCCCCTCGACTTTCAAGCCCGCCGCAACACAGCCACATGCGACCCATGCGACCACAAACAACTGATCTATCCATTTCATGATACTCATGGGCGTTATCGAGCTGATTTTCGATACACGAGAGGGTCTTACCGCACAGCTCTAGCTCATCTTTAGGACGGTCATCTTGTCGCCGACCTCATCGCGCACCGCTAACTCCCGACCTTTCACGTTGCTTGCACGCCCAACTCACCACACCAACCTTGGCCTCCGACTACCAAAAGTTTCAAAATCCTCTTGGCAACTTGTTTCGAGAAGCGTCGGGCTTGAGGTAGAGTTTGATCTGACTTTGGTCCTTCTGAGTCGGGCGGATGGCCCGACATAGAGGTGGTGCGCTTAGGGTGCGAGCAACTGCAAATATAGCGATGATACGGTTTCCTTAGAAATATTTAAGAGATAAGTACTAATGAAAAATAATGCTTCGTACCACACGTTTTTGTGGTACACGTACCGTACCACCAATTCTCCCAAGGCACTAGGTGACTGGAATATAGCTCGTTCGAGTGCTTACAAAACAAACACGCAAAAAGGCGACCATGCCAAACATAACCAAAGCGCAAAGCTATTCGCTAGCCACCCGGGAAAAGCACCCAGCCGCAGCAGCAAAAGCCCTTAACAAAATTTCCACAGTATGACACGAGAGTATAAACAAAGCGCGACATGTACGTTATGTTGGGTTCGAAAGCGAGTGGGCCTATATTGGGGTGCATTATACTCACGGTCTTAAGAATACAACTTGGATTGAAGAAAGCCCTTATTATTACGCAATGAGGCGAAAATATGTGGGACTAAGTTGATTCCAAATGTAACTAGTGAGAAAGTGAAACACCAAAATTAAAGGAAATGGGGGCTTCCTTTCACACACACACACACACACACACACACACACACACACACACACACACACACACACACACACACACACACACACACACCACACATGTATGAAAGGGTGCATAGGTGACTGAGACTAAAAGGCCAAATTGAGAGGAGAAGCGCCTACAAAGGTCAAAGATGCCTATACGTAGTCTAACGGTAGATTGAAACAAAAACTGTCGCACATTATGCAATGTTAGGCTCCACGATGAGTGTTGCTTGAACAGCTGATAGCAACACCGTCTTGCGCCGTGATTGTTCATGTCACCAACATATGACAAATGGAAATCATACATCATATGTCATACAACAATTAGTACCCATGTGATATCGAAACGTACTAGCGGTGTCAATATATATGGGTGTACTCCAATACCCCCACTCAACCATGATGTGACGAGTAAAGACATGCAACAGTACATTGCAAGACATTGTACAAGTACTCGTTACTAATTCCAATTCGTGCTTTTCCATCGGAAGGACGTACAACGTGGGTATGTCGCTACTGCAATTTAGCGAGGATTCTAATGCGTAATGTATTGCCTTTACCTCCCGGTTCGTACAAGTACGCACAGTTAATCTAACTAGCCAGACGACGCGCCGAACGAGGTTTCCTATGCAGAATGTGATTCCCCAGACGGTACGAGCCGCGTCGTCAATTTGTTGATCGCAGTTGGAAAGCCCTAGCGCATGGCAAGAGTACCAAGCAAGGGCAAGTGCAAGTTAGCGAGGAAAATAATATTTAAGACTTGTGAAGTAGAGGGAGTGACGGAACCTTTTAACAATTCCCTTTGTTCAATTACAATTTGGTGTTAAATACTAACAGTGAGACATCTTCTCATCACTCCCTCTATATGCGCTTGCACCTACAAACACAACAACGACGGAACATAATAGAACAAATTTGTATATGCAGTTAGATTTCCGAAGGCTAACCGCTACACTGTTTTTGGAGCTCGTAGGTCGACGCACGTTTTCGTTGTCGCTTGATTTGCTCGAGGTTGCTTTCTTGATTCGAAATGGCTTTTGTTGGACATGGTCATTACGTGGTGGGTGTATTCATGTTGGCGGTTCTAATGCCTCCGACATGAAGCTCGTTTTACAACGTGAGCCTCGTACTGGTTAAACCTAGTTCCCTGCCGGTTCGATATTTCCTAACGAAGAGCCGGTTGATGCTGCCGTTCGCGAGTTACATGAGGAAACTAGCCTTATTCTGACTTTTCATGACTTAACCCTATTGAGTGACGCTCCGGTGCGCGTCGCATTACCCGAAGGGCAACGTCGGCTTGTTTACGTCTTTTCGGCGTCTATTCCAATTCCCTATGTGACGGCTCATTTACGCACGCCGCCTGCTCAACTCGAGCAAGGTGTTCCTGCCCAATCGACTATTAATCCGGATGGTTCTTACGTCGTGCCGGCAACGATTGACATTGACGGTCTTTCTCTTACGCCGGCTAAATAAGTGTTACTTCCAACTCTGAAGCGTAAGTATGCGTTACTTCATTTTAGTTGCGTGACTCAATGGGAAACTTTTCATCGTGGTCTTTATACGCACAAAGTCCTCTGCCACAAGGATGCGTCGTTACCGAAGCAGTTTCTCTTCTACTCTTGGTTTACGTATGTAAACTATGGTCTTGTGTGCATGCTTATCCGTGGTTACATCAACCAAGTGTGTGGACAGACTCCGATTGATATGCGAATGGGAACTCCAGTCCCTACAACCAACTTTGATGACTTTACCCTTACTGAGACTTAGCGTAAAGCTGCGATTAAATCGAAGTTTCAGTATGGTAGTAAGCCGCGTGAACTTGAAGACTGGCTCGAGGCACAACCGTAACGCTTCGTCATGCTAGGAATTACTGCTGATTCTTACGACGCAATGATATGGGTTACTTCACAGTTTTCTGGACCCTTGAACATATGGCGGCTGAACCGTAAACAACAAGCATTTGTTCCATCCTCTTTTGACTCATTGGTGGAGGAGCTTCGTAAGACGTCCTTGCTTCCCAACATTCGCGACGACGCAATTAACGCCTTGCTCGGAATTACGCATGGTAATATGAGTTACGCCGCCTACACTCAGCAGTTCAACGACTTTTACGGGGGTCTCATCAAAAACTTACATATGACCTTTAGTGTGTTCGTTTCATAAGTGGACTGGCTAATTTTCAATTCCAAGCTCAAGTCAAGTCCCATCGTTCACAAAACGACTACACTTTGAAACTCGTGGAGCTGCATAACTTCTTCAATGACATCGTAACCGACCCACCCCATACGGGTGGTGTGAAGTCAACAGCTGATCCGTCAACAACACCTGCAGGCGGAAAACCTACCAAAAAGCGCACCTATGAGAACCTTTTAGTGGGGGCATCGAAAATCTGGAAGCGCAACAACGGTGCTGGTAGAAGTCGAGGTCGTGGAGGGTTACAAGGTGGCCGTGGCCGAACCTCTCAAAACAATGGCTGCATTGACTTCAACGCTATTGCTAGAACGTTGACTCTTGCGGAGCGGAAGCGTCATATCGAGGACGGGCTTTGCTTCAAGTGCCACAAGAAGTGACACCATCTTTTTCCATGCCCGGAGCTGAAAGGCAAGGAGGCGATGGGTGCTCCTTCTAAGAAGAAATTATGGTGGCATGGCTGTTCTACTAACGAAATGGGGCAGCGGGCTACTTCTGCTGATCGTCCTGAAACAATGTTAGCGACACAGGTCGTCGAAGTTCTTTCGACATCTCCATCGACTATAGTCGCGACACCGTAGCAGGTCGTCGTCGTGAGAACAAGCACAGAGAGTCGTAAACATGAAACCAGACGTTCGATTGATTGGAAAATGGTTGAGTCCATTTTCGAACCCCTACACGCACGGTTTGATTTTACCTTGGAGAGATGTAATGATGATGAGAGTCTTAACTCGTACGGTGACTTACCTCACTGGTCGCCGAGTGATTCGGTCCTAGAGCGGGATTTGCCAGGAGAACGGGTGTTCATTATTATTCTACCCTAGGAGATAGATGGGCAAATTGGACGTCATTTTGAGTAGAGTTGTCGACGTACAACTCCAACATCTACGATGGTTGTGTTTGTTCTACCTAAGTGGGCTAAGTTCAACGAGCTCACTCGTCACTGGAAACTCTACCAAGAATTTCCAGCAAAGACACAACTATTTACTCGTCAGTCACTAGAGAATCTAGCTCCACAACTCCACAAGAGGTGGTTGCTCCATCTCCTTGGCATGTACAACTTTGATTAGTTAACGCTGATTATACTTTTCAAGATCAAGCACCGGCTACAATTCCTGACACACCTAATCCGGTACGTGTACCTCATGTCAACACGGAAGAGTTTATCACTACGCTACAACAATTTTCTTCGGGAGCTGCCGCCCTTCTAACGGACCTCAAGGAAGCTCGACCGTTAATTCGCACTGAGCTATCTGTGAATTGTGAAAACTCATTATGGTGGACAGCTTATTTTTGGACTGGTCGACTGCGCTGCGAGTCTTAACTTCGTGTCTCAAGACTTTGTAAGACGCTTTGCTTTACATACTCGTAAGTCTCTAAGCAAGACTCATGTTCGACTTGCAAACGGTAAACGTGTGATGTCTTCGACTGTCTGCGACGTTACTTTTGAGTTGGCTCGTAACGAATTTCAACGGACTTTTTACGTCTTACGTGACTTGCGTGTTGTTGATATGGTACTAGGTTGAGACTTAGATGGAGGAGCGACGTCATGAGTGTCTCTTGATGTCATCAACCAAGGTTCAGAAACTCATGCGCAAGACGCGCCGCAGTAGAGGTCGTAATGCGTAATTGAAGTTACGCCAACACCAGACCCGCCAATTGGTTTTCACACTGGAGAGGAGCTTATTGCAAAACAACGTGAAAACTTCTACTCGTTACTCTAGAATGACTTTCCACAGTTACAACAACCTGTCAATTCGCCGCATGTAAGCCGACAGTGAGATCACCCCATTGGGACTACTGGCCCGATAAAACGTCAACGTCTTAACGGATTGTCACCTGCAGAGCGCGCTGAGCTTAACCGACAGCTCAAAGACGCCATGGAAGCTGGTCTGATCCGTCCCAACCGCAATGAGTTCGGCTCGCCAATTCTTTTTGTGCGTAAGGTTGATGGCTCGCTACGACTATGCATTGACTACTGTGGGCTGAACGAAGTTACGCGTAAGGACGCCTACCCACTTCCGCGTGTGGACGACACACTCCACGAAGTTAAAGACGCGAATTTTATACGCATCTTGACTTCACGTCTGGCTTCGGGAAAATTCGAGTATGCGATGAAGACGTCCACAAGACTGCGTATCAAACCCCTGATGGCTTGATGAAATGGGTCGCCATGCCGTTCGGACTGTGCAATGCACCATCCACATTCCAAAGGATGATGAATGACATACTTCGCGACTTTTTACACAAGTTTGTACATGTCTACCTCGACGACGTATTTGTTTACAACCGTACTTTGGAAGAACACATGGAGCACCTGCGTCTATTGCTTCAGCGATTTAAGGAGGAGGGCTTAAAGTTACGCCTTAAGAAGTGCTTCTTCGGTCTTCAAGAGATGGAATATCTGGACTATACTGTGTCTGCAGATAAAATTTCGTTTTCCACAAAGAAGGTCGAGGCCGTTGCAGAATGGCCCATGCCTACGACGCAGCAAGAGGTTCGCAGTTTCGTGCAATTCTGCAACTTCTGCGCTAGACTTATATATCATTTCAGCGACCTTATGGCTCCATTGACGGACTTACCGCGGAAGTCCCAACCGCAAAAGGTTTGGAAGCCTTTGAGATTCTCAAGTTACGGCTCATTTCCGCGCCATGTCTGATCCTTCCGGAGGTCAGCTCGGACGCGACGTTCACCGTAGCTACTATCAAAGCTGAGGGGGCGATTAGGAATTATTACACTCGGTGAGTGACACTGCATGTCATCTCACCCTCAGCAAGTGCCTAGCACTTGCCTATCACAGGACACGCACTCACCTTGTGGTTAGTACACGCCAACGTATATTCTGAGCCTTTAGATGATATCTGACGCTCAGCAACTTGCCACAATCAGCAACCTAATCCTCTCTATTGCTGATTGGCTTATCATCTTATTGTGCTGAGTCACAGCCGTACTATCACGATGCTACTTGACCAACATTACTGTGTAGCGACTTGATTACTACCACACAAAACTATTTCTCGCAACACTCCCCCTTGCTACGCAGGCAGTCCCATGATGGCATTGCACAACTTGCCGTGCCTTGCCCTCACTAGTGGCTTGGTAAGCACATTAGCAAGCATGTTCTCCGTCGCACAATTTTGCACCTCGATGTCTCCGCTCTCCACCTTCTCCCGACAGAAGTGGTACCTCACGTCCATGTGCTTGCTGCGTCCGGTCGTCATGCTATTCTTATTGCTGAGTGTGCCAAGAAATTGGAGCCGCACCAACAGAAGGTGAGTGTGCCCCCCCCCCCCCCCCCCCCCCCCCCCGCCCCCCCCCCCCCCCCCCCCCCCCCAACGCAAACAATCTGGCCACTGACAAAAACTGCGCTCACTAGGTCGCTTCCCCATGTTGAGCCAACAAAAACACTCAGTGGATTCAGAGTGGTGACGGAAAACGATACATGTGGAAGATGTCCCTTTCATGTAGCGTAATACACGTTTGGCACCAGTCTAGTGGCATGTCTTGGTCCGGAAGTCGCAGCGGCAAAGGCAAGATATAGTTGTTGAGATGTGCGAGCGGGTGCAGATCGTTGTCCAAAGGAGGCAGCCCACAAAAATGTTTTAGGGAACGTCAGGGTTGAGGTCAACATCACCATCATGAAAGGCAACCTCAGCTCATGGGCTCAAGGGCAGAAGGGAGGGGTTGTAGTCATTGATGATTAACTCCGTTAGCATATCAACTATATGCTTGTGGGGCTAAAGCGACATGTTTCCATATGAGTCGTAGTCAACACCCAAACCAAGAACCCAAGTACAAATAACCTCATATATGTGATGTCGAAAGTGGTTCAGATAGTCGCGCGTAGGGCTGTCATCCATTCCTCGGTCGATGGAAAGTGAGGAGGTCATCAACATAGACGAGGATAATACCCATGACGACAACATCGTATAGGGTGTATGACCACTGAATGTACACACTTGGGTCACCGGAGGCAGCAAGCCACAAAGTGGTTGCCCTTCAGAAATTTGCCTAAATTTCGTCTCCATTCATACATGTAAGCAGCTTGCTTGGTGCCATAGAGTGCACCTCGAAGTTGACCAAACAGCTCGCCGGCGCTCCCTTGATCGTCATATTCCTTGCAACCTTCTAATAGACTCACATAGAGTTCCTCGTTGATCTTTGCATATAAAAAAGGCGCCAACCACATCTAATTGGTAGACCGGCCATTTCCATTGTGCCGCTAAGGCAAGGACCGTAATGACCGAAGTGAAGCTTACCACTTGCGCATACAGTCGTCCTTGTCGTTATCCACTCCTATGCGCGTTGATCGAAACATCGAACAAGCCATCGTGCCTTGAATTTGCGAATGCTGCGATCCTTGTTGTGCTTGAGAGTGAAATTCTATTTTGGTACTAAGAAGACTAAGTAGCAAGAGTAGAAATAGTCTTAAATACATTCCGGCTTTTGATGCCATCATACAATGTCCTGATAGCAGTCTTCCATTTGTTTGCTTGTGGAGAAAGTAAGGTAGCACTCAACTTTTCAAGAATGGCCACAGTAGAGTTTGAAGATTGTGACGATAGAGGGTCATGAGTAAGAAGGACAACAGTCACGGTAGGACGGTGTAGCAAACTTGGCACTTCATCAAGTAGAACAGATTTCCAAAGAGCATATTGACTTTACTCCGACAAATAGGACGATGGGATAGAAGGATCATCCGCGTCGCTTTGTATCACGCCAAGCAACGGAAAATCCTCAATCCTCAAGCGGAGAGGCAATCGTTTGGACCGGTCACTGCGAAGAAGTGGAGCACCGACCGCTCGAGGTAGAGATATAGTGCCGGAATCTGTCTCGGTTAGCACGAGCATTACCTTACCTAGTAAGTGCTTATGTACAAGGTAGTTAATCCTTATCTTAGTACTTACTGTTGTATCATTAGCGGTACTCTATTTCCATGTTAGTGACGGCCGGCCGGGCCTGCCGGTGCCTTTGCCGGCCGCCATCTCCCTCTTTTCACTTCCTTTGTCCCCACGGTTGGCCCCTTACCGGGGCCGGCTCGACTACCCATGTAACCATTGTACTTCCATCTCCAACAGGTTATGGGCCCCTACAACGTTACCCGGGATTGTCAGTCCTCCAAAATATGGCAGCCCAAAGTAGGAGAAGGGCGTGCAACTTGAATACTCGCTTATAAGTCAATACCGACGCTAGCCGCCCAAGGCCCCCCTTTATTCGCCCAAGGCTAGCCGTACCGCCTCCGCCACCCAAAGAGAAGAGCGTGCAACTTGGATACTCACTTAAACTAACACTACCGACACCGTCCGCCCAAGGTCTCATATGGCTGCCCAAGTTTAGTTGCTCACAGCTCACCGATGCTATCGACCGGATCTGGCTTGAAACTAAATTCAAACCGATTCGCGAACATTCGGCCCGTGCGTACTTTAGATAGTTTTTTTTTCCCAAGCGACGCCGCAACGCTCATCTGATTTAGCGAGGTCCTAACATTGCCCACGGCGAAAGGGGGGGAGTCGACACGATAGCGCCCGACTATTACTTTCGAGTGCTTGCACGTTGTTGGCAGCCTTGTTGCCTTTTCCCTTTCTCTCCGGTCGCTCTCATGCGATAGCTAGTTCACCCGTGGACGGGTTTCCCAAGTACATGTCTAACTAGTACATTACGCAGTATCATCTGAACCGGTTTCTGGTCGGCAACTCGCCGATAGCATGGCTTTCCTGTGAGCACTTGTAGCATCACCTACCCGGCTTGAAATACCGCTACCGGAACAACGCCTACGACCAAAATGATTCCTTTCTCGAAGCAAGCAAGGGGGACGACACGACCTACGCTACCTTGAGGGGGAGTGTTAGCACTAGCATTGCATTACGAAGTGCTTATGTACAAGGTAGCTAGTCCTTATCTTAGTACTTAGAGTATTGTACTAATAGCGGTACTCTATTTCCATGTTAGTGACGGCCGGCCGGCCCTGCCGGTGCCTTTGCCGGCCGCCATCTCTCTCTTTTTACTTTCTTTGTCCCCACGGTTGGCCCCTTACCGGGGCCGGCTCGATTACCCGTGTAGCCATTATACTTCCATCTCCAAAAGTCCTGCGATCATTAATTTCATCTTCAAGGTGTAAGGAAGTAGGCGCAAGATAGGTAGTCGACCTTTTTATATGAACAACCAAAAGCCTTGTTGATGTCGCGTATGGTGGTGCTTGATCCGTAGAAGAAGTAACCAAGTCCACACCATCAAAATCACCAGAGAGACTTAATGGTTGATGTGGCACAACCGCTGACAAAAGAGTCCGACGGTCGCACATAACGCTAGCAACGTCTCATGAGAGGAGTAGTATAATCTACAAGTAGGGGAGCATATGTAAAATCATCAATAAACCCCCTTCGTCGAATACCACCTTCATGCTTACTATAATCTTGCCAATAGATGGATTGAACATTAGTCAGGCAAGAATCAAGAGAACATCCCACATAATTTCCCTTCCATGCCTCGTCATCGAGTTTCTTACGTAGGGCTGAATCCAAATGAGTATAGGCTGAAAACATCTAAATATGCGTGCGTAGTTAACGCCCGCTGTCTGATTGGTAGCGAAGGTGAATGGAATTCTGTCAACTCTTGAGCAGTAGGTCATGTTGTGCAAACACACAGCGTGAATAAAAGCCATCTCACAAAAGGAGTGTGGCAACCCCGCTGTCACGAGTATGCATCTTGTCATTTCCGCTTGCAACGGATGGCCGCTAGAAAGCAACCGGACCCGTTTGCTCGTATTGATATAAAGCATTTTCATTTTCATTTTCCGCTAGTGTGCGCGATGGACGCTCCGCAATGGCATAGGATGCTGAAAACCGGAGTCGGATGCCATAATCAGAACAAAACTTAGAAAATGCAGCTCACCCGCAGGTAGCACCGTTGCCGGCTCGAATCTTCATAACTGTATAGCCTCAAGCCTTGACCGCCTTCATAAACTGTTTAGTAGCTGGAATTAGCTCTGCAGTAGATCGAACAAAACAACCAAGAGCAAACTATGTGTTGTTACAAAATGCTCTAAATAATCGATTATTGTCACCTTGTAGAGAAAGCTCGACTTGTCTCCATGAGTCCATATTCAAAGTATGAAATGGTGGGTAATCTCTTGATCATGGGAGCTTATTGCTGACATTGGCGTTGTTGGGCTTGGAAAGGGCACAAGGGCCACAAAATCAGCTTTGGTCATGGATTTTTTGGGTTTTAGGTTTAAGATGCCATCAATCAAGGAAATATAGTGCGTCGAAGACCTTTAGCATGAATGTGCCCGAGTCGGCGATGCCAAAGTTGAGCTGTGGCCCGAGATGTAGGTGATGTCAGCAAGATGGTAGGCCGAGACGGACACAATGGTTTCGAACATCAAGCTATATAGCCCCCACTCGGAAAATTCAGGCGCGGAGGCATGAGCGCTAGTTTTTTCTAGGTCTGTGTGTCTCGGTCCCCCCCACTTGTCCTCGAGGTGATGGGGGACCTCGACACGGAGGACCGCCGCGTCGATGGACGCGGCAAGACCTTGGGGTGGGGTTTACGGGATGGAGCGGCGGGATCGACGAGCGACCGCGCGAGGAGGGTTTTTTTGCAAGCCTTTCCCCTCCTACCTTCGGCAAGACCGAAGTCACGCGGGAGCTAGATTAGGCTGGCCCGTCATCCCTCCCGAACGCCGACCGGCCAAGCTAGGCCGGTCGACACCCCGGTTCGGTGGCGGGAGCGGGCCGTGCATCGTGAAGGTCGAGCAGCAGTTTAGTTTTGCATTTCTAGACAAGTGGATTTATTTTTAGATCTGTTTCTCTTGATTACAAAATTATTACGCTGTTACTGCTTAGGTGGGGGGACTATGGCAATTACTGCGGTTGCTTACAATTATATAACTCCCGAGGAACGTCGACACACATTGCAGATAGGTGTGTCGATAAGAAATGTACCTGGTGGGAGAGACCCGGGCCCAACTTGCTAATAAGTCATGTATGGCGAAGTAGAGTGGCCCGTGAGACAGCAGCCGGTCCAGTTTGCCGGGACATGTTGTAAACAATTTCAATTTCAATTTCAATAGCCCCCACTCATGTAGACGCCTCATGGGAATGAAAGCTCTAACAAGTAAAGTCATCGTGCATTGCTGCGCATAGTTGAATGAAGCCTCCTGCATCCTAAGCAAGCCCTTGAATGAATAGGTGGGAGATTCGATGAGGAGCGTACTGAACGAAGTCTAGGGCATGAAGAACATGTGAAAGGGTAGTAGAATGTGTCCTCCATCCGTAGTGGCGTGTATTTCTTTAGTTGTTCCAATTCCATAGACAGTAGCAAGCACACCTCGCAGCTTGTATCTTGAAGCAATAGGGAGTGCTTCATGATCATGAAATTCATGATGGTTAGCATTAAGAAATTGTAAAGCTCCTCAATCCATTATCTGAAGTTGGTCTCGAGGCGCGGCCTTTACTTGCACAAAATATACTGATCTTGAAGGTTTGTCCACCGGTCGGGTAGCTCCTGGCCTAATCCACTTAGAAACGTCGAGGTCTTGGCATCCGCTTATGTGTGAAAATATTGTGGTATCCGGATCCGTAGCATCCACCGACGTGAGGTTGATATTTTGCACATTAAATCCTGTTGCTCGGACTGCAACGGGTGGCTCGGCGTATTGGTTGTGCTCATCTAGGAGCATGCTGGAGCTTGGAGTGCCATCTTGATGTAATCGGTAGTGGCAGCTGCCACGGTGGCCCAGAAGTGCCGGAACAATTAATTGCTCCGGACGGGGTACGTAGCTTAGTAGTGTGCGAATTACAAGCCCGTGGCGGTAAGCCGACTTTACATAGTGGCTCCATGGCTTCGACTGCAAAGGTAATTACCAAGTACTTCCCAATACTAACCCATATTAGTCCATAGTGAGATGCCTTAATGAACAGTAGAACCAAGTGAAGTGGCTTCAGTATGGAGTGGTGTACCAAGTGCCGTGGCAAGATCCGGGTCGTCGTGCTACTAACCACGTACCTCAGTGACGATGGCTGCGAATCTTGAAGAAACCGAGTATTGTAGATGATGTCATGTAGGAGATAAATTCGTGAGTCAGGTTAATTAGTGTGGTGGTGCGTGGTAGGCAAAATGCTTATTTAGGGGCCAGCATCCAAAATGTCAACAATATGGATAGCATCTCACTGGTGAAGCCGTATTAAATTTAGGTCATCGGGTAGCCTTGTAGGGCATCCAATAAATGCAACTTCAGGAAAGTTTTACGGGAGCTAGCCATGAAGACGGAGTAGGCGCTGCTGTAAAATGGTCTTAGTAGTCTTGGTAATCTCATAGCCTTAAAAGATAGTAACGATACCTCCCGCTCGCAGGTGGCCTTCGAGGATAGGTACCAAGCCAATGTTGCATAAACTCAACATGTGCGAAATATGAAGCGGAGGTATATGAACCGGCACGTCTCGGAGACAAGGCAAATCAAGTGAGTGCTCATTGGAAATAAAAGCAACTCCCTTGGAGGGTACTAAGCTCGGCTTGTCTTCATCAAATAGCACCACACCCTTATCTTGCTTCTGGTTGAGGTCCTACGTTCGAAAAAAAAAGATAGAACGTATGAAATCATATTCCGGAGGGAGAGCACATGAAGTAGAATCTTCAGTTGCAATAATGTCAATCACACGGTTGGGAGCTACAAATGTTTTAGACGTGCATACTAATGCATGAAATACAGTGTGATTCATGTGGGTCGCCGGTGGCGGTAGGCCAATAGTTATGAAATAAAAGTCACCGAAGGTAGGTGCGCTGTAGTCGACTGCGTAGACAGTACATTAGGTCGGGCTAGAGTATGCTAATGTTTGTGTACGTGAGGCCGCGGGCCTGCTAGATGGGGACGCGCAAGAGTGGCCCAAAGACGAGAGACATGTGCCATGTCGGATAGAAGTTGACCATCACGGGCTATATAGCTTGCCAGCATCGTTCACGAGAATGATGTCCTTGTCGTCCACAACGGCTGCACGGAACGTGAGGTTGATAGCGCGAGATTTCATGAGGTTGTTCACTCGGCGTGCTAGCAAGATATACCACAAAAGAAGTAGCCGGTGGCACAATTTGAGTGTGCCGAGCAACCGGATCTGAGAGTAGTGCTTCTTTCCTAGCAGATATGGAATCCTCCGATTGAAAGCGCCGGCGACGCATGACGAGGTCACACGAGTCTTTGTAGGTAGCTTCACATATGCGTGGGATGAGATAATAGGCCTCCATAAAGAATTTCTCACTATATACACTCCATGCCAAGTCGTTGCATGAACCGTCTTTTTGCTAAGTCGTTCTCCTGAACATAGGAAATCATGCTTTGCAAGGGAGTTGGTCTATGTTAAGGCAATTAGTAGCACGTCGTAGTGCCCGAAATTTCTCCACTTTAATCCATAAAAATACCCCTTTCTAGGCATTAGTGCCATGGTTAAGATTGTCATAATCTCTTGATCCTCGAGCAGGCATCATAGGGAGCTCTTATTTAATCACAGAATTTGCAATGTGGCATGGACGAGTTGCCACGGAGAGACTCTCGTATAGGTTGCGCACGTGCTCAGCGGCGCCATGAGCCGTAAGCGCTTCGCCAAATCTGTGGGTTAACGCAAAATCCAAGAATTCTTGCTTCCACGCAATCTTATCATTCTACCACCCTAACATTCTTGATTGTTAGGTAGGGATGGTGCTTCCAGCGGATCTAGAGCACGTTGGAGAAGTTGTGACTAAAGCGATAAGAGCTCTAATAATGCAACAACTATGGAAGCCAAATCTTCCTCATGAATAGTCGACTGAGATTAAGTCATGTTGTTGAATTCATGTCAAAAGTCCGGAATACGTCGATATGATATGATAATGGGTTGCTACGATGAGGCTAAAATCTAGATCTTGTAGGAGTTGTCGTTGTTGGAGCGCTCAACGTTTTAGCTGGCTGACGAGGTAAAACAAATTATAGGGAGATTGAAATATGGTGTTGCTACGATGAGGCTGAAATTTCGCCGGTGAAGTACCCATCGTTGTAGCTTACAAACGAACTAGAGAAAAAGCGGTATAATTTTTTTTTAGAATATTGCTATATAGGAGAGCAAGATGAAGTCAAACAATGAAAGATACGATTTGATTGAAGTACGATTGAGTTGCCGATGTGTTGAACAGTTGACTATTTATCGAATTGCTTTGTCTGAAGGCCTGTAATAACATAAGAAAGGGTGCATAGGTGAATGAGACTGAAATGAGAGAGTGAGAGGAGAAGTGGTTATAGAGGTCACCGCGCCTATAAGCAATCTAACGGTAGACTGATGCACATGCTACAATATTAGGTTCCACGATTAGTGTTGCTTGTCCAATCGATAGCGACAATGTCATGTGCAGTGACTGTTCATATCACTGACAGATGAGATATGAGAATCATTTATCATATGTCATATTGCTCTTATTACCCGTGTGATGTAGGAACGTACTAGTGGTGTCAGTACATACTCCAACAACATGCACATCACCGTTTAGAAATCTTCCACTGCCTTTTATAAGTGAGATGCCACGTCATGTGAGCGAGCCGCCTTATTATTGAAATTTGTTACATCCAACCTTGCCAATACCGGCTTGGCAAGGCGTCCACTATCAACCAATTGAGCACCGACTCATCTTGTTCCACGAGCTCCCCCATAGCGTCTAGTGCCGCAACTTCAAAGCCAACGCCCTCGGTTTTGGCAGACACGATATGGTATGGGGCCGGGCGAACTAATGCCACCATTGTTAATAGCACGACGCTATTGCGAGTAACCACCGCGGTGGACACGCTACCAATCCCGTTTTGTAGCGTCACCACACCGGCCACGGCTCCGCCCGCCACTGCTAACTGTAAAACAAAGGCGGTCCATGAAGTTTGTCAAGACCATGCGTTTGTTATGTCATACGCATTGCATGCCTCCAAACAGACATGCGCATACTCCTTATTAACGGCATTTATGCAATAAAAGAACAAGGTGAACAATTATGGGAAGGTCTCGAACAATGAAAGTGAGTTCGTAATTAACATTCAGATTTTGGCAATTTTGAATTGGAATACGTCACGAGTGAAAATCCAAAATTAAGTCAACGAAGCTAAATAAAGACTCGACACATTCACAAAATGATACGTAAACTGGTTACCCTTACGAACCGAGCAAACGAAAAAAGTCCGCTTTTTCATACACAATGTATTACGAAAAAATAGCGAAAAAAATCTCCACTCGGTACTCTTAATTTACCGACTAAGCACTTCATACGAAATACAACATTCCAAAACGCATTCCACTCTTACGAAACCCTTTGCTCCATCACCCTTAACATGCAGCCTTGGCAATTCAAGCCTTTTCTGAAAAATTTCCCATTATAATTAAGTGCAATTCAACAAATACACCAAATACGATATTAACATAGTACTCGAGTCACATTAAAATTGCACATATGTGCACAATGTCATATGCACACCTGCAGACATACTCTTACTACACGATGATACCTAAAGCGGAGACCAAATGATGAAGAACGTCAACATGTGGAATCGGGAAAGCGGGACTTATGTGGCCACGTTTGTACTCACCTTACCGGAGGCGTCAATAGAAAATAGGGCTTGATTGCACGCCATGGAAGGGCGACCAGCGACTGTCGAAAGGTTTGCTTGATTATCGGCACCCTGACGGTAGGTATCTTCTTCGTCGTTGGGGGCTAATAATGATTCTCTCAAATCACTCTCGATCCGGAAGGTCCCTGCATCGTTTATGTGCAAATTGATATCCTCTTTGCTTCGTATTGCGACGCCCTACGGGGATCACATGGAGTTAGTTATCCGCCAAAAAAATGGGAGGTAGCTGTAAAAAAGAAAAGTCAAAGACATCATTGCAAGACCAAAGGTCAAGTAGGCCCGTTTCGACACGCACGCGTTGGTTGGCCTTGGTTGGTTAACACCCTCGAGCGGCGGGAGCAACCGGCGCAATCGCGCATCGTGGAGACAAGTGAGATATTAATATTCTTAATTTTAGACAAGTAGTGTCAGACCTTTTTAAATGTTCAAAATGATGTATATCGTTAATGCTTGGGTGAAGGGGGGGTGTCAATTAAATATTTTACCACGATGAACAACTGCACCAACTAAGCGATAGTTGTGACATTATCATGTGTACCTGGTCGACGAGTACCCATGACAACCCTGCACGTGAGGAAATGCCCTAAATTGGTTGTAAACATGGCCGCCGAGAGACAACAGGCGGTCTCCTTAGCCGGTAAATATTGTAAATAGTTTTCAACGTTTTAGCAATTAAAACACAATCTGATGTCGTGCGCAAGAAGCAATATGAAAAATAAGCTGAATTAAAGATGGATGGCGAGTTTACGCCTTTAATATCGACGGTGTCAATGATGTGATGCTCAATGTTGTGGACAACAAGACATTGATTAGTAGACCGCGATACCGTTTCTTATAAACTCGTTGATTAGTAGACCGCGATCATATGTTGTCAATCGTAATAACATCGTTGAGTGGCACCAATTGCATTTACTCTTGGAAAATCAATGAGACTCATATAGACTTGCCTCTTGCTACTATAAGAGAAAGGTGCGCACGGCCCATCTCGTCCATGCATTAAGTGAATGTATTCGTATCGAAAGTAGACAAATAAGACAACATATAGTATCTCCGCCGCCCGGATTTTGATTCCGCTCGTTCGCGCTTTGAGGCTATTCCGGATTATCATTCAATATTCGATATATTCAACGTTTCTACCTAATGATTGAAATTATGTCGTTACTTTTTCTTTTTGCGAAAATGCGTTATCCACAGAAAATTAACGAGGATTCGAGTTTGAGGGATTCCCTTGATTATGCACCGGAAAAATCCTCTAACTACTCCTTTGGGGTTCGGGTTTCCGACACCCCTTCACGTGAATCCAAGCCATGTCGACGATATTATTATCATTAGTAGCGTCTATGAAAATGTGTGCATAATATAGGCCGAACCCTTAGCACTAGCATCCCGTAGCTTATGCTACATCCCGTGCTTATGTACATGGCAACTATCAATCATCACATTACTTTGTGTTATTCTATGAGCGGTTCTCTGTTTCCACGTTAGTGGCGGTCGGCCGGCCCTGCCTGTGCCTTCGCCGGCCACCATCTCTCTCCTCCCACTTCTACAGTTACCACTGTTGCCCCCCCTGTGCGGCCGGTGAGACCCTACGTGTAACCATCTACTTAGTTCCATCTCCAACACGAACCAACCGATCGCATCTACCGGAGGTCAATCATGGCGGCATTTCCATGTTTCCAACACCTCATATTTTCTTTTCACCTTTGAAATTGTTTGCAAATATAACAATAGGCAAATGTTTGACACAATGGCGGAAATTCCAAACTAGGCTTCCATTCTACCAACATGAATGCATGTTCTTATCTTACTTGCAAGACTGACATTCATTAATGAACGGTACCATTGCATGTAAGTCCCGATATCAAGTACACAAATAACAAGAGCCCGGTTAAACATCGGCGGGGCCTAGCTAGTATGCGGGTAATCGGGGTGAGAACCTTTGGGCCGCCAAGGACCTTGACGCCGCCGGTAGGGGCAGACACATGCACTGCGCGCTCGTTGGTACCGTTGGAACGTAACTCCAACTCGGCGTCGTCTTTGCCCTCGGCCGAAACGGACATTTTCCCACCTACGATGTGCACAACAATTAAGTAAATCGGACACCAGCCATGATTTTATTTGGTGTTCTTTTGACTGCTCTAGTCGACGGTTACTCCAACTCTTAATACAAAAACGTCGGAATGGGACGAGTGCAAGGAAACGAGCCGACTTAAGGGGAGGAATAATGAGGCGATAGTACGTTCCAAACACAAAAAAATCGGCGATTGAGTATCGAGCACAATACTATATCACTGGAAAAGAAACTAGCCTTTTGCAAGTATCCCATGCATACCACCTATTATTGTCAAGGTCGTAAATAATTATAATGTCATTATTAAGGAGTGGCGTGAGTATATGATACCTCGAGAGCTTATGTTTAAGTCGCCCTTTGTGTGAAGGTCGACTGCCCCGGCACCCTCGCTGGCCGCCATTCTCAACTCCGGGCCCTCTCCTGCAAAGGCACGCAAAAACGCGTGACCACTTTCTAAACATACGAATGGCCAAGGTGAATATCATGGCACGTGTGAAAACTGAGACAGGTATCTCAATGTGTCATTGAATGTGACGCCCATTACATACATGTTGTTCCGTGGCGACATCCAATTCTTGAAACAAATAAAACCATGAACAATACTAAGCAACATCTCACGACATCGTAAACAACCGCCTGTGAAAAAGGTCCTCGAGTGATTTAGGCAGCTTCTATTTGTTGTAACATGAGTTCTGACGAGCGATTGGCGATATTGCGCCGTCGCGAGATGCGACATTTTAGCGGTGCAATCCAATATTAATATTTTCTTCACGTAACAGCGTGCCATTGAGATCTTGTCAACACGTAAGCTCGGCGACTCGAATCAACAACAAAAGTGAAGAGTCACATGTGCCATTTTCTTAACTACCACAATCACACATGGCCAGTCATGTGCTCACAAAATTGCACTTTGAAATACATGTTTTGAGCGGTTTGATGAGCAGGAAAACTAGTGGCGCGTACCCGCACGGAGGCGAAGAACCCCCGCAGCTCCTCCCGCTGTTAGGTGGACCTCTCCGTCGCGTGACAATAGTTGTATACCCGCTTCACTGTCGAGCGACAGCGAGCCACGTGGGCCGTCGCCACCACTCACCCGTCCGTTTCCAATCTAGACATGAGGTCGAACACAACATTCTGTGAGAGTTGAACGTTTTGACCCGTGGGCGAAAAAGCCGACAAGCAGCCGACTACAGATGACGTATCGTCGTCAGTTAGCAATCGACAAAAAGTACACGACAAAGCCTACCTTGACAGTTTCACCTCGTAGGAGGACTGTGCCGCTACCTGCCGCTTGCTCGTCGCTATCATTTCCTGATCCTTCCGACGACAGCCCGGCAACGATCTCCATCGTTTGCCCGAAACCCTTTGCAGCAATTGACACACCGGAAATAATAAGTCGAAATTAAAAAATATAGATATACATATAATGCAAAACGCACGAGGAACAATACTGAGCATACTCAATTGTCAAAAAATTACCCAAGGCATACAATTTTAAGTTAAACTGCCGATCGGTGTGATATCCCATTGTGCAAGTGAGGCCATAAAAAAGTTGCAAGCAAACGAGGGGCGCATCGTCGTATGGATGACGCACCCAAACTAAGTTAAACGCTTGTGAAATTACAGGAAATACAAAAAATACGAGGACAGGCAAACAAAGGTCGAAAACAGTATGGTGAGAGGATTTCGCGAGGATTTCCAATCGCATAAAATACACTCAAACCACGTACATGTTTTTATCAAGAAATGAAATTGTAGAAATGCAGGAAACGAACATACAACGTGCCTCATGAAAATAGACCACGGGGACAGGGCGTCAAAGGGAGCGCAAATAAACGTCAGCCCTACATTGATCGCCCCGCTTTGCCCAAAAACTATTTGCGCCTGTTGGGAGGGGACAGGCGCCATCTCCAGCCGCGTGCCACCAGTCGAGGAGGACACCCGCAGTGTGCTGGCTTCGGGGATTCTCCGCGCAGAGTCCCCTTCGCCTGGCAAAAGTCATTCATGTTGGTCACTACGCCAAGGGAATGTGCTGCGCAATAGTCTCACACCAAAACTGGCAAACAGTTTTGCGAGGCGGTGACCTTAAATCCGGAAAGTACCGGCGATTCAGTTCCCGTACCAAATATTTTTTGTAATTGGCAGGACGACGTCATTTTCACACGCAAAATTCGGTTGTTTATCGATTTATTCGAAAGCATCATTGGAAATGGGAGTGGCGCGTCCGCTCAATCTCCGCAATTAAATAGGTTTGCTGAAAATATAAAGAGTAAATGATTAAATTTAATGCCATTAAACCTAAACGCGTTCGAATAAATTTAGCTTTAAAATGCTTGTCGCATTGTTTAATCGTGTTCCCCGAGGAAAAAAACAGTACATACGCCTGACTATCAGCCATCGGTCAAGTTCAGTGACAAATGTAATCAAGTTGCATACGCACGCATCGCTTTCTCACCGACTTGGAGGTCGCCAACGATGACAGCGTCCTTCAACACAGCCAGCCCTCCGTGCGTGATGATTGACGCCGTCGACGGCCTCCCGTCGGCCCCGACATGAACCTCCGTCTCGTCTAGGAACACCGCTGGCCCCCCCTGAATAGTCCGAAGGACAAAACGCAGGCCGGGACAAAACACAATGGTACTCTGCTCAACTAAAAACATTTTTACTGATTGACAGTTATCATAATAATATCAGCATTTCATGCACAGTCGTTGTTGGATGCGGCAGCATAGATACCTGCACATGCAGGCTGTCGGCTTCAAGTTGAAGTGAGCCCGCCACGTTGCGAAGGCGCGCGGCGGGAGTCGTTGGTTCCGAGAAGTTTTTACCCACGCCGGCCCGCAGCTCAATATACGCCGTGTGGCCGGACGAGCCCGGCTGAAGGACAATGGAAGCGTCGTCATCCGCAGACTGGACCTACAAGATCGAACAAAATGCAGTTGGATGAGAGAGCAAGGCCAATCACGTCGGAAATGTCGTCGGCGACATGCATCACCCCGGGCACTGACAGCCCAACGCAAACCATTCATTATTAAAAACACAAATATTGTGGTAGTCCGCATTTGTAATATCATATAGTGCAGTATTGCTAAAACCTCTGCGACAGATAAAATGTTGCTGCGAGCTGAATTCCAAATTAAGAACAGCCACAGCCTTCGTCGCAATATGTAGCAATGCGGCCCCGTTAAAATTGATAGGTGGTGCACCTTGAGGGCCCGCGCGCCCGAGGGAGCGGCGGAGCTGCCTGGACGAGCCCCCACGGTGACGGATCCACCAAAGAAGGCGCTCCGGCCCACCCGGACTCCCCCTTCCACTTGTAGCCCCCCGCCGTCACCGGCGTCTACGTCTCGCGCCTCCTCGACGCGAAGCTGCCCTCCGACAATCGCACTCTTAGCGACGCTCAGCCCACCCTCCGATACCAACGCGCCGCTTCCTTTGGACACCGCGTCTTCCGTGCCCAAGGCATGCAGCGCCCCTCGCAGCTCCACATCTCCGCTTGGGCCAACTTTGAACAAAACTTCACCCGATTGCGTCACCTACATATCAAGCAAGCCATACATGTCAACCTCCCATCACCCCCCCAAGCAAAATAACATCGCGAAAACTACCCTTCATCACATACGGTAGCGTTCCGTAAAGGTTCAAACGCTTCTTGCAAGTCGATGGATGGAAAAGGTAGTTGGGAAGTTTACTCTCATCAACGTTCTTTCCTATATCAGTTACCCGAGAGAAATCGTTGCGGGTGTACCAATGTTAAGGGTTAATTTACTTGGATAGCATAAACCGATTTGATAGCTTTAGCAACGGCTGATGTCCGTGAAGGTGTCGAGCAAAAGATGTGGAAGCGAAGCATAGTTCGAACCAATTGCATTGTCGACAACAAGTAACTTTGTTAACATCTTCGAGCGTATTTCTAGTGAGAGGAAGAGTCGGGAAGCTAGAGGACTCGGTGGGCATGTTTGGGTGAGCGATGTTTATGCTTGGCGGGCAGATGAATGGGATGGATACTTTAATGGGCCGTTGGATCAGCGAGTTCGCACCAAGGGCGAGTGGT
Organism: Tetraselmis chui; assembly: GCA_026401115.1. Lineage (NCBI taxonomy): Eukaryota > Viridiplantae > Chlorophyta > Chlorodendrophyceae > Chlorodendrales > Chlorodendraceae > Tetraselmis > Tetraselmis chui. The sequence goes on from JAPMLY010000279.1 coordinate 107,286, forward strand.
GAGGTGTAGCAACGGGGTTGAGATGGACGAGGGTGGATGATTGGAGCAGGGATAGTTGTGACAGTTCTATGGGTGGATGAATAGGCTGTTGTGTAGAGGAAAATTCACCGGGATGAATCCACAAACGGATCCGTGGGACGTTTTTGTGCACACGGAGGGGTTTGCAATCTGTCGAATAGCTAGACAGGTCGTTGACTGGTGTTGAAGTTGGAGAATAGTTTCACGAGTGAATTTCAGTGTGAATAATGGCGATTGCGTGGGGGGTTGAAAGACTAAGTAGTAGGGTCGGAAACTTTATGAAACAATTTGTATGCGATTTGTTTGATATTGTTTATATGGGTCGATAAACAAGTAGGGAGAAGGATGCGTGGCACAACACGTGGTTGGTTGGGGACTTACATGGTCATATGCATTTCGTGCATGTGATGAGGGAGGGGGGGGTTGAAAGGTAGGTGTATGGGTGAATCGGAAAAGGATTGAAGAGTATTGTGTGAAGACAAGTGGAAACTGTTTGAGTCAATCGTGGTAGATGGTCAACGACGATAAACATGGGAGACGCGTCGGTGAATTTATGGACGAGTAAGCGTGAAATAAGGGAAGAGGCTTTATTTCACCGACCTTGATGACCGGTAGTTGTTGCGCTTGCGATGCCAACACCTCCAATTGTATCTCATTGCGTTGGCCGCCTACCGAAATCGCGCCCAATTTGGCTATCTAGGCAGGCAGGATAGCCGCACCATCACAACGCGTATCGATTAGTCAACATGAAATGCAACGCATTCAAAGGCTGCAATTGAAAGAAAGGGTTTACTGGTTCTTTTGGTTTGCAAGTGCATGCCAGGTAAATACTCCACGACGAAGTGTGTATATTGTGCATGAACTTGGAGGGGTAGATTTGGAGAGGATGGAGGGCGTACTGCAGTGAGGTACGTCTTGCCCGGGTCTTGTCTCAGCGTCTCGACAACGTGCGTACCCCTCGCGATGCGCGGAGTCGCCATCGACGACGGGTGGATGTTGAGGAGGTTTTCGTCGTAGATGGCGTGGTTGTCCGCTGAGATAGCGACCGAGGCCCAATCTATGGGCCCCGTCACCGCTTGCACGTTGGTAATACCCATTGACCACAACGAACGCGCGTGTATTGTATCGAAATGATATAAAAGAGCGGTGGGGGTGATGAGCAAAAGGGAGGCGTACATCCACGGAAGGACGAGACGGCGCCGACCAACTCGGCCTCCTCGCGGTGAAAGTCGATGGATGGTGGTGGTTGGAGCCGCAGCGACGGGAGGATTTTCAACAGCTCGCGGAGCGGTTCTACACCGTCTTGGTCGACTAGCTCCGTAATCGAGGGCAACGCCATTAGCGCCGCCAGCCATTCGAGCACGCCGAGGGGCTTTCGATCGATCGACAAGCTCGGCGTGCACGACGCCCCGTCGTTCACCTTTTCTCATAAATACAACAATTCCAAAAAAATATATTAATCGACACAGTCGTCATTTATATAATTTAATTGTCGGCTTTTGACCGCTATGCGAGGAAGATCGTGAATTAATGAATAAGCGGTCGTTTGTGGTATAATCAATACCTCGGCAACATCGACGCACTGCTCCGACTGTAGCTTCACTAGGCGGCCCACCTCGACGACGCATGAAAGGAAGTTGGGCGAGTTGACAAAGATTGTGGCACTGTCAGAGTCGCAAAGCGACCACGTGTCGCCGGCTGCGGGTGGGCAGTGGAGTGATAGATAGACTTCGAGTTATTCGACCAGTAATGAGCAGTAAAGTAAACAGTAAGTACTATCAATACGAGAGATGCCGCAAGCGATCAAACATATCAGCGTGCTTACCGGTCTGCTTTTGCTGCGCTCTGTGAACTTCATGCTTCGCGGCGACAATGAAATTGACGTGGACACAGCCGAGGGGGGCATATCTATTGCCAAGCGCTATTGCTTGAAAGCATGCCGCGAGGAGCATCCCTAAGGACAAATAAAAATGTCAAAACATGCGATTATGAATCAAAAAACAAATTCAACTGTGTAATCCAAATCCAGTTGTGTAGTTGACATAGGACTACCCTCTCTTGTGTTGTTGTGGAGGCGATAAGGAATGGGCGGCGGGATGTGTCGCTAGGGATCACAGGCGCGGGGAATCACTACCGCACGAGCTACAGGTCTTCGGGCATTCTGCGGAGAAATGAAAATCCCGAAAACATTAAGGAAACCCCGTCATGGTGAAAATAATCAAAAATAATGCTCTGTGAGGGGGGGGGGGGGGGGGGTCACAGAGCAATATTTTTATATTTTTCTGTTGAGACGTCACGTACCGCGGTCATACGAGTAAAGTACAGGTATCGGGACCTGAAAAATACGAGGAAAAGTATTTTATTAAATCAATTTCGATCTTGGAAGGGGGGTGAAATCTTGGACGGACTTAAAAAAATTACAGTATGTGCGCTGTCGGGTGGTCACAAGGCACACATCAGTAAACTTGCCCGGACCCGCGTAGTGCATCGATCTCCTCAAGTACAGGCTGTGGAGTGTGGACGGTAACGTCTAAGCCGCTGAGGGTTTGTTCCCGATCCTTACTACCAAGTCGGCATGTGCTATGTTCCTCTGCCGTACGTCGTCTGTTGTAGTCCGGATCGCCCAACCCGCGCTAACGGCCCGTGGGTTAAGAATCCCCCCCGCCGTCCTTCGAAAGCGAGGTGCATTTCGACCAACTGTATGCTACCCTACCATGCGTTTGGCCAGTTACCAGAATATCAACGTCTTTTGTCTTCGCGCCTATATGCGGCGACAGTCCCAAAGCCTCCGTCCAGCATCTTTTTATTGACAGTATAAGTACCAGTACTATTATTCCTCTGAAATATTTGGCGGCGTCGTGACTTGCTGGCGTAGTCTCTTACGAAACAGACTAACATCCGCGTGAGTGTCCAGTACAGCCAGATGACACAGCCTTCTGTGCCGCCATTGCCATTACACTTAAGTGCACTTCACAAACGCACGAGATTTATCAAAAGGAAGGGCGAGGGGGGAGGGTTACCGACTGTGAAGTAGCGCAGTGTCATCATATTGTTCGTCGTGAAAGTTGTAACTACCGAGAAACGAAGTTGATCTCTTTTCGTGTTATTCTCGGATTGCCGTACACGTCGCAAATGGCAACTCAACTCTACTATCAGCTACCTCAATCATCTCGCAGCAAGTCCTGAGGTGGTGCTCGAAGTCTTTTGGCCTTCGCCTCGTTCCTACTACTGGTACGTAGTCCAGCGACGCTGCCCGTGCTGGAGTCTGTGGCCGCCGTTGAACACTCCCGCTGGTACCCGCGTGTGAAGTGTTTGTGATTTGTGGCGTCATCAGCCGCTATTGCGGTATTTTTTGCTAACAACGTACTGCTTCTTTTACATTTAGAAATAAAATCAAAATGTACCGCTATTTATTATACCGACTACTAATGACGCCCCTTTAATTTGTGAGTGTTTAGGGCTTAGGGTTTTAGGGTTTATGTACATTAAAAAAATGTCTGCAGCAATTGAGGACGAATGGAATTCCGCTTTACGAGTTGGAAAAAACGTAGTCAAAGCCAGACCCCAAGGCGGCGGGGTCCTCAGGAAAAAAGGGCCTGCCCTGACACAATTAGTGATTGATCAAGGATGGTGTATGATTGCCCGTCTTGTCAAGGGCATGTCAATTTACGTACCCCGAGAGTGGGACTGAGTGGCTACATTGAACGCATGTGCCTGTGTGTGTGTGTGTGTGTGTGTGTGTGTGTGTGTGTGTGTGTGTGTGTGTGTGTGTGTGTGTGCGAGAGAGAGAGAGAGAGAGAGAGAGAGAGAGAGAGAGAGAGAGAGAGAGAGAGAGAGAGAGAGAGCGAGCGAGCGAGCGAGAGAGAGAGAGAGAGAGAGAGAGAGAGAGAGAGAGAGAGAGAGAGAGAGAGAGAGAGAGAGAGAGAGAGAGAGAGAGAGAGAGAGAGAGAGAGAGCGCGCGAGAGCGAGAGAGAGACAGACAAGCGAGCGTGTAGCTTAAACGTGTGCAGCTAGAGGTGGCATTACGTGTGTGTGTGTGTGTGTGTGTGTGTGTGTGTGTGTGTGTGTGTGTGTGTGTGTGTGTGTGTGTGTGTGTGTGTGTGTGTGTTTACTCGTGAATTCTCGTTGAATATGGAATTTTATTAAAGACATGCACCCGTGGCTTTTTTATGCCTCCTCCATCAATGTCTAACCAGAGTCTGTGTAATTTTTATGTGTCAGGCTTGCCATTACTAAAATGTCCACACCATTTGCTAAAATGGCAGACAAGCCAATATTCGCCCAAAATGCACATCCCCGAAAATTGAGCACGAAAATCCAAATAGTCACCAATAGATAGGTAGTGCTCTATCTCCGGAAGCTGTGGTGTGCATGGTAAGGCCAGTATGCGCACAATCCGTAGTGACAAATCACGGAGAGAGGAAGCAAGGGTGCCGGGGAGAACCACTCATTGAGGGCCGTTGCATTAACTCTCGACGCGCATCGCCCAGAATCCGCAAACTTGTTTAATTCAATTTTCAAATTCTATAATATTAGAACCTTTCGACTATGGAAATGTGCTCGCTTGCTACACAAAATCTGCTCGGTTGACTGCACGTAGACGTGAACGCATGAGCGCGAGTGATGAATACTATGAACGGTAAACCAACTGCGCTCATACGTGCGCCACACTCGCACGAAAATTTGTAACACATGGTATCCTAAATCCGCCCCAACATGCACAATTCTCACACGCATGCGACAGCCTCCCGAAACGCATCGATAAGCCCCGTCCGCCATAGGGACGTAGTAATGCTCGTGTTCTGTTTGAACCCGAAAAATAAGACATCTCAGGGATTGTGGGTTTACACGAAACCCCCTTTGACGCTCCTGTCAAAACGATGGCAGTTCGACTCCACCACCTGACCCGCCGTGCGTCCGTCCCATCGCCAGTCTGGATTGATATGAACTGTTCAGTGTGTGGGCAGATGCAGCGTGTTCATGGAAATGAGGCGCGAGTGGGTGGGAGAGTGCGTACTAAGGATGATTACAAGAAATAAAAGTGCGATGCGGCGATTGTTTTTGATGTGTTGCGGCTTAGGCGTTGACGGCAACGGGCGCCTTGCTGGCCTTGATGCCCGCGATGGCTGTGGGTGGGGGATGGGCAGCAAAACAGCGAGGTCAGCAGCACGACAGGCTGTCTATGGGGAGAATGGGAGAGTGGTGTCATCATCCCGATTGGAGCGGTCCGTGGGGTGGCGTAATGGGTGCGAAAGTGCGCATTAATAATCATTTAAAAACATGAACAGCGAACATTCAGAATCATAAACATCGCCAACCTCGACCAAATGGCAATGTGGGCTGCATAGAATAAATTTGCCGTCGGGACGGCAAGTATCAGCGAGCTATAGGGTTTATGGGGTTAAGGGTTTTCAGCACGGTACGAACTCACTCTCCACTAATTTAAAATCGAACATATGCCATTCGCGGCTTTGAACACGAATTATCCGTAAGTGACAAGCAACTCTGACGGAAGCGGAAACTTCCATATGTATATGGGTGACTTTGAGGTTCTTGTGTAAGGGTTTAGGGTTTGTGGGCCACTTGCAAGGGTAAATAGACATACAAGATGTGCATCAATCACAAGATGCATGGAGCAGAGAGCCCCCCACTCACCCTCTTTGTAGCTCGGGGAGCCGAAGACCGCGGACCCGGCCACCAGAGCGTTGGCGCCCGCGTCGATGACCTTGTACGCGTTGGCGGGCGTCACGCCGCCGTCCACCTCGATCCAGGGGTCCAGGCCCTGCCAACGCCGCCCCATACTCAGCGAGCAGTGCCACCAAACAAGAAGTACTGTTTGCTAACATAACATCGAACATGGCGGTCGAGATACAGCAGTGACTTTTTGAAGTGACCCAAAACGGCCAACGTCACAATAAAACACCAAAGCTAAAGCACCCACGCACTACTGCTGAAGAGCGCAAGTCGAGGCTCATGCAAAGCAAAAAGGGTTGGCTGGCAAAAACAAAAATCGACAGGCGATGCTTCGCCTTCCCCTCTGCATTGCATATTATGATGGTTAGTGTTAGCGATTCTATTTTGTAAGTTTAGTTATAAGCGAGAGCGTCGGGAGACTAAGGGCCTCTTCGTTTCCGAGTATTTGATGAATTCCCCAAGGTTTTAGAATTGAGGGTTCGACGGCTGTGCTGCAAGACGACCCGCGTAATTTCACCTCCGAAAGCCGCTTATCGTCAACAGCAGCTGTAGCTATGTCCATTGAGTTACACAGCAAGCCGGTTCGTAGAAGGTGCTCTGCAAATAACGGGTTTGTGGTTCCGTGATCAACGCAAACAGGAAATACAGAGAAAAGGCGCGTACCCGCTCCTCGCACATGGTCCGCAGCTTCCTGATCTTGTCAACCTGCGACTCGATAAACTTCTGGCCGCCGAAGCCGGGGTTGACGCTCATGATGAGGATGAGGTCGATCTGGTCCAGCACGTACTCGATGGTCTCGAGCGGGGTGCCCGGGTTGAGCACCACGCCCGCATCGCAGCCGAGGTCCTTGATCATGTTGACGACGCGGTGGAGGTGGATGGTGGAGGACTGCTCCGCGTGGACGCTGATGATGTCGGCGCCAGCCTTGGCAAAGTCAGCCACGCGCTGCTCCGGCTCCACGATCATCTACGACCACAAACAGCAGCCAAACACAACACGGGTAATATTAGATTTAGGGTTTAAAGCTACCGCCACTCCGATGCAATAGCGGAAGTACAGGCCGTTCGGTTGTCTAACACAAACACGGGGAATGTGAACCTCCACTGTTGAGGGAAAGGTGAGAGAAAAGTAGGGAGGGAGGGGTTAGATCTCACCAGGTGGACGTCGAGGACTTTGTCGGTGATGGGGCGGATGGCGTCGACGACGAGGGGGCCGATGGTGATGTTAGGCACAAAACGTCCGTCCATCACGTCGACATGCACCCAATCGCAGCCGGCCTCATCGATGGCCTTGATCTGTGGGTGGTTCAGGGGACAACGGCGGTCAGGCAGAAGCACACACCACTCTCCAGTTACATTCGGGTTTCTCTGCTTTCTTCCTTCCGGTAACGGAAAGGATACTCGACCAGTATCGCACGGAACCAAACACCGGAGCGAAGGCGCCGTCAAAGACAGCAATCGCGAATGAAGGAAACTGCCCAGAGAAGTGAGAAAGTCACACTGAAGCAATTTGTCACAGAGACTGCCAGCGTAGCGTAAACTAAATGGGTGACGAAAGCGGCGGCCCCTTCCGAGGCCGAAGAGGGGGGTCTTGGCGGCGAATTGGCGCCCCGTTGGGTTATGCCACTACAAAGGTGTTTCAGCGGCATAGTGTGGAGGATTGATATCATAGCTGATTGAAAACCGCGAGGGGCTTAATCATACAGCTTCGCCGCGTGAATATGGCGGCACAGAGGCCCTGTCGGTATCGGCGTGATGAAACGTTCGTGACGGCGTTTATATTTCCTTGGAACCGACGAACAGTGGAGCAACGGGAAAACCAAAGCGAGCGACATAAGGTGAGATATGGAGGAGCAGGTTTGTGCGAATGGGAGGGGGAGTTGCGTGCGGACCTCCTCGCCTAGCTTGGAGAAGTTGGCGGAGAGGATGGAGGGGGAGACGATGATGTCGCTCTTGCTGCTGCGGGCCACGCGGGCGTTGGTGCCGGCGACCTTGGCCTGGACAGACAGACGCTTGCCGGCGGCGCGGCGGGCCGGCATGCGGGCGGCCAGCGCAGTGGTCGAGGAGAGAGCGGCCATGGGTGCCATCTTACTGCTGTAGTTGGGAGCTTTGTCGGAACACAAAGGGGGGCGAGCTCGACAGGGGCAGCGAGACTGTGAAGTGTCGGGTTCTTCGACTGAACCTACGGAGTGGGAGGGATGGTACTCGGTGCTGTTGTGCGCGCAATGTCCTTACCTGTACTGTGGCTGGATAGGGTTCGCGGGCGGCGTATGTTAGCACAGTACTGTGGGTGAACGGATACTACTGCTGTGGCTGGTGGCTCCAGGGGCTCCGCAGTTTTACGCCGCCCTGTCAGACCTGCCACGCTGGCACCCTATCCGCACCGACTACGAAAGCGCGCAGGCGGGGGGAACATATGTACTCGTACCCGCACATAGTCCCAAAAATGTAGCAGCGAGCTACATGTGAGGTACCTCATGTTATATATATGAGCTTTTCTTCCTGTTCTTGGTTGAACTTTGCCACCATCATCCGTAGAAGATGAAAGCTCTTGGGCGGCTCACCACATCTTCTTCATCCGGGCATCCACATCTTCTTCCACACCGGGTGCTGGACCTCACTGTGGAGCGCGCCTTTCATATTCGGAAGTGCCCTCGGTGCAATGAGGCTCCCTCAGAGTCTCGTGGGTCTAGGTCTTCGTCGACGCTATCGGGCACCTCTATGTCGGGTGAGCGCTCCTCTATGCTTATGCACCATATCTCCCGGTGCCCGTGCTCTTGGTACGTCATTTAGCTCCATGATCGGATTGTCCACGTGCTTGTACAGTTCATGCTTGAAGCGGGGGCTACTTAAGGGCGGGACTTGCGGTTGGAGGTCTGCCGTATTCAGTCGGGAGCTTCTCGAGATTGACTTGGGGTTGTGGCTTGGTTGGACTTCATGGCTCCACACCGTGATCTTCTTGGTTACAAGTGTTCGCACGAAAACCAATGTTCCTTGTGGAGGTGCTCGTCTCCCACTCCCAGGCAATATTGCATTGGGAGCTCAACACAACAAACTCTATACGGACCTCCGCACTTCCGCTTTGTTTGGCACGCCTTCGGTTCAGTCGGCCAATTTCCTTTGCTGTGGAGGATGGGGGCCGGTTGGCGCCTATGCCAGTTGGGTTTGTTGATCGCTTGGCAATGTTGGTGGCAGTTCGCCGCTTCCCTAGCATGGGTGTTATTGACTTTTGTTCTTTGCGTTATGATAGTTATGTCCGGATGCAACATTTATTTCGTCGCACTACATATGTTTCTTTTCGGTGTTTTGGGGGGGGGTGTTTTGAAACCGTGCACACACGATCAATATGGAAGGTAACTAACGCACATGTAGTTTCAGTCATAGTCACGCAAAAGGGAAAGTCACAATGACAACCAACCGGAGGCGTGGTGTCGGGACAACATAAGTGTGAGAGTTGTACCGAATCGAACATGTTATCGGTATGTCCGATCTAGACATGTACTAATCATACCTAGAATAGCTTACTGTAGCTATCTACAACTAATAACTAGAAGGTATTACTTACAACACTCCCCTTGAAGGTAGCTACGGGATGAAGCGTTGCATTGGGTTTTCTCCTCCAAGGATTGCACTTCGGTGTCTTGTTAGTGCAGGTCCTGGGAGAGGCTTGGTGCAAATGTCGGTCACCATTTGGGCAGTGGGGAGGTACCTTAGCTCTATGGTTCCCTGCTCCACGTGGTCCTCGAGGAAGTGCCACTTTAGACCGATGTGTTTGGCCTTCTCGTTGACCAAGGCATTATGGGAGTACGCGATGGCGCTTTGGTTGTCCTCCCATATGGTTTCGGTGATGGGGGCGTTGAAGATCTCCCTCATAAGTTGGCAAAGGTGGAGTCCCTCCTTGGTGGCGTCAACCGCAGAGTAGTACTCGGCTTCACAAGTGGATTGGGCCACACAAGTTTGTTGTTTGGACTTGTAATTTATGGCCCCGCGTCCGAGAGTGAAGAGATAGCCCGAACGAGACTTGCGTGTGCTGCTGTCGTTTGCCTAGTCAGCGTCGGCAAAGCCTGTGATTTGGAGACAATGGTCCGTGCCCCCACCCAACGACATGCGCATGTCGATGGTGCCATGGAGGTATCGAAGGACCTTCTTGAGAGCCTACAAGTGTACGTCTGTGGGGGATGCTTGGGCGGAGCCGAGGATGCTCAACGCCGTGGAGACATCGGGACGCGTGCAGACGGCCGCGTACTGGAGGCTACCCATGAGACTTGGGTAGACGTTTTTGGCCACCCCGGTGAGGGGGGTGATGTCATGTGCGCGAGTCCGGCGAGAATGCCGGGGTCCATAGGGAGGGACGATGGCTTAGCGTCGTTCATGCCGTACTTGGCGAGGATGTCGCGCAGGTATTTGGACTGGTCCAGAGAAATGGTGCGGGCCGAGCGATCGCGGGTGATGTGCTTGCCGAGGAGTTGGGAGAGGTCGCCAAGGTCCTTAATTTTGAGCCGTACACCAACCTGAGCCTTGAACAATGCAAACCATGGGGCATAATTGCAGGGTGCGGGAATGTCATCCACGTATAAGGCTAGGGATCAACCATCGATGCATCGTCGATAGTATCATCATCATCTGGTGATAGTACCATCGATGTGATAGGCCGCAACATCGACATCGACACGATGGCAGTAGTGCTAGTATCAATGCCATCAATTATCAAAGCAATTGGAAAATGTTGATTATTTAAGCCCGATGTATCGATATATCGTCCCAAATATCGATACATCGGCGATAATATCGGCTTAAATTACCATCGATGTCAGCATCCCAAACTATCAACACTATCAACATCGACAACCCAAGATATCAATACCATCAACATCGACGTTTCAAAATATCATTACCATCAACATCGACAAAATTCACTTGATCCCTAGCCTTATCCACGTACAATGCGATCATGGCGAATACGTGACCGGTGCAGAAGATGTAGATGCACGGGTCGGAGACGCATTGTTGCCATCCGTGGTCGACGAGCCATGCACGGAGCATCATGTTGAACTCGCGAGGGGACTGCTTAAGGCCGTAGAGACAACCCTTGAGATGACACATTTTGGACGTGCCATCACTGAAGCCGAGGGGCTGGCGGATGTGCACGTCCTCGTTAATTGGGGCGTAGAGAAACGCAAAGTCGATGTCAAGTTGACACGGCTCAAGGTCGCGGGCGGCTGCGATGGCAAGGAAGAGGCGCATGCTGGCCATGCGGATGACAGGGGGGGATGTCTCCGTATAGTCTAGACCAACGCGTTGGTTGTTCCCTTTGGCGACGAACCGTGCTTTGAAGCGGGAGACATCGCCATCGGTGTCGGACTTGACTTTGTAGATCCACACGTTGTTAACGACCACGCGGTCGGGGGGAAGGTCGACGAGTTCTCACGTGCCGTTGTCTATGAGGGAAGAATACTCATGCTGCATAGCGGCTTGCCACTGGGGGGCTTAGGCGCTGTCCAACGCAGCCCGGTGCGATTTGGGTTCCACACACTCTCGGGCGGAAAGGAGAGCGACGGCAGTGGGCGATGTGTCAGCATGTGTGTTGGGGGGACCAGTGATAAGGTCGGGCACGTGAGGTTGCTCGAAGATGTCCTCTTTGGCTTTGCCTTGTTAAGGGTCACAACACGCCGTCACACGTGTCGGCGGGTATTTGGATATGTGGGCAACAAGTTCGCCGTAGCGAAGGGGATGAGACCGGAGTCGAGTCTAGCGAGGGGCTGTAGGATGGGGTTGGGGGTAGGGCAGGGTGGTGTCGATAGGGTGGGATTGGATTGAGATAACCTGCGGAAATTCGTCATCCGCACGGTCGTTGATGACCGAGTCGATGGGGAGTCGTGCGCCGAAGCCGAGAGTGTTTTCCTAGAAGACAACATGGATTTAAGCGGTGTCGCGGCGAGTCTCGGGGTTGTTCACGTGGTAACCGGGTGCGTCAAGGGGATAGCCAACCATGACGCCACGAAACGCTTTTTCACCGAGTTTCCGACGCAACTTATCGGGCACTTTGGAGAAGACGGCGCACCCGAAGACGCGGAACTTGGATGCGTCTGGCACCGACGACGTAAGGAGAATGAGAGGAATGCCATCAGTGAGCCCAACCGAGCGGTTGTACGTGCGGTTGCGGAGGTACACAGCGCAGTGTTGACAGCGCACGACCACATGGAATTCGGGACGGCCATGCTGTGGAGCATCGCATAAGCATTGTCCCGGATATTGCGCCATGATCGTTCGGCTTTGCCGAGCATGTGATGTACGTATGGGGCAGAGATCTGTACCCTGACGCCGAGGCGGGCGCACATCTGGCGGGTGACAACACCTTCAAACACATAGTCCGAGTCGAATTTTATGACCGGTGCGAATGCGCCAGATGGGGAGCGATGGCGCGCATGCAATTGTTTTATGTCCAGCATGATGGTTTCCATCTCAGAGCATGCGTCGTCCTTTGACTTGAGGAACCGACATATAATGGGTATCGTGGGCGATGACGAGTATGCAGTAGCGGAGGCCATGTGGGGAGGGGACATTAATTGGACCCCAAAGGTCACATGACATATTGAAAAGGGGACGGGAGGGTTTCGTGCAAGCAACGGTGTTACGTGGTGCAACATTAGCCTTGTGGAGCAAGCATGAATCGCAAGAAATATTTGTACGGAGTTGGCTAATGTTGGGCTAGTTGGAACACCGTGGGTATGATGGCTTGCAGACTTTGCATGTCAAGGTTTCCAATAAATCAGCGGTGCCACAGTACAAGGTCGCACTGGGCAGTAAGGGCAGCACGAGAACAAGGGTCACGCGCTTTCTCTACGGAGGATCTTGAAGGGAGCTTTGGCTGGTGGGTAGGAGGTAGAGACCGTTTTTGGATGGCTCTAGTACACTTATTTATGTGGGCACCACAAGGAGACCATTATCAAAGTCAGTAGGGAAGAGGAATTCACAGCCGTTGTGGGACTGCATCCAACTGCCACTAAGTAGTCTGCCGATGCGCTCAGCGCTCAGCAGAGCGAGATGAAAGGTCGGGGGTGTACAATGCATGGACGTGCGGTGAGTAAGATGGCCATATGCCAGCCGAACAGAAATACGCACTGAGCCACTGCCCTTAACGTCGACGCCGACCCCACCCACGCGAGAGGGAGCGGGCGGGGGGTGAATGTAACGAAGTCACTTCAAAACGCGGTCAAGTTGATCGAGCATGCTGTCATGCTGAATCAACTACCCAAAACTATGACAGGTCATGAACCGGGGTGAGGGAAGATGAGAATGCGACAGAGCTCAAGGGGAGACTCACCTCGGTGTCATCGTACACATCCGTGCACTCCTCTAGTGTGGGCATACCGTCCGTGTCGTCGGCGGTGACGTCACTCAGCAAAGCAATGTGCGCATAGGCAGAGCCACAAGGGGTGCCGTACTTCCGGATTATCATCGTTTGGCAAGGGTCAACCTTAATAGGGCGTCATCTAGGGCAGTGCAGGAGGACAATATGTGGTCAAAGCTGCCACATGCGTTGCACTTGTTGGGGAGGGCGCGACCACCACGAGTACCACGTGGGGGGTGTCCTCGACCGCTATGTGAACCGCGACCATCAACGGCAAACGCAGTGATGGGAGGGGGCGATGCGTCGGGAGTTTTCACGTCCGGAGCACAAACTTCATCGTCCATGTTGTGTGCTAGGTGGAGGATGTTGGCCATCACTTCATCACTAGGCAACATGTAGTCGGTGTCGAAGGCGTTGATGACACATTGTTTAGCGTGACCGAAGGGGCCGGTGCTGCAGATGCCTCTTGGTGAGACACGCTTCATTGACTGGTCAGCGCGTTAATTGGCGCTAGTTGCATGAAGCAACCGTATATAGGCGTAGTGTTGCGCATGCTCATCCGGCCAGACGCCCGACTCGCGGATGGCCAGCCATGGGATGAGGTACGTTGCCTTGAGTGAGAGGAAGTTCAAGAAGTTCCTCTTCCACTGCTTGAAGTCCGTGGTTGGCCCCATGGTAGGGACCGACATCTTCATGGACCGGTTGAGAGCGTCCTTATCAAAACCGGTCGCTTCATGAGCCGCGCGGCCGATGACCACCGGGTCAATGACGGGGCGACGGCCACCACGGCTGGTGTGAGCACCACGTTGGGCAGGAGGGGAGTGCCGGCCATGTATGTTGTAAGTAATACCGTATACGTATTAGTTGCAGATAGCTACTGTAAGCTATTCTAGATATGATTAGTACATGTCTAGATCGGACATACCGATAAACTGTTTGACTCGGTACAGAGCTGTCGCTAGGCTACAGCTCACTCACTTCTGTTGTCCCGACACCACGCCTGTAGGCTGGTTGTCGCTGTAACTGTTCCGTTTGCGGGACTGTGACTGTAACTACGTTTGCGTACGTTATCTTCCACACTAACTGTGTTTGCATGGCTTAACAGGTTATGGGCCCCCGCCTCACGTCACTCACGCGCGACAACCTGGTTCGGCGAGCTGCGATCGACCACGCTAGCCGTAGCTTACCTTTTTTATTTTCATATTAGCTTAGCGACTAGGCCATCAGCGCAGCGCTCCACCTGTCCTGGCCTTGGCCTCGACTTGTGCCCCACACTGGGTGGAGGATACAGAGAAGGTGCTCTGAGACACCCCGGGGCTACAGGCCGAGGGGTCGGCGGGCATCAGGCCGTCTCTTTGCATACCGCTGTTAGGCACGAGTCCGGCTAGCGGTTTTTACCGCTGCCTGTTTTTAATCCAACTCTTTCTTTTTCGCCCTCTGTCGAAATGGCGCAGAAAAACCCGCCTGTTGCACCTGTTGCTTCCCCTGACCCAGGCTCTCAGCAGAGCACTGTCGATCACCCCCCGGACACTCTCGCACTGCTCGTTGCGCAAGTGGCGCACTTAACAGCTCGCTTCGACTCGCAGTCGGCCGAGGGTGCTGTTGCTGCTGCGGGTGCTAATCCGCACCCCCCTGTAGCTCAGCGCCGCCACGATGCTCCCTTCGAACCCGTCCGGGACAGCCACGACGGCCACCCCCTTCACCTTTTTAACCATCCCCACCCTGGTTACGCACCCCCGGACGCAGACACAGTCTTTGCTGCTGCTACGCCTGCAACTCCTGTTGGCGACACCCCGGTCGCACAACGCCGTCACGATGCGCCCCGCGAGCCCTCGCGTGCCGACGCGCACCACGACCCCTCGCGTCACGCCATCCGGGTTGATCACCTCCCACCACCTCCCCCCTTCCCCCCCGCCGGATATTCCCTTCAACACCCCGGCCAACATCTCACGGAGGCGCCCTCTCACCTCGTCCCCCCCTACCGTGACCACCCGCACTCGTACGGCCCGCCGCGTACCATGGCCGGCCGCTCTCCCTTTCCCGGTGGCCCACCTCCTCCCTTTCATGGACGGCACTCTCCACCAGTCCAACATGGCGACCCCGCCACCCGTGGTCGTCGTCGCCCCACTATTGACCCGGTGGTCATCAACCGGGCGGCACACGAAGCTCCCGGCTTCGACAAGGACGCCCTCAACCGGTCCATGAAGATGTCGGTCCCCGTCATGTGCCCGACCACGGACTTTAAGCAATGGAAGAGGACCTTCCTTAATTTCCTCTCCATCAAGGCCGCATACCTCATTCCACAACTGGCTATCCGCGACTCCGGCGTCTGGCTCGACGAACAAGCGCAACACTACGCCTACACGCTGCTACTCCATGCAGCCAGCGCGAATAAGCGCGCTGACCAAGCGATGAAATGCGTTTCTCCTGCACGCCCTGACTGCGCCGCTGCCGCGTGGGACATCCTTTGTGAACGCCTCGATTGCCGGTCTTTTGCTCGCTCCTTGTCTCTCCTGGACAACCTGACGGTCAGACAGCGCCCTGGTCAGTCACTCAGTGACTATGTCCACTACATGCGCCAGACCTTTGACGACTACAACGACACATGCCAATTGGTTGATGGCTCTGTTGCCATCCACCCCCACCACCTCGGTCTCCTCATGCTGCGCGGTATCTCCAGCAGCGGCCCACACGGTCAAGCGAAGCAATGCGTCATCAACGCCTTTGACACGGACTACATCATGTCGGCTGATGAAGTGATGGCTAGCATTCTACACCTTGCGCACAACATGGACGACGACACTGCTCCGGACACTCCCGCTCCGGACATATCACCACCTCCCATCTCCGCGTTCGTTGCTGCGGGCCGCGGCTCGCACAGCGGTCGAGGCCCACCACACCGTCACCCTCGCGGCCATCGACCCAACAAGTGTGGCGTTTGTGGCAGCCTCAACCACCTCATGTCCGCCTGCACTGCTACAGATGACGCTATCCTTAAGTGGAATCTCGCCAAGCGTAGGCTGACAGTCCAAAAGTACGGCGCCGCCGACAGCACCCCCTCTGCTCCCGCTGCGCTGCTAAGCGACGTCCCTGCCAACGACGCCCCCGCCGATGACACAGACTGCCTACCCACCCTCGAGGACTGCGCTGATGACTACGCTGACGACGAGGTGAGTTTCCCGTTCAGCTCTGTGGCATTCTCCTCTTCCCTCGCCCCGGGTCGTAACCTGTCAAAGTTTTGGGTCGTTGATTCTGCCTGCTCGATTAACCTCACTGCGTTCCGAGATGACTTCGTGAAATTCACGCCCCCCTCCGCTCCCTCTCGCGTGGGCGGTGTCGGCGTTGACGTTAAGGGCAGTGGCTCCGTGCGGATTTCTGTCAGACTCGCCTCTGGCCAGCTCATTCACCGCACTGTGTATGCACTCTACACCCCTGACCTATCATCTCGCTCCGCACAGCGTATCGGCAGACTACTTAGTGTCAGCTGGATGCAAACTCACAGCGGCTGTGAATTCATCTTCCCTTCCAACTCTGACACTGGTTTGCTTTTGGTACCCACAGGCATGGGTGTGCTAGAACCGTCCGGAAATGGTCTCTACCTCCTTCCCCACCAGCCAAACCTCCCTTCAAGCCCATCCGCACCGGCGGCGTTTGACCCCTCCCCTCAAGTTGCCCTTACTGCCCAGTGTGATCCCGTCCTATGGCACCGTCGCTATGGCCACCTCAACATGCAAAGCCTTCAGGCCCAGCATACTCACGGTGTCCCGACTAGCCCTGTGTTACCTAGCGTTGTAACCAAAGTTTCTTGCGACTCTTGCTTACTTCACAAAGCCACAGCTGCACCACGCAACACAGCCGCTTGCGCGAAGCCATCCCACCCCCTCCTCAACCTGTCCGCCGACCTCTGGGGCCCGGTCAATGTCCCCTCCCCACATGGACTCCGTTACTGCTTGCTCGTCATCGACCACCACACCAACTACATGTGGGTGCGGTTCCTTAAGTCTAAAGACGACGCATGTTCGGAATTGGAAACCATCCTTTTGGACATCAAACACCTGCACGCCCGCCATCACTCCCGGACGGGCGCGTTCGCACCGGTCCTCAAGTTTGACTCTGACTCTGTGTTTGAAGCTGCTGTCACTCGCCGAATGTGCGCACACCTCGGCGTCGGGGTGCAGTTCTCTGCCCCATACGCCCACCACATGCTCGGCAAGGCCGAACGTCCCTGGCGCACTATCCGGGACAATGCATCGGCGATGCTCCACAACATGGCCGTTCCCAACTCCATGTGGTCGTGTGCTGTCAGCACGGTTGTGTACCTTCGCAACCGCACGTACAGTCGCTCGGTCGGACCCAATGGGGGCGTCCCCCTCACACTCCTTACGTCGTCGGTGCCCAACGCATCCAAGTTCCGCGTCTTCGGCTGCGCCGTTTTCGCCAAGGTCCCTGACAAACAACGTCGGAAACTCAGTGAAAAAGCATTTCGCGGCGTCATGGTGGGTTATTCCCCTGACGCACCCGGGTATCGTGTCTACAATCCGGAAACGCGTCGTATCACCACCTCCGTACATGTTGTCTTTCAGGAAGACACCCCAGGCTTCGACACTCAACCCGCCGTCGACTCGACCATCACCGACTCTTCGGACAACGTACCCGCAGCCTCACCCCTATCCCACCCCATTGACCTCACAATACCCACACCCCTACCCCCCCCGGCAGCCCCTCGCCATGCTCGGCTCCGCTCCCACCCCATTCGCTACGGCGATATGGTTGCCCACTTGTCCGACTACCCACCAACCCTCGTAACGGCGTGTTGTGATCCTGAACAAGGCCAAGCTAAAGAGGACATCTTTGAGCACCCTCACGTCCCCGACCTTGTCACTGGTCCCCCACACACACCTGCCGGCGCGTCCCCTACTGCCATCGCACTCCTCTCCGCCCGAGAGTGTGTGGAACCCAAATCCTACCGGGCTGCACTGGACAGCGCCCAAGCCCCCCAATGGCAAGCCGCTATGCAACAGGAGTATTCCTCCCTCATCAGCAACGGCACGTGGGACCTTGTGGACCTCCCCCCCGGCCGCATGGTCGTTAACAGCATGTGGATCTTCAAGGTCAAGTCGGATACAGCCGGCGACGTCTCCCGCTTCAAAGCGCGGTTCGTCGCCAAGGGGTGCAGTCAACGCGCTGGACTGGACTACACGGAGACCTTCTCCCCGGTCATCCGCATGGCCAGCCTGCGTCTCTTCCTAACCATCGCAGCCGCCCGCGACCTTGAACTCTGCCAGCTTGACATCGACACAGCGTTTCTATACGCTCCCATCCGGGAGGATGTGTACATCCGCCAGCCCCTCGGTTTCACCGATGGCACGTCCAAGGTTTGCCACCTCAAGCGTTGCCTCTACGGCCTTAAGCAGTCCCCCCGCGAGTTCAACATGCTACTTCGTGCGTGGCTCGTCGACCATGGATGGCAGCAATGCGTCTCCGATCCGTGCATCTACATCTTTCGCATCGGCCACGTCTTCGCCATGATCGCCCTGTACGTCGATGACATTCCTGCGGCATGCAATGATGCCAACTGGCTCGCCTCGTTCAAAGCCCAACTCGGAGCACGGTTCAAGATCAAGGACCTCGGCGACCTCTCCCAACTCCTCGGCATGCACATTACCCGCGATCGCTCCAAGCGCACAATCTCGCTGGACCAGTCCCAGTACCTACGCGACATCCTCGCCAAGTACGGCATGTCCGACTCTAAGCCGTCGTCCCTTCCGATGGACCCGGGCTTCCTCGCCGGCCTTGCACACTTGCACTCGCCCCATCTCGCTGGAGTGGCCAAGGACGTCTACCCTAGCCTCCTCGGCAGCCTCCAGTACGCCGCCGTTTGTACACGCCCCGATGTCTTCACGGCGTTGAGTATCCTGGGGTCTGCCCAAGCCTCGCCCACCGAGGCACACTTGCAGGCTCTGAAAAAGGTCCTCCGCTACCTCCATGGCACCATCGACATGCGCCTGACGTTGGGGGGGGGGCTGGACCACAGCCTCCAACTCACAGGCTTTGCCGACGCTGATTGGGCCAACGACATCAGCACCCGCAAGTCTCGCTCCGGCTATCTCTTCACCCTCGGACGCGGACGAGTCAGTTACAAGTCCAAAAAACAGACTTGTGTGGCTCAATCCACGTGTGAAGCCGAGTACTACTCTGCGGCCGACGCCACCAAGGAGGGACTCCACCTCCGACAACTCATGGGGGAAATCTTCAACTCCCCCATCACCGAAACCACCACCATCTGGGAGGACAACCAAAGCGCCATTGCATACTCCCAGAATGCCTTGGTCAGCGAGAAGACTAAGCACATCGGTCTGAAGTGGCACTTCCTCAAAGACCACGTGGAACAGGGAACCATCAAGTTGAGGTACCTCCCCACTGACCAGATGGTGGCTGACATGCTCACCAAACCCCTCCCAGGACCTGCACTAGCAAGACACCGAAGTGCGATCCTTGGAGGACAAGACCCAATGCAACGCTTCATCCCGTAGCTACCTTCAGGGGGAGTGTTGTAAGTAATACCGTATACGTATTAGTTGCAGATAGCTACTGTAAGCTATTCTAGATATGATTAGTACATGTCTAGATCGGACATACCGATAAACTGTTTGACTCGGTACAGAGCTGTCGCTAGGCTACAGCTCACTCACTTCTGTTGTCCCGACACCACGCCTGTAGGCTGGTTGTCGCTGTAACTGTTCCGTTTGCGGGACTGTGACTGTAACTACGTTTGCGTACGTTATCTTCCACACTAACTGTGTTTGCATGGCTTAACAATGTAAAGGAGGAGGTGGTCCACCAAGAAAGGGAGAGTAGTCGGCCATTGCAGGCGGCGGGCCGTACGGGTGCGTGTGGCCACGGGAGGTGGGGACGTGCTGCGGCGGCGCCTCCGGGAAGAGAGGTCCGAGGGTTGGAAGGGCATATCCGGCAAGAGGGTATGGTGGGGGTGATGGGAGGTCCACGGGCTGCTCGTGACGCGAGGGTTCGCGGTGCGCATCGTGACGGCGGTGCGTGACATGGGGGTCGGCAAAAGCAGTTGTAGCGGCAGTTGCAACGTTGGCCATTTGCGCGTCCAGACGAGCGTTAATGAGTGCCATTTGCTCGAGGACTAGTGCGAACTCTGTTGAGAGTTGGGGTCAGGGGAATCTGCATGCGTGGCACGAGGGGAGTCGGCCGAGCGAGTTTTTGGTGCCATCACGGCAGACGAAATAGCGAACATGACGATAGGCAACAATAAGAACCGCTAGCCGGACTTGTGCATAACAACGGTTTCAGAGAGACGGCATGATGCCCGCCGACCCCTCGGCATGTAGCCCCGGGGTGTCTCAAAGTACCTTTTCTGTATCCTCCACCCAGTGTGGGGCACAAGTCAAGGCCACGGCTAGGTCAAGTAGAGCGCTGCGGTGGCGGCTTAGTCGCTAAGTAAATGAATATAGTTAAGTAAGCTAGGGCTGTCGTGCACCTTGTGTATGCGTATTCACCCGATAGTGCCCCCCCCTTTTCTAGCTTGGACATGCGTGCACCATGTCCACACACGACGAGTGCGTCAGTGTGGGTGGCTGGCTGTCGTCCTCGAGCAGTTGACTTAGGTAAGGTGGAGGTGGGTTTTAAAGCGTAGTTTATACTGGCCATACCGCCGGCTGCAAGGTGAAACTACTACGTTTATATATGTACTTGCCTTTTGCGGGCGAGTTGGCGATCGCAGCTCGCCGATCTAGGTTGTTGCGCGTGAGTGACGTGAGGCGAGGGCCCATAACCTGTTAAACCGTGCACACACAATTAGTATGAAAGGTAACTAACGCACATGTAGTTAAAGTCACAGTCACGCAAAAGGGACAGTCACAAAGACAACTAGCCCGAGGCGTGGTGTCGGGACAATAGAAGTGTGAGAGCTATAGACTAGCGACAGCTCTGTACCGAATCAAACAGGTTATCGGTATGTCCGATCTAGACATGTACTAATCATATCTAGAATAGCTTACAACAGGTATCTGCAACTAATAACTAGAAGGTCTTACTTACAACAGATGTGCGGCGAGAATTCATGCAACGTCTTTCTGTTGCTCTTCATATGGTACTTTGGGTTCCTATCTCCGTGATGCTTTGCATGAGGGCAGTGCTGATGTCGTGGCATGGTTTCCTCCTCCTCGGGCTTAGGTTTTACTGGTGGTCTCTGCTGCTTTTTCATGTAAGAAAATTCTTCATCCGGACATGTTGTCAAGTACAAGCCGCTTTCGGCCATAATGTTCAAACGATCATAAATCACTCAAATATGGACAAAACTCTTAGATCTAGGTACCGTTGGACTCGTCTTTTCAATGCGCGTCGAACGCACTTACTCCGGAGATAGAACACCCACAAACGTATTTTCTGGGGTTATTTTAATTTCCACATTATTCCGGCAAAGATGATCCGCAGTGCAAAGCAACACCCGTCGAATTCGGCTCACCCGACTCACCTCATGAGGCGATTTGTGCGGGGCTTGTCGATATATGTTTACCAATTCTTCATTCCTACGGATTTCCGAGCTTTATTCCCGACTTGTGCCACGCGTGGGGCGGGTGTGGTTGGCACAAGCACATACCCAAGCATTCCAAACGCTACCGTCAACGTGATGCGTCCTTAATTGCCAAGTTGGACCTCGCCCCTCACCTAAGCCAATCGCCCTCGTATGTTTACAGCGTGCAGAGTTTGTCAAAACCTGCGTCATGTGCGTTTTGCTCGCACGCTTCCCAAAAACATCCCCGTGCTTGCGGCGTGAACTTCCGTGCTCTATTCACACACCCGCAAACCAAACCTCGTGCATTGAACACGGCACTCACGCCTCCAAACCCCCTCCAAAAAGTCCCCAAGAACATGGCTATGTGGAACATGGAGTCATTTGCAGCTTGGTATGAGCAATGCCCAAGCGTGGTGCTCATAAAGACATGTGTAGTCCAGACAATTTCCTGGGAATTTATGGGCTTAATTCGCCAAACTCCACCGACAACACGCGCTTTAAGCTGAGGTCTAACCACCCCGGATGGCGGCTTATTGCTTGCTTCTCGGCTATCCTACAATTAGGTGGTACTCGGGTATCGTCGTGCTTGACGTGGTGATAGGGGAGCGTGTTCTTGACTAGCTTATGTTTAACATAATGCATATCCGGTCTTATGTGGAGGAGTGTAGATCTCGAGATAGTGTTGCAAGTACCATCATGATGATTGTGGCCAAGACGGCGATGTCATAGCTGGGTTGCTAAGCGACAAGCCCCACTGAGTAAAACCACTGAAGGAAGGGACCTTAGAAGGGGTGTAGGTAGAACCGGCTCCGTCTTCAAACCGTATAAACCCCATTCGTGAATTCTAAGAATAGGAATACCTTCTCCCGTAGGAAGCGTCAGAGAACATTTATCCGCATAAGTAAAGCAATTCCAGCATAAAGGGCAAGGCCTTGGCTGAATAGCTTGGAAATCCCGTGGGGAGCATATTGTATGAAATCGGGAGCATAGATGACATCATTTAGAGTCGTTCTAACTTGACGCCCATCCATTGAAGTACATACCTTCATTGTAAGGCTAGGGATCAGCCATCGATGCATCGTCGATAGTATCATCATCACCCGTTGATAGTGCCATCGATGTGATAGGTTGCGACATCGTCATCGACACGATGGTAGTAGTGCTAGTATCGATATCATCAATTATCAAAACAATTGGAAAATATTAATTATCTAAGCCCGATATATCGATATATCGTCCCAAATAGCGATACATCGGCGATGATATCGGCTTAAATTGCCGTCGATGTCAACATCCCAAACTATCAACACCATCAACATCGACAATCCAAGATATCAATACTATCAACATCGACGTTTCAAAATATCATTACCATCAACATCGACAAAATTCACTTGATCCCTAGCCTTACTCCATTGTTGTGCCGTGACCATATACAATTGCATGTACTCCACTAAGTTTGTATCGAGTAGCAGGTGGAAGCTCGACGTAAGTGTGGAATTCATTATGGTTAATATTGATAAATCTGGAAGCTCCCCCTTCGACAATTTGAACTTACAGTTGCAAAGGTGTATTTGCGTGAGTTATGAAGACTGTGGCCACATCCCGAGGTAGGCGAGGCATATCACGGGCTGCAGTCATGAGCCATGTCCCAATATTCATGTCCATGCAATCCGCCGATGAAGTTGATAAATCACATGTGGAAGGTGCTGCCCGTATAATCTTGACAGTTGATGCCCTATAGCCTTGAGCCAACGCTTGTAATATAAGGCTAGGGATCAGCCATCGATGCATCGTCGATAGTATCATCATCACCCGTTGATGGTGCCATCGATGTGATAGGTTGCGACATCGTCATCGACACGATGGCAGTAGTGCTAGTATCGATGCCATCAATTATCAAAACAATTGGAAAATATTGATTATCTAAGCCCGATGTATCGATATATCGTCCCAAATATCGATACATCGGCGATGATATCGGCTTAAATTGCCATCGATGTCAACCTCCCAAACTATCAACACCATCAACATCGACAATCCAAGATATCAATACTATCAACATCGACGTTTCAAAATATCATTACCATCAACATCGACAAAATTCACTTGATCCCTAGCCTTATTGTAATATTGACGATGGAGAACTGAAAATGTTCGTGTTGTTATCTTGCCCAATGATGAACATCCCACGTCATGGGCTACCGTCACTTTGAAGGCCAAACTTCGATTTCTGAGGAAAAGCGGTAATCCTAGGTAGCGTCGTCACGCCATGTAGTCCCTTTCATGTTGAATGTTCCCGCAGCCTTGAGTATGTCCGCCACTTGAAGGGGGTCCTCTTCATGATGCAGTGATCCATATTATCCCATTGTCGACCAAAATACGTCCATAAAACCGAATCCCGTATAGAGAGCAAGCGGGCTCGGCTGGTGCATGTTCGTTGGAAAGAGTCGATAATGTTTTAGGTAGGTATGCCAACATTGGTTCCGTGATATGATAGGAATGGGTCTCCTCTTGCGGCACATGGAAGATCATGGGTGGAAATTCCTATCCTGAGCTTGGAAAGGATGTGTCACATAATAAAAACGCATATCTAAAACACATGTCACATGTGTAATGTTCGCAAAGTACAAGTCCTCGTTATCCACATAGCCTACCGGTTGTCAAGCAAAAACACTACTCTTTAAGCTGAGAGAGTCGATCGTTGATGACTGTCTTCTTGTGGTTTGCTCGTGTTCCCATTGGTATTCCTCGTGGTTGTCTAAGTTGTAGGCCCATGCCGCGTCACTAGAATTGGATCTTATGAGGTCTAGCCATCAATAGGTATGAGTCGCCAACATTTGGATTGGTTGTGATTGGATCTACCACAAAGTCTACACGGATTTCTCCTAGTGTAGGTTTTATCTGGATGTTTGGCATGTCGTGGTTCTTATGAGACCACAAATGCCATGACAAGAGGAGAAATCTCGATAGGGTTGTCACTTTCAGGAGCGGGATCGTCAAGAATAAGTTCATGGGTTTCCCATGGGTCATCCGGATGCGTTCGCTAGTGGCGCTTGAGGAAGATTCGGAGGCAGGGATAAGCCGTTGCATCAATAGGTGGCAAGATATGATGATCGACAAATGCTTGATCATTGTACCCTCTGCTCATGCGAAGGAGTGTACGCCATGCCGCATCCTTGATCTTGATGAACTCGATGATGTGTTGAGATTGTAATTGCTTAGACATAAGGACTGTGCCAGCGAGACACGCCGCACGGTTTTCTTCCAATTTGATCCAAGATATAACGTTACGCCGCCATGCCAAAGTCCCATGGAGTGTCTCGTAGGTTGTGTCATCATCCACCACGTTGATGGGTAGCTCGATCTCCGTGTAGGCGGCCTTGCATTGCCGAACACTATTGATACGCATTGAAGCAGATTACGGTGGTTGCCCAATGCTCCTTTTCCATACAGAGGTGCATCAAATGTATCAGAACGCTTTAAGTCCTTGAAGGACTGCACCCAAGTTATCATATCTGACCATGTTGTTTCTTCTGGTAGCTTGGGGGTCTGGTTAGCATCAATTACTTTCCGAGAAGTTCGGGCTTGGATGATAATTTGTTCCATGAGAGCTGATATTAAGGATTCTTGTTTGTCGGCCTTTGAAGGGGAAGAAGGGCGGGACGACATTGGAGTTGCTTGTGGTAATGTCAGGGGTTAGTTTTATTTCAAACAAATGTTTAGAAATGAAGGAAAGAAAAGAAAATAGTTGAAAATTGTCGATGTCGATGATAAAATTCCGTCATCGGCTATCGATAGAAAATATCGAGAAGTACCACTGCTAACTTCACGATTCAACAAGTGAAAAGGTTTCTGTCTACGAAATGAAAATCGCGCGCGAGTAGTGTTGATGGGTCGAGAGAATTATCTCGAGGTACTATTGGTACTGACATTTGTTTGCGGCCGCATTGAGCAATATTGAAAGATGGAGATTAATTATTTGTCTCTTGCGATCGTTTTTGGTGAAGTTATTTTATGAGCAAGAGAAATTTGAAAATATGGGACTGGAGAATTTGTTGAACCTTCCCTTTGTTGTTTACCTTTGTTGTCGATCAGCAAACTGTTCTGTGTTGGTTTTGGAAGTCTAACAAAGCTAAAAGTACATTGATGATGTTTGACAAGTTAGATGAGTTACTTCGTGTGAGGGCCCATAACCTATTCAAGGTGCAAGGTTACTCATGCTGAAAGGTGAGAATTAGAAAGTGAATAGTTACGAGAGTCACTATGAGTGAGTGTAAATAGTGTCTCGTGTTGAGGCATAGTCCTTCTACTGCTGTCGAGTTGTTGGCTTTGCTATACAGTGCTTCTATGGCTGACAGTTATGATGTTGGTGATGACTCACAACTGATAGATGAGATTCATAATGTGTGTTATACGGGTCTGATGTACCCGTAATGATATTGATACTGACATGATACATACTAAGCAGTACCTGTACGATATGGCATTGTGTACACATGGATGTAAATACATCAACATTCTGCAAACCGCAATACGCGCCTTTCGCAAACGCAGGACGAGTCGTAGGACGAGATAAATCGCTAACCTGTACAAAAACGTACAAAAGCAATTTCGGCCTACGTACTTTTACTCTCCCGTCCGTACCATTCCGTCCTATGCTTGAGTCGCAGGATAGGATGAAATCGGCCAAAATCGGCTATCTGGTCCTACGGGCGTAGGACGGAAACTAGTATATTATATCTTAACTTCTTGAACCTTCCGTTGGAACCTCCCGCAAGATGCTCGCTCGAGTTTCCTGTTAGAGGTCATCGCGCGTGCTGTCACTTGGGTGTCGAAAGGCAAAGGTAGCACAATGGCGGACTCGCCTAATTTTGGGATACTCGGTAGGCTTGGGAACGCAATGAGGCTTCGTTTAGGCGGTGGACGCAGCTTGGAGCTGGAAAGTGAAGAGCGAAGCGAGAGTAATGGCGGGGGTAGAGAGACCACCACCCCGAACAACAACCCCCGGGCCTCCCATGCGAGCATCGTGAGTGACTCCAGCAACACCCCAACCCCGAAGTCTCATGCAACCGCAGATGTGGCGGAGGTAGGAGGAGTAGAGGGTGTCGGCGCGGCAACCCGTGCACTAACATGTGCACGCCAGGCGGCGGCGAATCCGCCTAACGGGGAAGCGCTTGATTCCGTCGATGTTGTCGGTTTAGGCTTAAAACTGGTGCAGACCGTGCTTGTCCCGCGCGATTCCCATGTAACCAAACACCATACGATCATAGATGAGAAAAATGGCGTGGCTTCGGCTTATCTGGGCGATTCACGCTGTAGTAACATCATGTGGTGCTCAAAGCGTCTTCCCCTAGCGTCGCTCCCTCGCGTCCATCGGGCTATTATCGAGACCTTGGGTGCAAATTGGCACGACGCCTCGAGTGGATGGGTGTTGGACGGAGTGGACTACAAGATAAAGCTAGCGTGGTTTAATGTTGTAAAAGACCGCGTAATTATATGTATTCCCCTTCCGAGAGGCTCTGCGATATCAGACAAGCAGATGCGTATACAAGCACGCACATACATAAGAAACAAACACACACACACACACACATACACACACACACACACACACACACACACACACACACACACACACACACACACACACACACACACACACACACACATTCACAAGCAGATGCGTATACAAGAACGCACAGACACAAACAGACACACACACACACACACACACACACAAACACACATGCAGACACATGTACTCACACACACTCACACGCACACAGACACACGCACATGCAGACACAGACACAAACATGCACATGCACAAGCAGATGCGTATACAAGCACGCACAGAGACACAAAGAAACACACACACACACACGCACACACACATGCAGACACACACACACACACACACATGCACAAGCAGATGCGTATACAAGCCCGCACAGACACAAAACAGACAGACAGACAGACACACACACACAAACACACATGCAGACACATACACTCACACACACTCACACGCACACAGACACACGCACATGCTGATATAGACACACATAGACACACACACACATGCACATGCACAAGCAGATGCGTATACAAGCACGCACAGACACAAAACACACACACACACACACACACACAAACACACATGCAGACACATACACTCACACACACTCACACGCACACAGACCAACGCACATGCAGACATAGACACACATAGACACACACACACATGCACATGCACAAGCAGATGCGTATACAAGCACGCACAGAGACACAAAGAAACACACACACACACACACACACACACACACACACACACACACACACATGCACAAGCAGATGCGTATACAAGCACGCACAGACACAAACAGACAGACACACACACACACACAAACACACATGCAGACACATGTACTCACACACACTCACACGCACACAGACACACACACATGCAGACACAGACACAAATATGCACATGCACAAGCAGATGCGTATACAAGCACGCACAGAGACACAAAGAAACACACACACGCACACACATGCAGACACAGACACACACACACACACACACACACACACACACACACACATGCACAAGCAGATGCGTATACAAGCACGCACAGACACAAAACAGACAGACACACACACACACACACATGCAGACACATACACTCACACACACTCACACGCACACAGACACACGCACATGCTGACATAGACACACATAGACACACACACATGCACATGCACAAGCAGATGCGTATACAAGCACGCACAGACACAAAACACACACACACACACACACACACACACACACACACACACACACACACACGCAAACACACATGCAGACACATACACTCACACACACTCACACGCACACAGACACACGCACATGCTGACATAGACACACATAGACACACACACATGCACATGCACAAGCAGATGCGTATACAAGCACGCACAGACACAAAACACACACACACACACACATGCAGACACATACACTCACACACACTCACACGCACACAGACCAACGCACATGCAGACATAGACACACATAGACACACACACACATGCACATGCACAAGCAGATGCGTATACAAGCACGCACAGAGACACAAAGAAACACACACACACACACACACACACACACACACACACACACACACACACACACACACACACACACACACACACACACACACACACACACACGCACACACACACACACATGCAGACACAGACACACACACACACACACACACATGCACAAGCAGATGCGTATACAAGCACGCACAGAGACACAAAGAAACACACACACACACACAAGCAGACACACACACACATACACACACATATATTCACACAATGCATGCATGCATGCATACACACATCTACGCAATGGCATGTAGTGGGGTTCTTGTTTACATATCTTCTCAAATTTGCAATAATGTAGGTACTCTTGAACATAGGGAGGGGTGTATCAAAGAATGAACTCGTTGCATTTCCACGCAGGCGAGTTCTACAGTTTGCAAGGAAAGTGGCACATGTGTAGAAATCATGGACTCTAGAATTGCCGATCTTCATGTAATCCACAACATTGACGACGGGGAAGTTTTGCTTGATGTACCCATACGCCCATTCCACAGAAGTTCCTACCTGAACATGCATCGATTTTTTGTGCGACAGTGCATGTCACTCATCCCAAGCGAATTGTGCAACACCCAAAATCTTCCTCGCAAACTATTGAAATGGACTCGATAAGTGTCGGCGGGAAACTCTGGAGGGACCATGTGTTGCTCGGTAAGCGAAACGCTTGACTCCGCCTCCCTGACATCTTTGCCATGTTTAAGTCGGACATAGCCCAATTCATAGATGCATTCTCGACTTCCTCAAGTGGGTCCGATGGTTTCTAGCACGACAACGTGAGCAATGCGGCTCGGAAGAATCGCTTCACACGTTTGGCTTCGCGCTTTTGGAGCAGCGACCCGACACTCCGCCTGCTCCATAGTGGCTTAACTTGAAACCACGATGCGACCATTGGAAAATATCACGACTATAGGAGGATGAAACTCGGGCTCGAGTCCCTGCGACGTGTTGTGACGAAGAACCAAAACTGCCCTTCTCCGGCCGCCATCACGCGTGCGCGACTTGCTCTGGCCTGTACCCGTGAGCGTTATTTATGATCTCGTCCTGCACCCAAATCTCGTCCTACAAGTGCGAAATACAGGTATTTTGACAGCGTGGGAGGGGATGAAATTTAACGGTTTTAGTACGTTTTTGTACAGGTTAGCGGAATTTCATCTCGTCCTGCGTTTGCGAAAGGACGAAATGCAGGACGAGATGGCATTGATTCTCACATGCGTGAATTACCGGAAGGATTGAGAGCACGTGATGAGAGGATACGACCACGAACACCACAGCAATTGCATCCCACCAACGACTGCTGGCGGACTTGGGGATAACGACTAATATAAAGCTCCACCTGGGAAGGAAAAATGTCCGGAGTTGGAAACGATGGAGAAAGTAACGGCAGCGTCAATTGACGCCAACCACGCAAAAACGTAACTTGTCAAAAGACGGAATTGCGACGGCAGCCGCCAAGAGAAAGTGCGTCACGCACATGTCACGAAACAACTTGTGAAAAGCGCGAAACAATGAATAGCATGTCGTCAAGTGACCGCTCCTCAGTCGCGTGCCTTTCAGATTCTACCGCCCAAGAGCACAGAACTTCATCTTCACATCTTCGTATTGCACATTGACACGGCGACGAACAGTCCGGAGCAGAAACCCTAAAACCCACATTTTTTTGTAAAAATGCAACGAACCCCCCCCCCCCCCCCCCCCCCCCCCCCCCCCCCGCGTACACATAAAATTCGATACACATATAAACGACGATGCGGGGTCACGATACTCAAGGGACCGACGGCGAAGGCAGGCGACAGGGGCAGTGCAGGGGAGGGTGGGGGGGGAGAGGTAGAAGGGGTGTTATTACATCCATCGCGCCGGGTCGAGCGAGACGCGCGCATGATTGGTGGAGGAAAATCGGGTGGCCGTAAAGTACACTCTGGCCAAGTTCAGCTCGACAAAGTGGAGGGGCCTTTTCTACACCACCAGCACTTTACTCTTGAGCTCCTCCTTGCCCAGCAGCTGCAGCGCCGTGGCGGAGAGGTGGCCCGACGTGAGGCCCGCCTCCAGTAGCTGATCGTTGTGCGAGCCGTGCTCGATCCAGCGGTCGGGGAGCGTCATGGGGCGGAACTTGAGCTTGCCGTCCAGAAGACCGTGCAGCGCCATGTACTGTAGCACCACAAACACAAACACATTTAAACCCTAAATACAAGAACCCTAATTCCACACGTATTTCATCGCAAAAAAACGAGACAATAAAAATTACGAACTTGCATTGCAAACAAAAGATGCAGTGCTGACAAAGCCCATACATTATTTAACATGAGTTGTTGAGAAAACCCACACTTTCCAAAACATCATGAAAGAACGTCAGCGGTGGGAGACAGGAGGCGGTGGGCCGCGTTATCAAGGTAAATTTGCGTTATTTTATGAGATACCATTTGCTTCCCCTCATTTGTCCCCCACATTTGCTTTCCCTGACCATGCCGCGAGCTCATGATTTAAAAAATATACTCATGGAGGGTATGCACGTGGCGCTCAACGGCCTACCTATGGTGGTTTAGAGTGAATAAAACAATAACAAAAATCAACTCATCTTCATAGATTCGTGCAACACTGACCGCCGCGCATGTCACTCACCCACCGCAATTAAATAATTGCACATACACACATACGCACACACACACACACACACACACACACACACAGGTTCACAATAAAACAATAAAAAAACCAAATGAGGGGCACTACAACAAACAAAAAATATTGGGCATTAACATAATCTTTACATTACAACCCCTGAATATACGCGCATTAGGGTTAGGAATAGATGGCATTATTGGGTA
Source organism: Tetraselmis chui (assembly GCA_026401115.1). Lineage (NCBI taxonomy): Eukaryota > Viridiplantae > Chlorophyta > Chlorodendrophyceae > Chlorodendrales > Chlorodendraceae > Tetraselmis > Tetraselmis chui. The sequence continues at coordinate 138,885 of JAPMLY010000279.1, forward strand.
CGCCCTGAGAGACAGCAGCAGACTTTTCGGTACTTGTTCTTAAAAATAGAATTTCAAAATTTTAAGTGCATTTGTCGAACTGTGTAGGAGAATAGAATGTCCGTTCGCGCGACCATCTGTGGCAGCGAGAATGCAGAGAAATGGGTGATGGGGGTGAAAGGGGGAAGCGCGTAGGCAGTGGTGGGGCAGCGGACCTGCATGACGTGCGCTGCAAATCCACCGATAGCGCCCTCCTCCACCGTAATCATGACGGGGTGGTTGGCTGCCAGCTGCTTTATGAGTTGCGTGTCCAGCGGCTTGCAGAAGCGCGCATCCGCGACGGTCGCCGACACGCCTAGCTCCTCCAGCTGCGCGGCGGCAGTCATCGCCGTCTGCACGGTGGAGCCGTAGCAAAGGAAGGCGAGGTCGCTGCCCTGCCGGCGCACCACCCCTTTGCCCACCTCCAGCGGAGTCCCCTTCAGGTCGGCGCTGATGCCCTCCGCGGCGAGGTCCACACCGATGCCGTTGCCGCGGGGGTAGCGGAAGGCGGAGGGGCGGTCGTCGATGGCGACGCTGGTGGCCACCATATTGATGAGCTCCGCCTCGTTGGAGGCGGCCATGAGGACCATCTCGGGGATGCAGCCGAGGTAGGGGACGTCAAAGGTGCCGCCGTGCGTCGCACCGTCCGCGCCCACCATCCCCGCGCGGTCCATCGCAAAGCGGACGGGAAGTTTCTGCAGCGCCACATCGTGAACCACCTGCACCCCCAGACAGTTTAGGGTTTGGGAATATTAGTGTATGAAGTTAACCCAGCAATCTCCGTAAACTATCGCGTGGCGTTTTGGCTTAAAATACCAAGACTGCCAGCAATTTCTCATAGCCAGACATTATCCGGGGTTTCAACAACTGACGGAGGCTCTGGCAAGATAGACAGGCAACCTTTACACATGAGCAAAAACTCCGTATAAAACATAGGCACCCTTCAAAGCAGTTCATCCAGTCTCACGATGTGGCTGAACAAACTAGAAATCAAGAAAAGCAAAGGAAGATCACGAGGATGAAGGTGTTATGAACCATAACACGAGCACGCGCATCGGTAATGATATATCACACGGCGCTCTGCATCCCTTTCATAGAAATATTATGGTCGCATATATATATTCAATACATGTTTCCGTGCATCAACGCCATTTTAATCGTAAACAAACCCTCAAAAATGGAAAAATTGCCATTGCATGCGAGTATCCGGGGTTAGCAATCCAAAGGCAGTCCAGGGTCAAGGCCACCACCATTGAACCCGGGTCTTCTCTCTGGACATAGGAATAGTTCGCTACCGGAAGCTCGAGTTAACATGACATGGTCGCAATAGATTTCGAATTTGTGCTTTTTGAGAAACGGATCGGTTGTAAATCATAAATGAGAATGCGTATCACGTGTATCGATATTTTTATATTTAGGGTGACTGGTATCAAATCATCTCGTCTACGCCAGAGAGGGTACTCATAAACACATTCCAGACCACCTCTCGAGTCTCCCCTTCTCATAACACAGGGCGGAAAAGCGCGGCAACCTTCCCGCTGCCCCCTCTCCACTCACCTGGTCGTACGCGCGCTGGAGGAAGGTGGAGTAGATGGCGCAGACGGGGATGAGGCCCTCGCAGGCCAGTCCGGCGGCAAACGTGACGGCGTGCTGCTCCGCGATGCCGACGTCGAATGTCCGGTCGGGGAAGTGCTTCTCGAATCGGTTCATCCCTGTCCCGCCGCCCATGGCCGCATGGATCCCGATCACGCGGCTGTCGCGCTTCGCCTCCGCCACCAGCGCGTCCGCAAAGTAGTTGGTGTAGCTCATCGTCTTGCTCTCCGCCTTAATCTGCTTCCCGCTGCGCCGCTCAAATTTAACCACGCCGTGCATTTTGTCGCTCGCAGTCTCCGCGGGGATGTACCCGCGCCCTTTCTGCGTCACCACGTGCACCACCACCGGCCCCACCGTCTCCGTGTCGCGCACCTCCTGCAGCACATCGATGACGTCGCTCAGGTTGTGGCCGTCGATGGGGCCGATGTAGTAGAGGCCGAGCTCCTCGAAGAGGGTGGAGCCGGAGCCGGAGATCATGCCGCGCGCGTACTCGTCGATCTTGGCCGTCGCGTCCTGCACCTCCATCGGCATCTGCTTTGTCACGCCCTTGGCGATCTCACGCAGCTCGCGCAGCGGCCGGCTCGCCTGCAGCACCACGCCAGGTATAACCACACACCGTCCATTACAACCCAACCACACCAAGCAGCTCCCCCTCTTCCCCTCTTCGCCCCCCGAAGTAGTCGTCTATACACACACTCGTGCACTTCCATAGTATACAATGGATGAGAGAGGTAAGCATAGAGGGACAGATGACAAAGTGGAGGTTAGAGAGAAATAGAAGAAGGATGGCGATTGGTACGGGATTGAGAGAGGATCAGAAAGGAGTAGGGGTATGGTGATGATGATAATGTATCAATGCGGAGGTAACAGTGCGAAGGTGAATGGATAGACAAGAGGAAACGAAAGGCGAGGGCCTGAGGGGTGAAAAGTAGATGCCCATATATATATATATATATATATATATATATATATATATATATATATATATATAGAGAGAGAGAGAGAGAGAGAGAGAGAGAGAGAGAGAGAGAGAGAGAGAGAGAGAGCGAGAGAGAGGAGGAGAGGTGAGAGGGTATTGAGAGAGAAATTAAATAGAGAGTAGAGTGAAAATAAACATAGGGGCAAGAGGGGGGACACTTGGTGGGAATGATAGCACACCTGAAGACGGGCGAAGGTGGATGAAAGCGCGCCGACCGGAGGTTGCGACTGTCCGTTGTACTGAGTGGGTAACGACACCTGGCATATGGGAGGAGGAATAGGGTGTTAGTTCAGAAGGGGGCGCCCCTTCCTCCAAAAAACTCCTAGGCAACACACATATCTCCAAAACAACGTTGCGTGGTTGTTTCTCTTTCTTCATGTTTAGGGTTTATAGGAGTAAATCACAGTTCGGCAATTATTGATTACGTCAACCCCGTCACAGGAAGGGGAGCTACATGTTCCAGCTCACCTGCTGATTGTCATTCAGGATGACGATCATGTTCTTGTCCAGGAACCCGGCGTGGTTCATGGCCTCATACGCCATGCCGCCAGTGATGGCGCCATCGCCGATCACCGCCACCGCTTGGTTTTTCCGGCCCTGCAATTGTATACGCGAGCACAACACATCAACAAGGAGAGCTCCAAAATAAAAATATTAAACAACTCCAAAAATACCAAGGCACCCTCACCTTGAAATCCCGGCCTGCCGCCATGCCCAGCGCAGCAGAGACTGAGGTGGAGCTGTGACCGGCACCAAAAGCATCGTACTCGCTTTCGTCTCGCTTCGTAAAACCTTTAAGGAAAAGGGTAGCGTGGATGACGCATGCATGCGTGTCATTATACAGTAGACACGCGAATATATATGCGTGTGTATGTGTGTGTGTGTGTGTGTGTGTGTGTGTGTGTGTGTGTGTGTGTGTATGTATGCCAGTACCATGCAACGGGAGAGCTGCGTGACGTGGTTAGCGTGTGAGTGTTTAGTAACATAGCAGAGCTACTAAATACCTTCCCCTTCATCGGACTCAAACATCCCGCAAATATCCCTTTCCCGGTGTCATGGGTGAGATGAGTGAGGAAAGGGAAGAAGTCCCATACCTGATAGGCCACCCGTCTGGCGGATGGTCTTCATCTGCGACCGCCTTCCGGTGAGGATCTTGTGGGGGTAGGCCTGGTGGCCAACATCGAAGATAAATTTGTCGTCGGGGCAGTTGAACACGTAGTGCATGGCCACAGTCAGCTCCACCACGCCCAGGCTGGAGCCCAGGTGGCCGCCGGTCTTGGAGACCACGTGGATGAGCTCCGAGCGCATCTCCTTGCACAGCGCCTCCAGCTGACTTCTGTTAAGGTTCTTCAAGTGAACGGGATAGTTGATGGTGTCCAGCAAAGGCGTGGGCGGCCCCTTCACTTCATCCCACATGTCAAAGTCCTCCTCAGACAGTGTGTCCATCACGCTCCTCTCCATTGGCCGGTTCCCATTAGAGTCAGCTGCCACACGCAGGGAGGCTCCCCGCGCAGTAACGTTACCAGAGCGACGCCCATTGCTACGCACAGGGAGGGCCTTCCCGGCAATGGACCGACGGGCAGCCGGCTTGGAAGAGCCTGCATGTAATAGGTGAATATTTCAAGACAGGCTCGGACGCCCACCACTACTACCTTCTCCAATTCCCCCCTTCTCCTTCCTCCGCCTCGAGTTGGCTGACACGCACACCCAACCTGTTTCTCTCTCACTCTCTCTCTCTCTCTCTCTCTCTCTCTCTCTCTCTCTCATTCCATGCAGAAGTGAGTGCAATGCGATGTAGGCTGTAACAGGCTCACACCTGTAGCTGCATTAGCTCCCAGCGGGGTAGAGCGCAGTGCGGTTGCCGTCATGACTTCAACCACACAAGAAGGCTGTTTCCCCCAACTCTAAATGGAGTTCTTCTCGGCGGCTGCAAAACGCCCTGTCGCAAGTATCGTCAAAAAGCACGAACCAAGTTAGCGGTGAACGACAGATAGCCACACGCGCTATGTAGCCAATAGCAAGTCCATTATATGGATTAGCGTTCCATATGTGTGTATATATATGTATCATTGGATGAGTGTGTGAGTTGACAAGCAGTGGGCGAAGAGCCACGACGAACTTGGTTCGGGATTTCGGTCGGCGTCGCGATAAAGATCAGCTCCTCGCGCGGAGCGGAAGCGCTTTACGATATCGAAACGACGTAGATACATGAAATTCCACGACTAGGTTAAGCTTTATGTGTAGATAAGTTATGGCTTGTTTTGAGCTGGAATTTGTAAAATTGGGGGGTAAGTCGGACGGAGTCCAATTGCTGTGATGCTCAAGCGGAGGGGACGAGGACGAGAAACGGCGCTCGCATTGGTACGATATTGGCATATAGAATACCGCCTAATCCACGTCGACTTGAGCTCAGGGAGAGCAATTTTCCACGTACGCGACCTTGAAGTTATTCGGATGGTAAGTATCGGGGTACGTGTGGCCAGGCTAGTGTGCAGTGCCGGAGCCTAAAAGGCCTGTGAAGCACGGCGAGATGAGGAAAAGCGAAGATGGGCAACGCAACCAGGTGACCGACTCTACCACAGAATTAGCACCTCGCCGCGGCTGGCTCAAGCACTAAAACAGCTGAAACAACCAGCTATCAATAATTATGAATGAATAAAAAGGAGTTGGCAGGCTATGGCTAGCCAGGCGGTGGGTCGGGGCCGTGCCTGGTGCTGAGCGATGAGGAACGGTGCTGAGCGGGATGTGTCTCGGAATGCGGCGCGGGGAAGTGAGCCAACCGCCAGCTGGAGCAGGGCGGGGAAGGCGGGGCGGCCAGGTTGTCGAGATCTGCACCCCATCCTCAAGCACGTAAACCTTGACTAAGTACTGACAAACGTGGCACTCACACTCGGAAACGATTTTGCTCGCTTGTCCGCCGCAGATTTTTCAATAGATTTTGTATGTACCTCGTATTTTATTTCGTGATGGGGTGTCACTTGATTGGTTGCAAATGGCTAAGTGGCAGACTCGTACGCTACCACGCTGCACTACGAGGTCTAGCGACGCTGTATTATTTCCATACCCGACATCATATTTATTTTAGGAATATAGCGGCCAGAAATGATCTCATCTTTCGCGGATATGGTGGCTAAGTTCATCTAAGAACCGACCTTAATGATGATGCTTCTACTCTTCGTTTTGCTTGGTGGCCTCCACTGCTTTTTCTTGTAAGATTTTTTTCCACTCTGCATGGTAATATCAGTATGGGTACCTTCGCGACCCTTTGTAGGAGGGCAGTGCTGATGCTGTGCCATGCCTTCCTGTTCCTCGGGCTTAGACCTGTGGGGTTTTTTCCTCCTTGCTATTTTTTGCTTGGTGGTGTCCACTGCCTTTCTGGTAACACTGTTAAATTATAGTGTTATGAATTACACGGGGGCTATATAAGCAAGCGTTGCCATGACGCTTCGCAAGTATAGCCGTCCACGCTAGCCAGGGACTGGATCCGGATCCTAAGGAGCCGCGAATCCACGAGACTACTCGGGTTCGGACTTGGTCTCGTGGGTCCGGACCCTAGAATCACAGGTAATCGCGGGGTCCGGACCCTAGAATCACAGGTAATCGCGGGGTCCGAACCCTAGGTTCAGTAGGTAATCGCGGGGTCCGAACCCTAGGTCCAGTAGGTAATCGCGGGGTCCGAACCCTAGAATCACAGGTAATCGCGGGATCCGAACCCTAGGTTCAGTAGGTAATCGTTGGTTCCGGTACCAGTTATTGTAAGTAATCGTTGGCTCCGGTACCAGTTATTGTAAGTAATCGTTGGTTCCGGTACCAGTTATTGTAAGTAATCGTTGGATCCGGTATTCATCGTACTTTAATGGATCCGCGGTAATCGCGAGTACCTCATCCTCGCAAAACGATGTGGAATCGTGATACCCAATCAGTGCTCACGATTCCGAATATCTCACGATTCTGTGGTTGCCCGAAGTGACACGCTGTTTTTTTGGGAGGTATTTGGCAATGCAAATCTGCTGAGGTATATGTATAGGATTGGTTCAATAGCCTTGATTGTTGTCATTCCGCAGCCTTGAATCGATTGTAGCCCACCCAAAGGCTATTTAAACGGTGCGTACGCGCTTGAAATCCACCATAATCTGCCCGTCCACATCCAATCCTTTCATAGTTAGCAACAATGGCGGGGCAAGCGGGAAGTAGTAGACCGTCTAGATCAGGGAAGAGCTTGTCATCGACGGCTATCCAACGTGCAGAAGAGGAGCTTGTTTGGAATTCAGATAGGGTGTTTAGGACACCTCAGTCAAAAACAGGTGCAGATCCGTATAGTAATAAAGGGTAGTATGTAGTTAAGAAAATTGTTAGCCAAGGAAAAAGGTGTGGAATGTTGACGTATAAAGTTATGTGGGAAGGACTGCCGGAGGAAGCCGCCACTTCAGAAACCGAGCTCAACGTAAGGCGTCAAGCCAATTGGTCCACCCTGTTGGAAGATTTTCACAACGAGCAAGAGAAAGTTGAAGAGGTAAGCAAGAGTTCCCCCCCCCTCTGCTCTGCCCTCACCCCCGAGTTAGCTGCGTTGTGATGTTCGGTAGCGCCGCATGGCGCCCCCTCCCCGCCTCCGCCCGCACATTTATGTCTGTTTATTTGCACTATCGAAGCCATATGGCGTTGTAGTTGAGCTTGTCGACACTTTGTTATCATTGTTCTGTGATGCTTTTCTGTTCTTTGCTTTCCCACGTAAAAGGTTACTTTATCGTTAAGCATATTGTTGCACTATGCGGGTCGGTAGCGCCGCATGGCGCCCACTCCCCGCCTCCGCCCGCACATTTACGTCTCTGTTTATTTGCAATTTGAAGCCATATTGCGTTGTAGTTGAGCTTGTCGACACTATGTTATCGTTGTTCTGTGATGCTTTTCTGTTCTTTGCTTTCCCACATAAAAGGTTACTTTGTCGTTAAGCATATTGTTGCACTGTGCTGTTCGGTAGCGCCGCATGGCGCCCCCTCCCCGCCTCCGCCCGCACATTTATGTCTCTGTTTATGTGCTTTGTCGAAGCCATAGTAATAGCGTTGCAGTTGAGCTTGTCGACACTATGTTATCGTTGTTCTGTGATGCTTTTCTGTTCTTTGCTTTCCCACATAAAAGGTTACTTTGTCGTTAAGCATATTGTTGCATTGTGCTGTTCGGTAGCGCCGCATGGCGCCCACTCCCCGCCTCCGCCCGCACATTTACGTCTCTGTTTATGTGCTCTATCGAAGCCATAGTAGTAGCGTTGCAGTTGAGCTTGTCGACACTATGTTATCGTTGTTCTATGATGCTTTTCTGTTCTTTGCTTTCCCACATATAAGGTTACTTTGTCGCTAAGCATATTGCTGCACTGTGCTGTTCGGTAGCGCCGCATGGCGCCCCCTCCCCGCCTCCGCCCGCACATTTACGTCTCTGTTTATGTGCTCTATCGAAGCCATAGTAGTAGCGTTGCAGTTGGGCTTGTCGACACTATGTTATCGCTGTTCTGTGATGCTTTTCTGTTCTTTGTGTTCTTTTCTGTTCTTTCGCTACAATTTCATGTTTCCATTACTAACTTTTGATGGGTGCATTGTGTTTCTGCAGGAGGCACGAAATCGAGAGGCGAATCGGATAAGCAGGAAGAGGAAGAACCGGCTGCAAGCTAAAGCCACTGTAACATCAAACGAGGTTGAAGAAGGCATCGAAGAAGATAACGAAGGCGACGAAGAGGTCATCGTGGATGACGACTTGGCGCCGCCGAAGAAGAAGATCTACAATGCTCAATGCTAGAATCATTTCCAGAAGCCAAAGAAGTTCCCCAATGGTGTCAAGTATGTCGTATGTAAGTTGTGTCCAAAGGAACTCAAGCTCAAGTACAACGGAGGGACCTCAAATCTTATCAAGCACCTCAGATGTCGGCATAAAGGTGAGTACAGACAGGACTTGGCTACTGGTGAAAACATTCAAGTTGGGGATGTCTCTGTCCCCACCGTGATCAAGGCAGAGGTAAGTCATGTCCCATTGTGATTGTATAGTAGCATGTTATTGACTTAATGATAGCATGTTATTGACCTTTCATTCGTTGTTGACTCTATTCGTAGATTTTTGCGAAAAGGAAACAGTACCTTGACGAGTTGATAACAATTTGGGTGGTCAAGCGATGTCGGCCATTCGGGATCATGGAGTCGGACACAGAGCTCAAGGATGTGATGTGTGCTATTTCGGGAGGCGCATATAGCGGTCCATGTCGTGAGAAGGTAATGCGTTGCATGGCGTCCTTGGCTCAAAAGGTAATTACTGTTGGTTTTTGAATGTATGACTGCGTGTTGCCTTTAAAAATAACTAAGGTAATTAATTTTGCTTGTTTCAGTCACTTGTTGAAACATGAGTCATGATGAACGGGTTGTTTCAAGACGGATTGAAGCCGTGCATATCTGGAGATATTTGGGGGGGAGAATTCTGTTTCATTGTTGGCGGTAATGGTGCATTGGATCGACGGATCGTGGCAACTTATGAAGCGCTTGGTTATTTGCGAGCCCTACGGAAAGGTTTCCCACACAGGTGAGAATATTTTGCAAACGACAAAGCGCAGACTTGCTGGAGTGAATGTGGGAGAGCTTGTCGAAGCAGACGACTTGGAAGGCGTCGAAGCTGTGGACACTGTGTATGAATCAATATTCAGTAAGGTAAGAGTTAGTTTAGATTTTGGCTTTTTGTTTTTGCTTGTTATGTATGTCTCTGAATGAAGATGGTTTGACGGTTGCCTAGGTGTGCGACAATGGAGCAAACATGAAGAAAGGATGGGGTGCATTGGATGGACATACCTGTGTTACTCATGGCATTCAGTTGTGTGTCAACAAGTTCGTGGAGGAGCCGCACATCAAGGATTGTTCCCGAGCAATGCAAGGTCAGAGTGCCCACTTTTCTAGGAGCACTTTGGGCGCTGCCAAGCTGTCGGAGATTCAAACTCGGATGGGTCTTCCCACAAGTAAGCCAAGTACCAAGTCAGCCACTCGTTGGTTAGGCTTGTTTCCTCAGGCTGTGTGGTTTGTGCAGAACGCTGAAGCAATTACCGAGTATATGTTACAAGTAAGTACTGTCTTGCGGTGTTTTCATTGCATTATTGTTAAGTTGCATTACTGTTCATTTACTGAGATATTAATTCTATACTAGGTACCCAATGGTTGCGTTGCCAATGACGATGGGAAGGTGTATTCGGACTTCGCCATCAACACTGAGGATTGGGAGACTATTCGAGAGCTAGCTGCGATCCTGTGGCCAGTGGCTCAAGTTGTGAATTTGCTGCAGGGTGACTATGTTACCATATCACTTGTTTACCCTATGTTAGGCACTTTGTTAGAGCAGCTGTCGTTACACAGGCCCGTTTCATTGCAAGATGAGCGGAGGGATGTGGACTTGTACACCATCGAAGCGGAGGACATGGAGCCTCATATGGCGGAGGCAAGGGAGAGTCTGCGGGCCGGAATCATTGAGCGTTTTTTCACAAACATAAGGGAGAACGATTACATCAAGATAGGGATTGCGACATTGCTGGACATTCGGTGAGTACCTTGTAATGGTTGTGTGTGCATGTGTTTAAATTTTGCACATTTGTTTCTATTATATACCTGATAAATATATTAAATGTTGATAAATAGATGTGATTGTATCTGAGCGTCCTTGTGTGTGTGTGTGTTTGCGTGTATATGCTTATGCATATTTGTATGAGTGCGTGCTTGTATGCGCATGTACTTCTGCATGTGTGTTTGTGTTATGCATGTGTGTGTGTCTTATGGATGTGTTTGTGTTTATCTGCTTGTGTGTGTGTAGGCTTGTATGTGCATCTACTTCTGAATGTGTGTGTATGTGTGTGTGGTGTTCGTTTGTGTACCTATTTTGTATGCTCTCTACGTGTTCATGTGTGTGTGTGTGTGTGTGTGTGTGTGTGTGTGTGTGTGTGTGTGTGTGTATGCAAATTTACTTGTGCATTTGCTATGTTAACTAAAAATGTGAATTGTGCAGGTTTAAGAATCTGGACTTCAATGGCATTCGTCCCGACTTTGCGCCTACAATTTTGGCGGCTGCAAGACGAGAATTTGGAGAGCAGTGGCGCACAGAGCCGGAAGAGAGCGAGGCAGAAGGTGGTGCTTATCCAAGCATGCAAGCTGCAGAGCTTGGCAAGCAATTGATGTCGTCGAAGAGTAAGTCTTTCACTGCATTCCTTTCCGGGGATTTGACTGGGCGTGTGACGCCCTCTACAGCCAAGCACGTGGAAAAGGATGACTTAGAGCGTTACCTTGAGCTGCCCCAAGAAACGGACAAGGACATTTGTGTGTTGACATGGTGGAAAACACATGCAGCTCTGTACCCCGACTTGGCTTTAATGGCGCGGCAGTACTTATCTATGCCTGCTACCTCTGTTGCATGCGAGCGTTTGTTCAACAAAGCGGGGCGAATGCATGACGCGTTCAAGAAGAACACCAAGGAAGATAGCCTAGAGGATGCCTTGTTAGTCTCATGTAATTGTTGAATTATGTATGCGCGAGGAATATGGTTGTCACAAGTCTATATAAACTGTAAGAAATGGTTGTCTTAAACCTGTTTTCATCCATATTTTGTGCATTTAATGTTCATTTGGTGGACTCGCACTGGCCATGCGATATACCATTTGGCATTACTTGTCACATCATATGTGAAAAATGATACTGCATCGGAATCTGTTTCCCTGTGATGGCAAGTGTCTTTTTTGAGCCGGAGGGCTATAAACTCACATACGTTGCTTGTGGCACTTGCCGGAGGGACCAAAAGCTTTGCTAAATTGTATGGGATAGACTGTAAAGTACTAAATATGTTTGCAGCGGGCAGAAAGCATGGGAAGTGAATTGTACGTATCTACTGTATGGGATCCAAGCATAAGCAGGCGCATAGAACTAGTAGAGATGTAAAAATTCAATTTGCGTTACAAACTTCCCCCAAAATGCGCAATTTGTATCAATTTGCATGAGTACTTCGAGTACTTGTTGGAATCGCGAACCCAACGAATCCAACGGAACCAAAAAATTTAGAAGTACTCATGTACTCGGTTCCGGAATCAAAAACACAGGTACTCGCTGGATCCGAACCCTAGAATCACAGGTAATCGCTGGATACGGACCCTAGAATCACATGTAATCGCGGGATCCGGACCCTAGAATCACAGGTAATCGCGGGGTCCGAACCCTAGAATCACAGGTAATCGCGTGGTCCGAACCCTAGGTTCAATAGGTAATCGCGGGGTCCGAACCCTAGAATCACAGGTAATCGCGGGGTCCGAACCCCAGAATCACAGGTAATCGCGGGATCCGGATCCCTTTTTTAGAGGTACTCACTAGTTCCGGATCCTAAAAAATCAAGTACTCATGGATCCGAACCCAACAAAAAAATGGCGGATCCAGTCCCTGACGCTAGCATTGAAGGCGTTGCCCTAGTAAATTAGACTCACCATATATGACGCGCCGCACACAAGGCTAGGCCACCTGCCTTTTGCGCGAGCACAGCTCACGCAAGCGGCATCTAGACTCTAGCATTCTAGCAATAAGGTGTCTAAGATATCTACCTACCACCGATTGTGTAAGAATACCTACGACACAATCATGCCAGACTCTTTGCTTGACCACTCATATCCACATGTTGACGGTCATGAAGGATAGTCCTCTCTCCATGCGCAATTCGCGTATTTAACTTTGTTAGTGCATCAAATGTTGCTAAGACGATGAGAGGGCCACGCCAATCAGCGGACACCAGATAGAAAACGGCATCATAACATTCATGAGCCAACGATATACGTCAACGTCTCGCGATGTATCGAAGGGAACGCAACCCCACCATTTACTGCCGCACTACCCGACGACGCGTACATCGACCCGCGTGAAGGGGTACAGACATACCGACGGCCTATTATGAAGGACTTCCGCCGGCGAGCGTCACTCGACCAAGCATGTGGCGTCCACGCCACGACGAGTTTCTAACCGAGGAGCGCCGCATCGCTTCTAGAGACGAGTAGCGACACATACTTTGTTATGGAACGTAGCATGCAACCGTCGACCCGGCACTCGAGACTATGGACGCGATCCGTCCGGAAACCTCTTCCTCACAAAAGGAAACGGCCGCCTAGGGTCTATTAGACGCGACTAGGAGAACGTACATAGCATATTGCAACGCGCACGAGGAAAAGCTCACTTACTTGCGACGCTTCAAGGGCAATAAGAAGCTGCTCACGGGGGACGAACGGGTCGTCGAGCGTGTCATATCCTAGCCATTTAGCTAAGTGCTAGTATACGACATTATTTATTTCCTCTAAATGGTACCTGTATCTTAGCGTTATTCAGTGACTCTTTTATTGTCATCACGGCAGTACAACTGTATCGCCGTATTCTCCCTCGACAGTACAGAGTTACTAGCAGTATCTCTTCTAGATAGTTTATTTCTGGTCATATTGAAATTATAGAGGTTTAAATTACACTGGGGGCGAGAATAGTCGGGCGTTGCCATGACTTTACAAATTCTAACCGCTAGATTGCGCATGACACTGTGGGTAAAAACACAGACATGCGTTACCCCTATATGACGCGCCGACACACATAAGTCGTCCACCTTCTGCCTTTGCGCGAGCACAGCTCACGCAACGGCATTTAGACTCTAGCAGTCTAGTAAGGTGACTAATCTCTACTAGCACACGGTGTAGCTACTATCGAAAACATTCACACGGCTACTATGGCAGACAATCTACCAGAACACTTGTACCCGACGGGGGACAAGAGCGGGGACATCCGAGCGCCACCATCTGCAGCGCAATTTGAAAACTTGTATAATCTCGTTAACCAGTTGCTCCTGAAGGTAGACGGCGACCAGACAAAACCGCCAGCCCCTACCAAGCAGAATAACATTCCGTCAGTACCTGCCGACGCAGTTTCTGAGGGTGGGAGCGTGGACGAGTACGCCACGCATGTATCTGCTCATTCGACCAAGCCCGCGTACATCGACCCGCGCGATTGGATCGACTTACTCCCACGAGCGTTCAACGACGTTTTACCACATGTTAACGCTTCTATACCGGGCCTGTGGACGCCTCGACACGACGAGACTGACATGTTCCTAACCGAGGAAAAACGAATTTCCTCACGCGACGAGTATCGACACCTAGCGTGCTATGGCGTTTACTTTGCGGCCGCGGACGCGGCGCTCGAAACAGCTTTGGCAACGATTCGTTCGACAACCGCTACCGAAGCGGAACGAGCGCACGCCTGGGATATTACAGACGCGGCCGTTCGGACACACAACGAGAGAAGCGCGACAAGGACAAGACTCGCCAAAACAAAAAGCCCGAGCCCGAGGCAGAGGGCTGATGGTGTGCACCGCCGCGCCGATTCCTGCAACCCAGCCTCCGACTACATGCGACATCGCGTGCGACGGAGCTGGCGCGAGTGGGAGAAAATCGGCGCGAGCGTGCAAACCCTACAGTGGATCCGGGAGGGCGTATCGATACCGTTCAAGAACAACCGCCCACCCCCACGATTCAACCAAGGAGTGTCGTTACTCGATGCTACCCCTGCCCAACTAGAATTCGTCGAACGCGAATTAGCGCGCTTTGTACAGGCCGGCGCTTGGGAACCTTCGACCTGCAGCGACTACGTCTCCAGACTATTCCTAGTCCCAAAACCGGGCGTCAACCAGTGGCGATTAATCTGCGACCTACGACCACTCAACAAGTATTGCGTGCGAAAACGACTCAAGATGGAGACCCTACTCGGGGTAAGGCACCTCACCCGCAAGGGGGACTATATGTTCAGCTTCGACCTACAAGACGGGTTCTACGCACTGGGCATCAACCCAGCGGACCGAAACTACTTCACCGTCAACGTCCGAGGCCAACTCTACAGGCTAGCAGGGCTACCTATGGGTTGGTCCCTATCCCCGTTTTACTTCTGCAAGATGACGCTAACCTTCGTAAATTTCCTGCGCAACCCGGACCCCGAAGCACCTATCCCGCCGACGAACAGCTGCTCGAAGACCTACCTCAGACGAACGCGGTGGCGCGGCGCCCGAATACTACCCTACGTCGACGATTTTCTACTCTTCGCGTCTACAGAGGCGGAAGCGCTTACCTTACGCCACCGCCTGGCACAGCTGCTCGACCGGCTCGGTCTCCTCCGACACCCCACCAAGGGTTTCTGGACACCAGCGCAAGTCGGGCACCATCTGGGTATCGACATCAACACAGCGTCAGGCTACTTCTACGCGCCGGAGCAAAAACTCAACAAGATTGCACAACAGGCCAGACACCTCATCGGCAGAGCTACACGGAACGCGCGCTGGTTACCCGTCAAAGACCTGCAGTCACTCGCAGGTCAGGCCCAATACCTTTTCTTGGCAATTCCGGCGGCCAGATTCTTCCTCCGCGAACTTCACTCCGTCGTCGGCGAGAAGTGGGGTGGCCTCGTCCGGCTCACCCCCCAGCTACGCCGCGACCTACAGTGGTGGACAGAGGTGCCCAGTCAGTCCAACGGCAAGCCCATCCACAAACCCGTAGAAACAGCATATCTACACACGGACAGCTCCGGGTATGGTTGGGGCGCGGTCCTAAACGAGCAAGTCGAGGCTCGAGGATTCTGGAGCAAGGAAGACGAACAACAACACATTACCTGGAAGGAGCTGAAGGCCGTCCGTCACGCTGTCGAAAGTTTCCTACCACAACTGGCAGGCCGCAACGTCCTCCTGCACGAGGACAACCAAGCAGTATGTCACATTCTGACTGGCCTGACCTCACGGTCGCCAGTTATGATGGACGAACTCCGACGACTATGGTGCCTACTCGATACGAACAGCATCACGATCAGGGCCCGCTACATCAGGTCAGCGGCCAACGTTTGGGCCGACAGGCTCAGTCGACATCTAGACAGCGACGACTGGCGACTAGACCCGGTACTGTTCGCAGAACTCGATGCGAGGTTCGGAAAGCATTCGATCGACCGCTTCGCCTCGGCCCTCAACACCCTACTACCCCGTTACAACGCTGGCTGGAAGGACCCCACGTGCGAGGCTGTGGACGCCATCCACCTCTCAGACAACGATTGGCGCAAGGAGAACAACTGGTGCAACCCACCCTGGCCCCTCCTACCCAACCTCGTCCAAAAACTTCGACAGAGCGGAGCAGCAGCTACCGTAGTCGCCCCGCGCTGGACAGGGAAGGTCTGGCACCAGGCGCTTACCGAGCTGGCTTCCGAGGAAATCATCATCGCGCCACGCCGAAACTTGTTCCAACCCGGACGGCGGGCGCTACGCGGTACAACAGGCAGTCCACACTGGCATGTGACAGTATTCCGCGTTCCCTTCCGGCGTGGCTCTATCTGAGGAGAGGGGCGGTCAGTGCTACGTTAGCACTATTTACGGGAGTACACAACGCGCCAAGAATCCCGCACCACCAGTCCGGCCGTACAGCACAGCCTAAGTATCGAGTTACCGTCACAGCCACCACCAACCCGTGGATCGAGACGATGAAACCGTACATGACCAAGATTCTCGGTTCTGACGCACTGGGCACGAAGACCTTGGCTCTCCTCGCCGCAGCATGGGCCCCTAGCACGGCAGCAACGTACGGCAGTACTATCCGCCGCTACTTCGATTTCTGTACGGAACAACGACTCGCACCGTTAGCGGCCACACCGGCACACATGGCACGCTACGTCGCATGGCTAGGTCAACTAGGTACTATCAAGGCCTCGAGTCTCCAGCCGTACCTATCAGCAGTCAACGGCTTCTTCAAGGACCACGGCCTCGAAGCAATTGCCATCGGAGATCTGGTAGCGAAAGTGAGAAAAGGCCTAGCGGCCTCTCAAGTCGCGATTGACGACACGACGGTACGGGTCCACCTGCCCGCCTCTATCATCGTAAAAGCCCTACGCATGGCTCAAGCCCTACGACTCCAACTCACGGCGGCCACGTCGCGTGAATTGCTCCAAGCCAGCCCAGCACGCGAACAAGTACGTTTACTACGGGCATGCACTACGGTGGTAATACTCTACTTATTCTTCAGTAGAGGGGGCGCAGGCATAGGCTGCTTAACAGAGGACCTCGTCGCCTCCGAGGCAGACGGACTACGCTTGTACCACCGTACAAGAAAGGGCCAACGCGAAGTGTCAGCAGAGCGCAAACTACTATGTCACCTACCGCCTACAGTACACAGCGAGGTAGTGCACATGTTATTGTTCTTCGACGCTATCCGACACACGCTCTCGGACGGAAAATACCCGACAGCGCGGTGGGCGATTAGCACCTCCGAACGACACGACAGATGGACAGCCAACACGCTCACGGGATGGCTCTCCGAGGTCACGATGGCACTGCAAGAACGACCCCCGGATGGTTACAGCTGGACATCACACTCCCTCCGAAAAGGGGCTGCGACAGCCGCCTACAGCATCGGCGTTACGCTACAGAAGATCAAACACTTCGGTGGCTGGTCAACGGAGTCCAGCGTCGTCCTCGACTACATCGACCCGACCGCCCTTGCAGGACGGTCAGAGTGGTTCCTCTTCGGCTGGCTCACACCATGGGGTGGCCAACCAACGACGAACAACCCGCCCAATGGCGACAACATGGCAAACGGAGCCTCCCCCTGCTTTGTAAATGGTCATATTGAAATTATAGAGGTTTAAATTACACTGGGGGCGAGAATAGTCGGGCGTTGCCACGACGTTACAAATTCTAACCGCTAGAGTACGCATGACACTGTGGGTAAAACACAGACATGCGTTACCCCTATATGACGCGCCGACACACATAGGTCGTCCACCTTCTGCCTTTGCGCGAGCACAGCTCACGCAACCCTCCCTCCCAGATAGTTATAAGAGCTTGTGCGATAAGGTCAGATAGACGGTATAGGTAACCTCAGTTAACCTGTATCACTAGTAATAGTTTGGTTTAGTTAGCAGACAACACAAGCTACAGGTTCTAAGGTTGTTTCTAGAACACCTGAGGTGTGGATATCTAAGACGGGGACTTACTGGTAGAGCGGAAGAGACCGGTACAAACCAGATGTACGCCACACCCAGATTGTAAGAAACCCTGTTCCTAAGACAATCTTATTAATTCTCTTTACGCTATATATTTAGATCCAGAGATTAGGTTCTACTATTAGTCTAAGGTTGCCGACTTAGCCTAACCAAAGTAGCACCTCACACGTGGTTTCGGAGCCTCAGAACAGCTAGACGAGATGAAGATGTATAACCGAGCAGGAGAGAGACTACCAGAGGAAGTTGATGGTCGACCAAAAGGGGCGCCTTCTGGGCCGACACAGCCGACGTCGACAGATGGTGGAAGACAGGCAGAGCGAGAAGGATCGAGTCCCACGATGGAGCCTATGTCGGTACACGTCACCGAGATGCTACAACGACTAAGTAACCGAGTTGACACTTTTTCGATTGAGCTATCTCAACTGCGTGACCACGTCGACAACTGTTTCAGACATTTTGAAGGACGAGTGAACAGAAGGCGAGAACCGGATAATTTTCTTCGAGGAGAACAATTGAGATCGGAGAGGACGCGAGAGATGCCGAGCATGATGCCGAACGATGTCAAACCAGCCAAGATCAAGAGCATCGCTACGACTAACGTCGACGAGCTGAGAAACTGGTTCCGACATGCACGAGGGTATCTACGCTATCACATCGTTAACCCTGAAGAGCAAAGAGGAGTGTACTGGGTATCTGGCTTTCTAGAAGGCCCACTATCGAAGTGGTGGTACTCCCAAGTTGAGCAGACTGGAGATGAAGTCGGTGGAGGACTTTCCGGAGTTTCTGAGATGGAGAAATCCTTAATTCAGGAATTCTGCGGAAGAACACCGGCGGAACAAACGAGATTGAATTTGGACAAGGCGCGACATAAAACCACGGTCTTGAAGTATGCAAACTATTTTCGAGAACAATTATTGGAGCTTCCTCACCGTCATGAAGAAGATAACGTACATGACTTCCAGCGCGGTTTGAGACCCTCGATTCATAAGGAGGTTGCCCTGAAAAACCCTAAGACCCTACACGAGGCGATTCAAGCAGCTCTGCGAGCGGAGGCAGCGGAGACCAAGATGGAGACGACCCAACGTACGACAGGCCGACTGAACGCCATCGAAGAAGACAACGACTTTTCAGAGGCGGCGGAGGAGATCGACAGTGAGTCGGAGGAAGAATCGCATGGCGCGACCGAAGAAAAGCCGCGGGAGTTGTACGAGATTAGACACCTCACTCAAGAGGAGGTCGACAGATTAAAGAAGGAGGGCAAGTGCTTCATTTGCCACAAGAAGGGACACATCGCTATCGACTGCCCAGACAGAAAGAACAAGAAGAACGAAAGAACGAGGAAATTCCGGCCGGGAAAGTGAGACCTGAGTCGGCAGCTCGCGGCAAGCTGCATGATGAGGTTTCGTCTCCTACAGCGACTCAAGAAGAGACCAGAACATAAGAAGTACGAAACCCGTTCCTCAAACGAAATTGAGGCCAGTCTTTAGGAGCAAGGACTTTAGCGACTGGATGATGAATAGGGAGTATTTCCTGAAGTACTCTCAAACCTACGGACCTTTCAACTTAGATGGAGCTAGCGATAATGACGGCCTTAATACACAAGTGGCGGAGGATTTTTGTTGTCCGGCGCGCCCATTTCAGGAGAGAGATTTACAGAAGTACCGGAGAATTTGGCTAAATGCGCCATTTAATAAATTAGAAGATTTTTTGGGCCATTATTTGCGGAGTAAACTGCTTCATCCCCATCTGAGAGCGGTTATAGTGGTTCCAAAATGGAGGGCAAAACCATGGTTCAAGCTGCTGCGAAATTTCCGACTTGTCGACGAGCTGGCGGCGAAAGAACATGTGTTTACCTGCCCTACGAATGACGGAATAGAAGGAAGAAGGCAAGATGTTGGACCGACAAGATGGACGACGCAAATTTACGTCGACGACACCGATCGAGTTCGATTTCTGCCTCATAACCTACAGAACCCCCCGAAGACCTACTGGACTCACTCGACGACTCTTGTTACCGATGGCCGACGAGTGTTACTAGCGAAAGAGGATACTGGCATGGTCTGGTTTCCTGGTGGCAAACAAGAGATTGAAGACGCGACCCCGGAGTGCACGGCAGTGCGAGCTCTTACGGAGACAAATGGATTTAAGGTGAGCGAAACAAATTTACGCCTTTTAGGGACGGAGTCTTCCGGACAGAATAAGCGCTACGTGTATATCGCTCGCGTTCGACCCGGATCGATGCCGGACGCTACGTCAACTTCTCGGGCAGTATGGGCTACCTGGAAGGAATTAATTTCGGCACGGCGTACGGGTTATTTAGTTCGTGGAGATCAGCAGTTCCCTCTTCGTTACGAGACTTTTGGGAAACCGATCGACGGGTGGATGAACAAGAACGTCCGACTAGAAGACAGTGCTCCTGCGACGCTGCATGTATCCACAACCCAATCTGGAACAAGTTTGTTTGTGTTGGGAGGCACCTTACGCGGACATCGATGCCGTATTTTGGTTGACTCTGGCGCTTCGGAAATTTTTTGCAAGGCTGAGTGGGTACGGGAGCATCACATTCCGACGGTTATTGGAGAGAAATACCGGATAAAATTGGCAGATGGTAGTACAACTACGACTCGCCAGCGACTACGGAATGAAGTGCTTACAGTAGGGACCCTGGATATACGTTTGGACGTAATTATGACAGAACTGGATAAATTCGACATCATCCTCGGTCAACCTTGGTTACAAGCCGTCAACCCGGATATAGATTGGTCTACTAAAACGATTCGCGACCGAAAAACTGGCGAAGCTATGGTGTCTGGCTTCGAGTACACCGTACCTGTGGCAGTACATCACTTGGAGGCGGATGCGATGGCAAAGCAGCTTAGGCAACAACCAGCAGACCTCTTCGTGATTGGACTACGAGAAGTACAAGACACGGTCGACGACATCAATAGTGATCAACAACCTGAGTGGACGACTTCGTTACGAGATTCCCTGAATGAGTTTACAGACATCAGCAAGGAGCCTGACGGTCTACCGCCAACTCGCGAGTGCGACTTTGAAATTAATTTGGAGTGCGATGAACCACCTAAGGTGCGAACGTACCGTATGTCACCAGCAGAACTCCGGGAGGTTCAGGTACAATTACAAGACTTACTCGCAAAAGGCTAGATTCGTCCGTCTAAATCTTTGTACGGTGCCCCGACTTTATTTGTACGCAAGAAGGATGGTACCATGCGTATGTGCGTAGACCATCGGAAACTCAATGACCATACGAGGAAAGACCGACCACCGTTACCCCGGATTGATGAATTACTCGACTCGCTATATGGGGCTCATTATTTCAGCGCGCTGGACCTGTATAAAGGCTATCATCAAGTTCGAGTTAAGGAGCGCGACATACATAAGACAACATTCCGAACTCAATACGGATTGTTCCACCCTTTGGACTTTGTAACGCCCTAGGTGGATTCATGCTGTGTGCACCCCTTGCACGACGACTGGGTTCAACACCTTACCAACGTGGAGTTCGCGAACAACGTAGCGGTTTCTACGTCAACGACTATGTATCCATTTAAGGCGAAGCTGGATTCGAGCCGACATCTCCAACGACGGCTACATTTGAATATAACGAGCCTAGCCGTACTTTACCGGAGCAAGTAAAGATTCTGGTCGAGATGCACAAATTTGCCCACGACTGCGTCAAAGGAGCCCATGCACACATGCAAGATGTTGCAAATCGGCACCGGTTACTAGTACCTTTTACAGTTGGTGACAAAGTTAAGCTCAAGGCGACAAATCTACGGTTTGTACAACAGCCATGTTCTAAACTACGCGACCGCTACATAGGACCGTTTCTCATTACGGAGGAAGTTTCCCCGGTTGCATTTCGGCTTTTTAAGCTACCCCATGGAGTACGGATTCACGATGTTGTACACGCCAGTCTACTGGAAAGATGGAATTCAGAACCAGAACAGGTCAACAGTGCGCAGCCAATTCCGATTGTGCACGATGCGAAGCGATTTGAAGTCGACCAAATACTCGACGTGGCTTTTAACTCCAACGGCACGGGACTTTTGTTTAAGGTCCGCTGGGCAGCACCGTTCAACGTACCTAGCGAGGACACTTGGGAACCCATGCGAGGAGTCAACCACTTAAGCATCTTTTCCGAATTCCTTCGAACGGATGTTTATCGAGAATTTTCTGGCACCCCTGACTTTGTCAGATTTCGCAATCGCTGGCCTGCAAGAACCCCCAAGAAATAAAGACCCTGAGTACTGCACAGCGAGGACGCTGGTGCGTTAGGAGGGGAGAGTGTCATATCCTAGCCATTTAGCTAAGTGCTAGTATCGGACATTATTTATTTCCTCTAACCCCCTTCCTATACAGGAATGATAATTATCATTCCTTAAAGGCCTCCACTGCTTTTTCTTGTAAGAAGTTTTTATTATATTATCATTCCTTAATTTTCTGGGTGACAATTATCATTATCGCGGCCGCGGTCCTATATAGTGCGCAATTTACCGGAAAACTGGCGAATGATAAAATTATCATTCCGTCATCATACAATCTGTACAGGATACCGGATTCGCGCGGGAACCGATTTGCTGCAGCCGCTGCCGCTAGACCATGCGTACGCGGCGCACGTTGGCAGCGCGACCGACCACCTTAAACCCGGCGGGGCACAGCACCACCTCCTCTACGAGGCGGTTCCCCGCTTGTGAGCGCATAAGGGGTATCCCCTCCAGCGCGATGGCGGCGACGAGCATCGTCGCCACGACCCTACGCGCGGCGGGCGACACGCGGGGCCGCATCCCGCTACTAGTTGAGGGGCTCCGCATATCAACACGTTCGTGCTGTGGCGCCGTGGCCGCTGTGGGCGTGTAGTGTAGACGCCTGTGGGTCCTTTGGGCGCCTGTGGGTGCGCCTACGGGTGCGCACAAGCGGGGCACGCGGGCGGGGCTCTCGAGCTGATGGTCCGCACTTGCGGTCAAACCGGGTGGTAGAGGCGACTACAGGCGGGCGGCTGCCACAAGGGCGTTAAAAACGTACCGTACGGGACGGAAAAGTTATCATTATTTTTAATGGGAAATATGTTACTTGTATCCACTGGATACGGTCTTACTTGTATCCACGTTCAAATTGAGTTTCTGGACAGACTGTTCTGGACATAACTGTACTTCGCTTTTCAAATTACATGTACGTGTACATATACCCATTCCATTTCGGAAGTACAGACACTAGTGGCCGCGCGTGCTGGTACACTACGCCACCTCCCCGGCCCGGAGTCGGATCACGCGTTGACCCACGCGTAGTCGATCACCAACAGCAAGCTACCACATAAGAAGTTGACCTTCTGCTCTCCACCGACCCGACTTGCCGATTGCGGCGCTGCAGCCGTTGCCGTCGACCCCTCCGGCCTACCCTCGATAACGTGTGTGGAGCCATGCGCGCCCATGATGC
Organism: Tetraselmis chui; assembly: GCA_026401115.1. Classification (NCBI taxonomy): domain Eukaryota; kingdom Viridiplantae; phylum Chlorophyta; class Chlorodendrophyceae; order Chlorodendrales; family Chlorodendraceae; genus Tetraselmis; species Tetraselmis chui. The sequence goes on from JAPMLY010000279.1 coordinate 161,979, forward strand.
CTGAACGTCTTGTGAGTTGCCGCCGGGCGAACGCCCGGCTTCTCACAACAACGACGACGCGCTTGAGTTTGACCACATGTAAGTAGAGAACCCCCCCCTCCCCCCCCCCCCCCCCCCCCCCCCCCCCCCCCCCCCTCGCGTTTCCCATGTCCTCGGCTTGGGGTCGGTTGACTACGAAGTCGTGAAGCGCTACGCACATGACTACGCCAAAGCCGTGGGCGCCGACATTAATAAGGGCGCGGACGGGTTTCATCGCCGCCTCTACATACAATATGGCAGATCTGAAATACCTGCCCCTTCAAAAAAGGTAGGAGACCCCTCTAAGCACCGAGAGCGCCTCAGCAAGCGCGTCGGGTGTCCATACATTAGCCTAATCATATAGAAGATTAGTAGCCGCCCGGGCGAGCATACATGCCAAGCGGGGTATGAATATTGCCCACCATGGCTCGCAACGGCCGTTCGTGGTTTGAACCACGGCCCGTGAGAGGGCCACAGCGAAACTTGCCACACCCTTCACTCCCACCGCTAAGACCTTATCCCCGACAGCCACTTACCAACGCGGTATGGTAGGTGGTGCCACTAGGCAGCTGGTGGTGGACTTCCTCACCGTTTATGAGACTATAACCGAGGAACCACTTCATGCACGGTGCGAACCCATCCCTTCCCGACTGTACCATTAGCTCGCCTTGCCCATAGCACTAGCAAGCATCCCCTCCGCCTAACGTTGTGCCCTTCATCCACGGGAGATACATAATGTTTAGGGGGGTAACTTCTATCGGACGTGTAAAACATATCATTCGTATAATATGAAATAATTCATATAAAACACACACACACACAAATATACAGGCGCGCGCACACACACATACACACATTATTTTTCTCGTTGTCTCTCTCTCTCTCTCACATACACACACACACACACATACACACGTCCTCGAGCAAACACACACACACACACACACACACACACACACACACACACACACACACACACACACACTGTCTCTCTCCCCCATCTCAGTCAGACAATTTCCACACAGACTCACACACACACACATACACAGCCAACGCAGTCATACCTATTTTTCGTCAATATGATAAGAACGCAGTTTTCACACAATCAGACACACACACACACATATATATACATACACACACGCGTCTACACACAGACAGTCATACGTTTTTTTCATACGTATGATACGAAAATTACTTCCACAGGCACAAACACACACACACACACACACACACATGGTCACACAAATGATCATACACATATTTTCACACAGCCGGTCACACACCAGCACAAACAGACACACATAATATGTACTCTCACTCTCTCTCTTTCTCTCTCTCTCACACACACACCTCTCAATCAGATAATTTTCACACAGTCAGACAAAACACACACGGTCGCTAATATTTTCAGAAATATGATATACACACTGTTTTCATACTATTACACAAACACGCACAGGGTTACACGAGTATTCATATGCACAATATGAACATATTTCCACACAGCCCGTCACACACACACACACACTAGCACGCACAGACACACGCATAATCTCTCGCTCTCTCTCTCTCTCACCCATACACCTCTCAGTCAGACAAATTTCACACCGTCAGTTAGAGTGACACACACACACACACACACACACACACACACGAACACAGGGTCGCACAATCATTCATACACAGAGTAATATTTCACGCACTCATGCACATACACATATAAGCACCCAAACACACACACAGTCACACGTATTTTTCGTAAATAGGATACGAACACTATTTTTACACAGTTAGACACACACAGAGATACAAACACACAGAGCCTGTCACACACACTAGCACGCTCAGCCGTAGATAAGCAATCTCTCTCTCTCTCTCTCTCTCTCTCTCTCTCTCTCTCTCTCTCTCTCTCTCTCTCACACACACACACACACACACACACACCTCTCAGTCAGACAATTTTCTTACCGTCACACACACACACACACACACACACACACACACACACACACACACACACACACACACACACACACACACACACACACACACAGTCGGACAGAGAGACAGACACGCATCAGCACGCAGCCCAACACACACAGCCGCACATATTTTTCACAAATATTTTACGATCACACAGTAAGACACACACAAACACACCCTGATAAGTATCCTATCGCGCGCGCGCTCTTTCCCTCCCCCCTCCCACTCTCTTTCTCTCTCGCTCTCTCCCCCCCCCCCTCTATCGCTCTCTCTCTCGCGCTCCCTCCCCCCCCCCCCCCCCCCCCCCCATCCCTCTCTCTCGCTCTCCCTCCTTATGTACATTTGGACCAAGTACCCAACAACGTTAGCAACAGGCATCTCCCCTTACGCCTTTTCGACTATCATAATTGTGGTGATATGGTGTGCTTGTGTAATGTGCAGGTGACACCTTGTGATTGCAAAGTATCCAGGGCTGCCAATCGATTCGAGCTGCCATGTCGCGGGAAGACTCACTAAAGCTATCCAAGCAATGGTTTCCGGACATAGCGGACGCCCTAGCGCAGCACATTTCGTGCCACGCTACCCTAGTATGCTACGAGGAGATGGGAAGCAACGAGAACTAACAAATGACTACGGCTACGACCAAGAGAGAGAGAGAGAGGCCGAGGAGCTCCTTGCCGTCCTCGTGAAGCTGGAGGACGTCACGCGGAAGCGAAAGGCATTGGAGGCGGCGGCATCCGCCGATAGGGCCCTTCTCGCCAAGAAGCAAGCGAATGCTGACTTCCAAGACTGAAACCGGCCTGACAACAAGGCCAAGGGTAGCCGCAAGTGCGGCAAGTGTGGCTCTACTGGCCACAACCGTGCCACCTGCCCCAACAACTTGGCCGAGGAGAGCATCCCGCCTGTTCTACCCGGCGATGGCGCTCCTACCACTGCTTTGTGTGATGATGTACGGGTAGCGATATACACTCATTGTGGCAGCACGAGTACTGGTACCGGTTTGATTTATTATTATGGTACCGGGAATGCAAGCGCAGTTGAAGTGATATACAGGTACCCTCAAAGCTGGGATGTCCAGATTTGGACATCCCAATTGTAAAAATCTTGAGAGGATACAAATAAGACCGTATCCACTGGATACAAGTAAGACCACCCATTTTTAATGATTACTCTTAATGATTAGCCCGCTCGGGATTGAAGAGCGCTAGAAGAGTTATCATAAGGAATGATAATTATGAATCGCGATACTCGTTTTACGCGGACCGTTAGATCGCCGCGGGTACAGGTGGACAAGATCTTGACCGTCCACTGTACCCGTACCGGGTACCGTTAAGAGTTAAGAAAAAGTTATCATTCCTGTATAGGAAGGGGGTAAATGGTACCTGTATCTTAGCGATATTCAGTAGTGACTCTTTTATTGTCATCACGGCAGTACAACTGTATCGCCGTATTCTGCCTCGACAGTACAGAGTTACTAGCAGTATCTCTTCTTGATAGTTTATTTCCAGATAGTTCCAAGAGCTTGTAAGGTTCTTCTGGTTCTTCTTGTAAGCAATTTTTTCCAAGAGCTTGTGCGATAAGGTTAGATAGACGGTATTGGTAACCTCAGTTAAACATCTCATCTTTCGCGGATGGTGGCTAAGCTCATCTAAGAACCGGCCTTAAACTGTGTACAGGTAAGAGACAAGCAGGGAGGGAAACCCTAACTACCCGGCACTTACCTGTAGCCCTAACCCCTCACGCTACCCCCAAGTCACTAGATCAGCAGATCCGAAACCCGGGGATAGTTAACCTGTATCACTAGTAATAGTTTGGTTTAGTTAGCAGACAGCACAAGCTACAGGTTCTAAGGCTGTTTCTAGAACACCTGAGGTGTGGATATTTAAGACGGGGACTTACTGGTAGAGATGAGGAAGACCGGTACAGAATAGAATTACGCCACACCCAGATTGTAAGAAACCCTGTTCCTAAGACAATCTTACTAATTCTCTCTACGCTGTATAATTAGATCCAGAGATTAGGTTCTACTATTAGTCTAAGGTTGCCGACTTAGCCTAACCAAAGTAGCACCTCACAGAGCGGCTTGTCTACTCCACATTCTTCGACACCCAGGTAGGGGATCGGAGGCAAAGCGACCCAACAATCTAGCTACACGCAAGCATGTAGGAAATTACATCGTCGAAATTCTATGCGCCCGTACATGTCAAGGCTTATGGGCTCGGACGCTCTCGGTGCACAAACTTTGAGTTTGCTTACAACTGCGTGGGCGCCTAACCCCTCCGATACGGCAGCACTATCCCGCAGTACTTCAAATTCTGCGAAGACCAACAACTAACCCCCATAGCCGGCAACCCCGCTACGATGGCGAGATTTGTTACATGGCTTGGCAACCTCGGTACGATCAAGGCTTCGAGCTTAAAACCTCACATCTCGGCGGTCAACAACTTCTACAAGGACCACGGACGCGAGCATGTCGCATTGGGCGACCTTGTCGCACGCGTACGTAAAGGATTAGGAGCGTCACATGTGAACATTTCGCCTACGCGCATCCGCGTACTATTACCGGCCAAGGTTGTGTATTTCTCGCGTTGGTACGAGCAAAGGCTTTCCGCATCGACATACTACAGCTATGTACTACGGACGTACCACGATGCAAGATCGAGCTACTACGAGCAAGAGTCGCTGCCATTGTATTACTTCCTGTCTTCTCTCGCGGTGGTGCAAGGATTGAGTGCTTTATTGGTGACCTCCTCACCACCCAGCAAGGTGGAATCATCCTATACCATTGTCCCTACCGGTGACCGGAAGGGACAACGAGGAATAACTACAAAACACCGAATATTGTGCGCCATTTCAGGTAACACCCATGGTCGCGTCGCCGCGAGTCGCATGGACTTTTTCGGCAGCCTATGTTTAGCTTCGGACGACAAGACCCCGTTGTATCGCTGGGCGATCGACAAACTCGACAAACAAGCCAACTAGCCGGTCATCTGAGTATCGGACACCCTTACGATCTCGATGCAATCCGCCTCAAGGGCATCAAGGGTAACCCCCCGGACAAATTCGCGTGGACATCGCACTCACTCCGCAAGAGTGCAATAACGGCAGCGTACGCGATCGGAGTTAAAATGCAGAAAAAATCGGCGGACGGGCGACGGAGTCAAGCGTCGTACTCTACATCGGCCCCCCTATCGTACCTACGCCAACGGATTGGTACTTCTTTGGTTGGCTTACGCCCTGGGGCGGCCAACCATAGGTAGTTACGCGCCATACGGCGACATGATGGCAAACGGAGCCCCTCACTGCTTTGTAAATGGTCATAGTTTTAAATCATGGAGGTTTAAATTACACGGGGGCTATAATAGCAAGCGTTGGCATGACGTTGTTTCGCAAGTCTAGCCATCCAAGCTAACTTTACAAGCGTTGCCTTAGTAAAATAGACTCTCTATTATATATGACGAGCCGCACACAACGTTAGACTACCTCTTGCCTTTTGACCAACCCTCCTTGATTCCCTCGTTTATGGGTGTACATCGCCCTTTGGCAGTCCAATTCATGAAAGAGATGTACACTTTTGGCAAACGGAAGCCCCCGCTGCTTTGCAAAGTGTAAAGATATTTTAGGAATGGGTTTGCCATCAAGATTGCCGAACATGTACCAAGGTACATATAAACGAAATAAATGCAACACATTGGTTTACAAAAATCAGTAATAACAGGTCACTGGCGAAAAAAGGCAGAAATGAAGCGCAGATTCCCACACACTTGGTATACATAGGGAAAACACAAAATTAACATGAGAGCTGAAAGGTAAGGATTATATCACTTCGATTCATGCTTGGCTGGATGATGCATTTTTTTGTTCATGTTTGGCATGGTGTATATGCACTGCGTTTCGTTAGTAAACAAAGTGTATTTCGTTGCACGTTTGTTATTTCGGTTCATGACAATTTCACTCAAACACAGAAATATTACTTCTTATGGGCCTCCCTCCCTCTCTCTCAGGTGGTGAATGGTTATTTGTAAAGCAGCTAAACACAACCCACGCAAAAGACAAATGAGTGAAACGCATGTGACCGCCATCAATTGCGGAAGACGCAGTAAGTCTTGAACCCCCTTGCGCTTGTGCATTGCGTCGTTTTGAAGGTACTCCTACAACTTCCTCGGAATCACGTTGAGTCTTGACGCTTCATAGTCTCATCGTTAACAACTTCCAAGCCATTGCCTTGAGCTACAAAGTTTGCTCTATGCCTTCTGTGCATAAATTCCGACATGAATTTACTGCTTAAAAGAGGTGCAAACTGCAAACACATCAAAACATGTTGTGGAGACGTCATGTTATGGAGATGTCGCATCAAAACCGGGGGTACAAGTGCAATTATATGGCAAAATCCATAAGTTGATTACAAATTCAATCCGTGTACTCAATTAACTACGCAATGCAATGAAAATTCAATCAGCCGCGAGAATGCAGCCGGATGGTGTGCAGAGTCCCAACAGCTGACACGACCACACTCGAAGAGTGTCGGACGGACAAGTGCTTTCATGGGTAGGAGGGCCTGGCGCTTCTACAGCTTGGCATGCAGCGGGTAGTTCTTCATCGCCTGCCGAATCCCAAGGTCGGCCATGATTTCCTCCGACCCTCCCAGAATGGCGCCAAACTTTGTCCCCCGCATGTATCTCTCCACAATCTGCATAGCCCCCAAAACAGACAAACACGCGGGTTGTAAGCAAACGCACATAGAACCCACGCACTCCCCCCCCCCCCCCCTACACGCACAAACATACACACAAACGCACACACATACACGAGCACAAACACACTCTCTCACACACACACACACACACACACACACACACACATACACACATACACACACACACACATGCACAAACACTCTCACTCTGTCACACTCACACACACATGCACACGGATACTCACCTGTCCCATGCCCGTCCTCGTGATGGCTCGCCCACCAAACACCTGGCAAGCCTCGTCCAGCACATACTCCGACACCCTTCACAAAGCGAGAGTTCACAACATTGTTACGACAAGGGTCGTTTGGGGGGTGAGGGGGGGGGTGAGGAAAGAGATGGAAAGTAGCACGAGGGGATGGGCTACTTCATTTATAAATTGAATGCATATTCCGAACGCAATTCAAAAGTCGGTTTCTCTTGCGAGATAGAAGCGAAAACGAGGCAAGAGTAGAGCCCTCGGAATAGGCTGTATGTAAAAACTTAAACCCTACTTCCTACAAACTCACAGTAACAAAAGCTCAGATGATTAAGGATTTCCATAATGCAGCGCAATATAATATGGTCATTATAAACAACACCGCCTCTGCCTTGACACGAGAGCAGTGCACCTAGAGCACAGCCATTGCCAGGGGTGAAATACGCACTGTCTCGAAGGATCGTCTAATTAACAGAAACATACGCGAACTTGGCGCTGTTTGGGTTATGTCAACACTCACATAAACAGTTTAGGACAGCTGACGTTTGGAAGTGGGCGAAAACCATTGGTGATTCGCATAGTTGATGCAAAAAAATTCACTTTGCGTTTTACTCATACGCTTATGTTACTGGGAAAACACTTGGCGCGCCCCCTCCTCCAAACACATACCTGGTGGAGAGCAGCTTGAGCAAAGCGATGGGGCCCGCCAGGTGCTTCTGCTGCTCCGCGAAGGACATGTTATTCATCTGATACGTCACGCTCTCCAGCCAGTTCTGCACGGCCTCAACCTGCGACACCATGTGCGCCAGCTTGTTCCGGATGACAGGCTGCTCCACCAGAGCCTTGTTGAAGGCCTTCCTCTGCTTGGCCCACTTGATGCACTCCTCAACCACAAGACGGCTCCCTCTGTTGACGCCACACACAATGAACCAGCGCTCGTGGTTGAAGTTGTGCATGATGCACTTGAAACCGTCGTGCTCCTTGCCCAGCAGGTTCCCCACCGGAACCTATGTCGCACATAGCCTCTCAGGCCTATCAGTCCAGCCATGGCCGTGTCTATACCTGAATCGTCGAATGGATCCCCCCCCCCCCCCCCTCCTCCCCGGCGCACACCCACACACCCACACACGCAGAGCAAGCGCACCTTGACATTCTCATACAGGACGTAGGCCGTCCCGGCGGCGGGAGAGTAGCTAGTCTTGATTGCTGTTGTGCTCAGATTATCATCGCGCTCGATCAACAGCAAGCTGAAGCCCTTCTCAGTTCGGCACGCTGCGAATGGGGCATGAAGAAAAGGGAGAAGGTATCATGGGAGGGTCACCGAAATCCGTTGCAAATATGGGCGATGGGAGCAACAGGATGGCGCACCGGTGACAAAGTAGTCACAGAAGGTGCCGTTAGTGATCCATTTCTTGGCTCCGTTCACGATGTAAAATTGCCTGGCGAGAGGGAAACGAGGCACGAGAGTGAGAGGTATGAAAAGTAGACGCAACACTCCAAGCATGCCAATCAAAATACGAGTAATGATTCAACCAGTGAATCAACACAACAGTAAATTATGACAGACCAGTTCCAACGAGTAGTGCATCGCCTATACATCAACTAAGCAATGGCGGATCGGAGGTGTGTGTGTGTGTGTGTGTGTGTGTGTGTGTGTGTGTGTGTGTGTGTGTGTGTGTGTGTGTATGTGTGCATGCGTGTGCGTGTGTGGGGGTTTTCTTTTTCTTTTCTTTTTTTTTGGGGGGGGAGGCCATACCCGCATGGGCTCTTAACAGCAGTGGTTTGGACCCCGGCGACATCGCTTCCCGCATGAGGCTCTGAAATGGCGAGGCAGATACGCTTCTTGCCTGTCAGTACCTCGGGCACGATCTACCGGTGATAGTCCACATGTTGCCATGGTTACACACGAACACACGCAGGCGCAATTTCATCAGTTCCGTCGTCACTGAAGGTATTAGACAGTCCCGTTTATAGGGAGCACCACGGGCGGACTGCGAATTCCCAAACACCTCTCGCCCTCTCACCTTTGCCGCGAGCTGCTTGGAGCCAAAATGGAGGACAGGCGGCAGACCGATGATTAAGCCGGCACCCATCCCATCCTGAAAACCAGGACAACCGATTCGTGCGATTTCTTCGTGGGCAATCAGCTCATGAAAGAAATCAAATTCCTGCTTCACCACAGTGGTAATATCGCTTTAGAATACGGACAAAACATACGTGTGTACGCGGGCGCGCTTGTGTGTGTGTGTGTGTGTGTGTGTGTGTGTGTGTGTGTGTGTGTGTGTGTGTGTGTGACTCTTGGAAAGGGGGGGGGGGGGATTTCAAGAGATAAAAGCACATGTTACGCATAAACGCCCTACAGTTTCGGGCTGATTAAAGCAGCCTCCCGCCCACATGGTTGGCACATTACCTCGGGGTTAACGCCACCCAGCAGGTTGACTCCTGGAACGCGCAGATGCGGACCAGGGCCGATGCGCGCCGCCAGAATTCCCGCAGCTCCCATCTTTTGGTACAACTCGCTGGTGGGGGCCTTACCCAGCTCATCCCACATCACAACGGAGGGCATGACCTGCGCAAGGCCAACAGAGAACGGCGTCATCAGCAACTTAAACAGGGCTCGTGCAACAGCTTGCTTAGAAAGAAATGTAAGCCGGAAAATTGGCACATTAAAGTTTGCACCAGGAATGGGTATGAAGCGGTTACCTCTTCATCGATAAACTTGCGAATTGCAACCCGGAATCGAATGTGGGAATCATTGAAGTAGGGCGACTTCCATCCCTGTGGTGGAACATTACAACATAGCGATGTTGGCTGTTGTGTAATTTTGACCGCGCTCTGAGACAGTGAGACTTCGAGTGTGTGTGTGTGTGTGTGTGTGCGCGCGCGCGCGTGTGGTTTTGTGTGTGTCTGTATTCATGTGCGTGTACAAATGTGTGTATACATAGTCATGTGTGTGTGCGTGTGTGTGTCTGTGTGTGAATGTGTGTGTGTGTGCCCCTCCATGTGCATTCACTGCGTCGGACATGCGCTTGTGCTCACCTGCCAAAAGCTGGACTCCGCAAAAGGCACCATGCTGACGCTGCCTGCCTCAGGCAGCGCCACCTCTTGCTCTCCGGCAACAGTGCCTGATACAAGCAGCATAGTATGGCCGCATTAGTGAGCCGCAGCAGAGAATATGCAACAACCCCACACATGCTCAGGAATCTATCACCACATATGTGGCTTTACTTACCTATCACCAGTCGCCCATACTTCTTCAACACGTCCTGTCGATGAAGGCCATAAAAGGCGTCCGTTGCATCCTGCAAGTTCAAACAGAACACACATTCACACGATGCCGTCGTCAAAGAAATACTGAAAGCGGATACTGCCTGCAACGAAGCAGCTTGTGTGAGCGAAGACTATCGCACCTTGCCGGCGTACTGATGGATGAAGGCCTCGCCGCCAGGGTGCATCGCCGCAAACTTGGAGACATCGTACACGCGGCCATCGATGGTGAGCCACATGTCACCGGGCGCATTGTGCCGAGCCACCTCATCCCGTGTGATTGCTCGCGACATCGCCTCCGGCAGACTCTGTCGCAGATTGTAGCCAAAAATATGAACAGTAGTTACAAAAAGCAACACCGCAGTGGGGGGAGTTAAACACGTAGCACTGCCACCCACAGCAACGGGGACGTCGAAAAGTTTCGCACATGCCTCCCGCTTCTATTGTCTCAGACGCGTGGGGAAATAGAACGTACACAAGCGGCAGCGACACTATATGACGCCACGTGGGTGCTACGCCAATTAAAGCACTCTCGAGAGCCAACTAACGAGTTACACAAACACTCAAAACTGTCGAGGGAGAATTCAGTAGCTGGTCCGCCAAACTAAGACAGGGCGACGGGGCAAGTGTGTCATGCCAGGGCGGCGCGATTAAAGGTGTCTGGTTCTCGAGACAGATTGATACTCGAAAGCAAATGAAGGGACGGCGTTGCCGGGCTTTGGTTCACCCAATTTGGGCGCGTGTGAAGTTTCAGCCGCAGCACCGACAAGCACCGACAAGTACGTACAGCGGAATAAGCTCGTGTATGCACTGCAAATAACAGCCGTGTGGTTATGCCACCATCCTCTTCTGGCAAAACTCATGCAGGCTTGTCGTGCAGTGGCTTTCACACCATACAAGAGAAAGGCATAGGGGCACTAACGGAGTTGGGTGGAAGACATAAGCTCACGTTGCTTATCACTGCTCCTCATCCGAAACGCGGTTTCCGAAAGACTGGACCTAAAACGTGTTACCGAGTAAGAGCAGAGACCAGGCCGTGGCGTATTGCTTCGGAAGCTCACCTGGTACACCTTCGGAGCTAAAAACGCACAGCCTCCTGGACAGCCCTACAAGAGGTATGAGCGTGTGGATAGGAAGGTGAAAGGCACTGGCGGTCGTTCTGGTGCCGGGGAATTCAAATATGAGTTTCCTTTCGCTTGGCGGCGGTTCTTCGTCACGGAGCTTTGGCGATAGCGCCAGCGGCTATTCGTGAATTATTTCGGGCGCCCGGCTGGGAGGGGCACATCCGATCGGGCGATTTATTTACATTTAAGCTGTGTTGGGGCTCACTTTTGCCAAAGATGTGGATCACTTACAGAATTTGGATTTGGTGGCCCTTGGGCCACCCTACACGCAATGTGAGAGGGAATCGGGTGGGTGGGCTTGCGTGAGCGATAGCTCTCGCAAAAGGCAGAAGGTGGACACACAATCGCTGCTGGTGTGTTATATAGGGTGCGGACATTTTACTGTCCGTGCGCGCGTGGGCGCTTGAACCGTTAGGGAGATGTAGCGTCGGAGGTAACGCATGTAAACTGAGGTAACGCCAGTTACTTCGTAATTTAGCCCTGTAATTCAAACCTCTATATTACTAATATGACCATTTAAGCTGTGTTGGGGCTCACTTTTGCCATCTGTCGCCGACTGGCGTGTAACGTTGGGTGGGGGCCCGCCAGGGGTCATCCACCCAAAGAGTTGCCAAGCTCCCGGGCACGGGAGCATTGTTGGGTCGATGTAGTCAAGGACTACGTCCGACTCTCGCGCCCAACCGCCGGAAAACTTGATCTTCTGCATTGGGGTACCGATATTGTACGCAACAGTAGCTGCACCCTTTCGGAGGGAGTGCGAAGTCCACGCGAAACCGTCCGGAGGTTGTTCGTGTACTGCACGAAGTACGCGTTGTAGCCAAGCTGTCAGGGTGTCCGCAGTCCAGTTTGTCGTAGGCTCGCGTGTACTAATGGCCCATCGTCTGTCCGGCATCTTCCCGGCGGAGAACCTGGTACGGGCAGCGTCGAAGTACTGTAGTAGTTCCGCGATGTCCGGGTGAGCCGAGGCCGGTAGTTCACATAGGAGTTTTCGCTCCGTGGAAGTACCCCGTTGACCTTTTCTCGTTCCGTGGTATAGGAGGATTCCGCCGGTCGGAGTACACAACAGATCTCCATACCGGCACTCAACTCCCGCACCACCTCGACAAAAAAATGCGGCCAATAGCACCGTCGCTAGACACGCTCGGAACAGCAGAATGAGGTCTGCGTGAGTCTGAGTCCACGTGTTTGTCAGCTGTGTGCGGAGGTCCTTGGCCAGGCGTAGCGATGCTACAAGAATCCGGGCTGGGAGGTACAGGCGTGTGCGGCTGGGTTGGAGGGAAACTTGGGACGCTGCGAGACCCCGCCGGACCTTGGCGACCAAATCGCCTTGTGCGACTGGTTCTCGCCGTGGTATTTGAAAAACCCGTTTACGGCTGAAAGGTACGGTTGGAGACTGGTAGCCTTAATGGTGCCACGTTCTCCGATCCATGCAATGTAGCGGGCCATGGTAGCGGTTGTTGCTGTCAGTGGCGGTAGGCCTTGCTCCTCGCAGAACTGGAAGTAAGGCTTGATTGCGTTGTTGTACGTGCCGGACGTGCTTTTCGCCCAAGCGGCGGTCAGTAAGTCGAGCGTTTTTGCTCCAAGGCTGTCAGTGCCCAACAGGCGATGCATGTAGGGGCGCATCGAGGCGGCCCAGGGGTTGTTGCAGCCTGCCACCTCCACCTTGTAGCGGACCTTTGCTGGTCTCGTGGGGTAGGCTTGGACTGCTGGCCTGATGTGCCGTGTGTTGAACAGGGTCAGGGTAGCACTGACCGCGCCCCGGCGGAGGTACAACCAGGCCGGGAGGGAATCCGGAATACAGTGACGGGCCAATGAGGCTTGCCGACCGTACCGCGTCCGTGCCGCCGCCCGGGACGGAACAAGTGAGGTCGGGCCGGAAGGACCGTCTCGTGGCACGCCAATTCGGTAAGGGCCTGATGCCACGCTTTCCCTTGCCAACGGGGGGCGACCACCGTGGCTGCTGCGCCGCTCTGCTGTAGTTTCTGGGCGAGGTCGGGTAGCAGGGGCCATGGCGGGTTGCACCAGTTGTTTTCTGCTTTCCAATTCGCATCGGCGAGGTGAAGGGCGTCCACGGCTTCGCACGATGGGTCTAGCCAGTTCGCGTTGTAGCGGGGTAGTAGCGTGTTGAGAGCCGACGCAAACCGGTCGATTGTGTGCGGGCCGAAGTGTGTGTCCATTTCGTGGAACACAGAGGGGTCGAGTTGCCAGTCGTCCCTATCGAGGTGGCGGCTGAGCTTGTCTGCCCACGTGTTTGCCGCAGAACGGATGTATCTGGCCCTGATGTGGATGTTGTTGGTGTCCAACAGGTACCACAAACGGCGTAATTCGTTCATCATCTCCGGGGAGCGGGACGTCAGGCCGGTCAGGACGTGGCAGACCGCCTGGTTGTCTTCGTGGAGGAGGACGTTGCGGCCAGCCAGGTGTGGCAAGAAGCTGAGGACGGCCAGACGGACGGCCTTCAGTTCTTTCGAGGTAATGTGCTGCTTCTCGTCATGTATTCCCCAGAAGCCGCGCGCTTCGAGTTTGCCGTTCAGGACAGCCCCCCAACCATACCCCGAACTATCGCAGTGGATGTATGCTGACTCGACCGGGCGGTGTATGTTCTTGCCGTTGGCGTGGCTGGGTACTTGTGTCCACCACTGTAGATCTCGACTGAGCTGCGGAGAGAGGCGGACGCGGCCTCCCCACTTGTCGCCTAGTATTGAAATTGAAATTGAAATTGTTCACAACATGTCCCGGCAAACTGGACCGAGTGCTGTCTCACGGGCCACTCTACTTCGCCATACAGGACTTATTAGCAAGTTGGGCCCGGGTCTCTCCGACTAGGTACATTTCTTATCGACACACCTATCTGCAATGTGTGCCGACGTTCCTCGGGAGTTATATAACTGTAAGCAACCGCAGTAATTGCCACAGTCCCCCCACCTAAGCAGTAACAGCGTAATAATTTTGTAATCAAGAAAAACAGATCTAAAAATAAATCCACTTGTCTAGAAATGCAAAACTAAACTGTTGCTCGACCTTCACGATGCACGGCCCGCTCCCGCCAAACCGGGGTGTCGACCGGCCTAGGCCGGTCGGCGTTCGGAAGGGACGACGGGCCAGCCTAATCTAGCTCCCGCGTGACTTCGGTCTTGCCGAAGGTAGGAGGGGAAAGGCTGGCAAAAAACCCCTCCTCGCGCGGTCGCTCGTCGATCCCGCCGCTCCATCCCGTAAACCCCGCCCCAAGGTCTTGCCGCGTCCACCGACGCGGCGGTCCTCCGTGTCGAGGTCCCCCATCACCTCGAGGACAGGTGGGGGGGACCGAGACGCACAGACATAGAAAAAACTAGCGCTCCTGCCTCCGCGCCTGAATTTTCCCCGCTCATTTCCCCGGTTTTTTCTCTGTCTGGTACCCGGGTATTTGTCGGTTTTCCGGCCTGTGGCCGTGCCCTCCCCCCTCTGATCGCGCGTCCACCGAGCAGCCTTTGCTTGAGCGGGGGCCTCCGCGCTCACCCGGGCCCACGCTCAAGGAATCCTAGGATTATGTAGTTCTGTCGGGGCAGTGGGTGTCGAAGAGGGGGGGGGGGGCAGGTCACCGTAGCCGGATCCGGCGGGCCGCGGGCGCCCGGAATTAAGCAAAACCCTCCGTGCCGGGTTTTCCGGCGGCGCCGACCCAAAGGGTCGCCGCCGCCAGATCGTGTCGCTCCTCCCGTCGCGACTGTCCTCCTTGCCGTCCCAGCTGACTCCTCCCCCCGGGAGATGACGCTGGACGACGTGGCGACGCGCTAGTGAGCGCCCTACCCTGGTGCTGCTCCCCAACTTGCTCGACGCCGGGTACGGACATTATTTTAGTGTCCAAAAAAGCCCTCCGTACAGGGCTTTCCGGCGGCGGCTGATCCTGAGGATCGCCGCCGCCTCATGTAGCCGCTCCTCCGTCTGCGACTAGCCGCCGTCCTGTGCCATGTCTTGCCTCACCCCTCGGTAAGGTTCGACCGGCACAGAGCTGGTCGATAGCTAGCGAGCGCCCTTTCCTGGCGCTGCTTCCCGGCTGGCCACCACCAGCTCCAACACCCGCCTCCCACCGCTGATCCGGCCGTACCCTCCTTGCCATCAAACGCTGCCGTAGTACAGGTCCCACTCCTAAAAGTAAGGCTGTATCTAGGAGTATCTGTGCGCGAAAAAACATATCGGACGGGCCTAGCGGGAGATCTTGGCGCCGGTAGTGCACAGAAATTATTTTTTCAAAAGCCCTCTGTACAGGGCTTTCCCGACAGCTGCTGATCCCACGGATCGAGCTGTCGGCCCTCTTAGCCCCCTACCGTGCCAAGCCTGGCACGGCTACGGGGTTTCCAGCGCCCACCACGGGGAGGTGAGGGGATGCCGACGGGCCTGCGAGCGCACCCCCCTCCGGGGCCGCCGCCGCTGCGCCGCCGGCGGGCGCCTCGCCTAGTACGGAGTGCAGTTCGCGGAGGAAGAATCTTGCCGCTGGAATCGCAAGAAAAAGGTACTGCGCCTGACCCGCGAATGACTGTAGTTCCTTGACAGGTAGCCATCTGCAGGTTCGGGTTGCACGTTGCAGTAGGTGTCGAGCTTGTTTTGCGAGCTTCTGTAGCTTTTCCACTGGAGCGAAGAAGTAACATGTAGCTGTGTCGATGTCGATGCCCAGGTGGTGGCCGTATTGCGTCGGCTCCCAAAAACCCTTGGAGGGGTGGCGGAGAAGGCCGAGATTGGTGAGGAGGCGGTCGACGCGCTGCCGGAGCGCGAGAGCGAGCGCACGAGTGGCGGCGAAGAGGAGGAAGTCGTCCACATAAGGTAAGATTTTGGCTCCGCGCCACCGCGTGTGTCGGAGGAAGCGCTTGCTCGTTCTGTCGCTGTCGGGTTGTGTAGGCTTCCCGTGCTGTGTCGTAAACCCACCGGGGTCTGGTTGTCGGAGGTGTCGTACGAATGTGTCCGTAAAAGCGCAGAAGTGGTAAGGGCTGAGCGACCAGCCCATAGGGAGTCCAGCTAGTCGGTACATCTGGCCGCGAACGTTTACTATTAGATAGTCGCGCTGCTCTGGTACGATTCCCAACGCGTAGAACCCGTCTTTGAGGTCGAACGAGAACATGTAGTCGCCCTTTCGAGTCAGATGACGAGCGCCTAGCAAAGACTCCATCCGTAGTCGCTTTCTGACGCAGAAGATGTTCAGGTGTCGTAGGTCGACGATAAATCGCCACTGATTGTTGCCGGGTTTTGCGACTAAGAAGAGTCTTGATACGTACTTGTTGCAGGTGGTGCGTGCCCAGGCTCCCGTCTCCACGAAGCGCGCGAGCTCGGCCTCGACAAAGGTGAGCTGCTCGGGGGTAGCGTCCAGCAGTGAGGTGCCTTGGTTGAACGGGGGTGGGGGTCGGTTGTTTAGGAAGGGAATAGTAACGCCCTCCCGGATCCACCGTAAGACTTGTCCGCTCGCGCCGATATCTTTCCAGGCTTGCCAGTTTCGCCGCACGCGATGACGCATGTAGTTTGAATCTGGGTTGCATGAATCGGCGCGGCGGGTCACCCCGTCATTCGTCCTTGTCGGCCTCGGTCTTCTTGTGTGCCTTGTCGGTAGGGGGGAGGGGGCGGCCGCTCGTGCGGTCCTTGGGCTTGGCCTTGGTTTTGTCCGGCTTGTCCGGCTTATCGTTCGGCCTGTCCGGTTTGTCTGGTCTAGGCTTGTCGGCCTTGAACTGGGCAGCTGCTTGCGCTTTTGCAGCTGCTGTGATGCTGACTTCGAGTCGTTTGTCCTCCAGGGCTGCCAGGAGTCCGTCGACGACGTTGCCTCCACGGTCGGAGGCAACCGTGTCGAAGCACCGTGAGTAGACGAGACGCTCCGCGACGCGTTCTTCGCCGTTGAGAATCTTCTTGGCCTTGAAGCGTCTGATGTAGGTGAGTCGCGCTTCCCCCGCTGCGGCCACTGCCTGATGAGTACGTAGCGCTGCGTCGACGAGGGAGTAGGCGTAGGTTGTTTCGTCGGGGGTAGAGGTGACCGAGCGAAGCGTTTCCATAGCAGTTTCGAGTGCCGCGTTAGCGGCGGCCGTAAACACACCATAGCAGAGCAAGTGTCGATACTCGTCGCGGGAAGAAATTCTCGCGTTGTCCGTAAAAAAATTGTCGGCCTCGTCGTGTCGAGGGTTCCACAGTAAGGCTAGGGATCGATGATATCATCCGGACTATATCGACGTATTTCGTTGTGTTTTCGGAGACCCCGAATGCGAAATATGCCCGAAATCACAGCGAAATACGCTTGTAAAGTATCAACGATACCATCGATCCCTAGCCTTATT
Organism: Tetraselmis chui; assembly: GCA_026401115.1. NCBI lineage: Eukaryota > Viridiplantae > Chlorophyta > Chlorodendrophyceae > Chlorodendrales > Chlorodendraceae > Tetraselmis > Tetraselmis chui. The sequence continues at coordinate 179,611 of JAPMLY010000279.1, forward strand.
CCACAGGCACGGGACTGTTGTGCCAGATGGGGGTAGGCAGTCCGCGAACGTACGGGACGCGAATTCAGACCACTCTCTAGGGTCGATGTACTCTAGAGGGGTGTTTTTACTGTCAGCTGGTAGAGCGTCGAGCTCGAGTCGTCCACCCGCAACGCTATCGGAGTCGGTTGTGGGGATGGCTGAAGTAGTTGGTTTTGTTGACGCGGTTGCGACGGACAGAGTTGCGACCTGGGCTGCTAACTGCTGAACAATCTGTGTTAGCAATTGCAGCTGGTCTGGCTGCTGTTCCGGCGCGTCACCGGGCGCAACGTAGAGGTCAGTAGGCAATACCAGGCGGTCTGCCATTTGGACTGAAGGAGTGTGTTTTCGTGCGTCGTGCAGGAGACTCAAGTGATCAACACCTTGCGTGGCTAGCAAGAGCCACGATGCCGTTTGCGTGAGCGATAGCTCTCGCAAAAGGCAGAAGGTACATCGACCCTAGAGAGTGGTCTGAATTCGCGTCCCGTACGTTCGCGGACTGCCTACCCCCATCTGGCACAACAGTCCCGTGCCTGTGGAACCCTCGACACGACGAGGCCGACAAATTTTTGCGTGATCGATAGCTCTCGCAAAAGGCAGAAGGTGGACACACAATCGCTGCTGGTGTGTTATATAGGGTGCGGACATTTTACTGTCCGTGCGCGCGTGGGCGCTTGAACCGTTAGGGAGATGTAGCGTCGGAGGTAACGCATGTAAACTGAGGTAACGCCGGTTACTTCGTAATTTAGCCCTGTAATTCAAACCTCTATATTACTAATATGACCAGATATCAAAAGCGGCGCACGGAAACCGAGTCACTCCGCGGGAAATACCCGTACCGTAGTACAGTCACCGAAGAAGTAGATGCATATTTCATTTTTCGAAACCTTTCTTACAAGCAAGAAAAAGCAGTAGCCAATATTCTATGCCGAGTACAGGTACCTGTACTGGTACCGTACTGCAGCCAGAGTATAAATGTCTGTTCACCCAAAACACGGTGTGACGTGTCACCACGTCAGCGATATTGCATTTATTATTGATGATGTAGCAATCCTTTTTTGGTCATCCTTTTTTGGTTGATCGCTTGGCTATTTTCGTGGCTGTTCGTCGCTTCCCTGGCATATGTGTGACGAGTACAGTCTTGCAACAGTACATTGCAGGACATTGTACAGGTACTCGTTACTGATTCCAATTCGTGCTTTTCCAACGGACGGACGTACACACGTGGGTACGTCGCTACTGCAATATTCATAAAGGTGCTGATGCTACAGTACGACCAGTACCTCCCGGTACGTACAGATACGCATAATTAATCTAACCAGCCAGATGACGCGCCTAAGCGAGTTCTTCGATGGAGAAGGAGCCGCGTCGTGAAACCCAATGCTAGGCAGGCCGCGTCTCAGGACAGATGACGACGGTTAGACAGCCCTAACGCCTGACACGTAAGCGCAGCTTGCATGCGTAAGCTATATGGGCAGAAACCTATTTAAGCCCAGTGCAGTAGAGGGAGGTGACATGACCATTTAACGACTCCATTGTTCACTTACAACATATACTGCTTAAGTACAGCAGTGAGACATCTTTCACTGACATCACTCGACAACATCATTTCGCCATCTTGCAACGACAGAACTAGACAGATTAGAACAGATTTGTGCTAGCGTTTAGCTTGAGGAGGCTAACCGCCACACAGGTTTCGGAGCTCTTTGGTCGATACACGTTTTCTCTACCAATTGATTCGCTCGACGTTGCTTGTTTGATTCGATATGGCTTCTGTCGGACCTGGACGTTTCGTGGTGGTCGTAATTCACGTCGGAGGAACTAAACTGTCGAACATCAAGCTAGTGTTACAACGAGAGCCTCGTACTGGTAAAACTTGGTTCCCGGCTGGCTCGGTGACAGCTAACGAAGAGCCTGTTGATGCTGCCGTTCGTTAGTTACACGAGGAAACCGGTCTCACTCTGACTCCGGATGATTTGACGCTGTTGGGTGACGCTCCTGTTCGAGTTGCGTTATCTGACGGACAACAGCTTGTTTTCGTGTACTCGGCTTCTATCCCTGTCCTGTTTGCTACGAGCCACTTACGTACTCTTGCTCAAGTCGAGCATGCTGTTACAACACAGTCGACGATTAATCCGGATGGTACTTACGTCGTCCCGGAAACAATTACCATAGACGGTCTGAATCTTACGCCCGCTCAGACAGGGTTACTTCCCGCTGTGAAGCACAAGAGCGAGTTACTTTACTTCGGTTACGTGACTCAATGGGAGACTTTCTATCGTGCAATCAACCAACACAGCCCGGTTTTTCACGAAGACACGACTATTCCAAGACATTTCTTCCTGTTACCCCGGTTTTCAACGGTGGATACTGGTCATGTCTGGCTCCTGATTCGAGGCCATATTAATCAACTGTTCGGTGAGGGGCCGACTGATTTACGTGTGGGTACTCCAATGCCTACTCGGAACATGGCTGGCCTACCCGTGACACTTACGGAGACGCAACGCAAGGCCGCAATTAATTCCCCGTATCAGTTTGGAGGCAACGCTCGTGACTTGGAGGACTGGCTTGAAGCGCAACCTCAGCGCTTTATTTTGCTCGGCATTACGGCTGACTCGTACCACTCAGTAATCTGGGTTACGTCACAGTTCTCTGGGCCTCTGAATGGATGGTGGCTGAACCGTAAAAACCACGCCGCTATTCCGTCTACTTACGACCTCCGTGTCGAGGAGTAACGCAAGACTACGTTTCTCCCTAACATCCAAGATGACGCGATTAACGCTCTGCTCAACCTTACGCAAGGCAGCATGAGTTACGCAGTCTATGTCAAGCAGTTTAACGACTTCTTACGTCGGTCACGTCAGGACCTTACAACTGACGTTCAGTGCGTTCGCTGCATTAACGGCATGGCTAATTTTGCACTGAAGACCCAGGCGAAGTCACACCGGTCGCAAAAGGGTTACCACGTTACTCTAGTGGAGCTACAGAACTTCCTGAATGACGTCGTAACGGATTCGCCGGAACTCAGGAACACGAGGTCTTCAGCATGCCCATCTGCTCAACCAACACGCAAGCGCAACTTTGACGACCCACTCGTCGACGCTTCTAAGATCTGGAAGCGCAACAATGGTGGCCGTGGTCGTGGCCGTGGACGTAATCGTGGAGGCAATCAAGGAGGTGGACGTGGTCAAACATTTGGCCGCGCTGACTTCACCACACTCGCTAACGCAATGACACCAGAGGAGCGCAAGAGGCACATGGAGGAGGGCCTCTGCTTCAAGTGCTACAAGAAGGGACTATTAAACCATGCAAACACAGTCAGTGTGGAAGATAACTTACGCAAACGTAGTTACAGTCACATTCCCGCAAACGGAACAGTTACGGCGACAACCAACCTACATGCGTGGTGTCGGGACAACAGAAGTGTTAGAGCTGTAGCCTAGCGACAGCTCTGTACCGAGTCAAACAGTTTATCGGTATGTCCGATCTAGACATGTACTAATCATATTTAGAGTAGCTTACAGTAGCTATCTGCAACTAATGCGTATACGGTATTACTTACAACACTCCCCATGAAGGTAGCTACGGGATGAAGCGTTGCCTTGGGCCTTGTCCTCCAAGGATCGCACTTCGGTGTCGTGCTAGTGCAGGTCCTGGGAGGGGTTTGGTGAGCATGTCAGCTACCATCTGGTCGGTGGGGAGGTACCTCAACTTGATGGTTCCCTGCTCCACGTGGTCTTTGAAGAAGTGCCACTTCAGACCGATGTGCTTAGTCTTCTCGCTGACCAAGGCATTCTGGGAGTATGCAATGGCGCTTTGGTTGTCCTCCCAGATGGTGGTGGTTTCGGTGATGGGGGAGTTGAAGATTTCCCCCATGAGTTGTCGGAGGTGGAGTCCCTCCTTGGTGGCGTCCGCCGCAGAGTAGTACTCGGCTTCACACGTGGATTGAGCCACACAAGTACGTTGCTTGGACTTGTAACTGATTGGCCCGCGTCCGAGGGTGAAGAGATAGCCGGAGCGAGACTTGCGGGTGCTGCTGTCGTTGGCCCAGTCAGCGTCGGCAAAGCCTGTGAGTTGGAGGCTGTGGTCCAGGCCCCCCCCCCCCAACGTCAGGCGCATGTCGATGGTGCCATGGAGGTAGCGGAGGACCTTTTTCAGAGCCTGCAAGTGTACCTCGGTGGGTGAGGCTTGGGCAGAGCCGAGGATGCTCAACGCCGTGGAGACATCGGGGCGGGTGCAAACGGCTGCGTACTAGAGGCTGCCCAGGAGGCTGGGGTAGACGTCCTTGGCCACCCATGTGAGGGAGGGCGAATTCAAGTGTGCGAGGCCGGCGAGAAAGCCCGGGTCCATCGGAAGTGACGACGGCTTAGAGTCGGACATGCCGTACTTGGCGAGTATGTCGCGGAGGTACTTGGACTGGTCCAACGAGATTGTGCGCGTGGAGCGATCGCGGGTAATGTGCATGCCGAGGAGTTGGGAGAGGTCGCCGAGGTCCTTGATCTTGAACCGTGCTCCGAGTTGTGCTTTGAACGATGCGAGCCAAGTGGCATCATTGCAGGCCGCGGGAATGTCATCGACGTACATGGCGATCATGGCGAAAACGTGGCCGGTGCGGAAGATGTAGATGCACGGGTCGGAGACGCATTGTTGCCATCCATGGTCGACGAGCCATGCACGAAGCAACATGTTGAACTCGCGGGGGGACTGCTTAAGGCCGTAGAGGCAGCGCTTGAGGTGACAAACCTTGGACGTTCCATCGGTGAAGCCGAGGGGCTGGCGGATGTACACATCCTCCCGGATGGGGGCGTAGAGAAACGTTGTGTCGATGTCAAGCTGGCAGAGTTCAAGGTCGCGGGCGGTTACGATGGTTATGAAGAGACGCAGGCTGGCCATGCGGATGACCGGGGAGAAGGTCTCCGTGTAGTCCAGTCAAGCGCGTTGACCGCACCCCTTGGCGACGAACCGTGCTTTGAAGCGGGAGACGTCGCCGGCTGTATCCGACTTGACTTTGAAGATCCACATGTTGTTAACGACCATGCGGCCTAGGGGGGAGGTCCACAAGGTCCCACGTGCCATTGCTGATGAGGGAGGAATACTCCTGTTGCATAGCGGCTTGCCATTGGGGGGCTTGGGCGCTGTCCAGCGCAGCCCGGTAGGATTTTGGTTCCACACACTCTCGGGCGGAGAGGAGGGCGACGGCAGTAGGGGACGTGCCGGCAGGTGTGTGTGGGGGACCCGTGACAAGGTCGGGGACGTGAGGGTGCTCAGGTATGTCCTCTTGAGCTTTGCCTTGTTCAGGATCACAACACGCCGTGACGAGGGTCGGTGGGTAGTCGGACAAGTGGGCAACCATATCGCCGTAGCGAATGGGGTGGGAGCGGAGCCGAGCATGGCGAGGGGCTGCCGGGGGGGGTAGGGGTGTGGGTAATGTGAGGTCAATGGGGTGGGATAGGGGTGAGTTTGCGGGTACGTCTTCCGAAGAGTCGGTGATGGCCGAGTCGACGGAGGGTTGTGTGTCGAAGCCTGGGGTGTCTTCCTGAAAGACAACATGTATGGAAGTGGTGATGCGACGCGTTTCCGGATTGTAGACACGATACCCGGGTGCGTCAAGGGGATAGCCCACCATGACGCCGCGAAATGCTTTTTCACTGAGTTTCCGACGTTGTTTGTCGGGGACCTTGGCGAAAACGGCGCAGCCGAAGACGCGGAACTTGGAGGCGTCGGGCACCGACGACGTGAGGAGTGTGAGGGGGACGCCCCCATGAGGTCCGACCGAGCGACTGTACGTGCGGTTGCGAAGGTACACAACAGTGCTGACAGCGCACGACCACATGGAGTTGGGAACGGCCATGTTGTGGAGCATCGCCGATGCATTGTCCCGGATAGTGCGCCAAGGACGTTCGGCCTTGCCGAGCATGTGGTGGGCGTATGGGGCAGAGAACTGTACCCCGACGCCGAGGTGTGCGCACATCCGGCGAGTGACAACAGCTTCAAGGTCGGAGTCGGTGTCAAAACTTGAGTCGGAGTCAAACTTGAGGACCGGTGCGAACGCGCCCGTTTGGGAGTGCCACGACGTGCACACCCTCCCCTTGCTTGTACATCCCCAGTCTGGATACGTCCCACCGGACGCAGAAACAGTCTTCGCTGCTGCTACTCCTGCAGCTCATGTTGGCGACCCCACAGTCGCACAGCGCTGTGCGAGCCGCGGCCCGCAGCAACGAACGCGGAGATGGGAGGGGGTGATATGGCCGGAGCGGGTGTGTCCGGGGCAGGGTCGTCGTCCATGTTGTGCGCGAGGTGGAGAATGCTGGCCATCACTTCATCAGCCGACATGATGTAGTCCGTGTCAAAGGCGTTGATGACGCATTGCTTCGCCTGACCGTGTGGGCCGCTGCTGGAAATACCGCGCAGCATGAGGAGACCGAGGTTGTGGGGGTGGATGGCAACGGAGCCATCAACCAATTGGCATGTGTCGTTGTAGTCGTCAAAGGTCTGGCGCATGTAGTGGACATAGTCACTGAGTGACTGACCATGGCGCTATCTGACCGTCAGGTTGTCGAGGAGGGACAAGGAGCGAGCAAAAGACCGACAGTCGAGGCGTTCACACAGGATGTCCCACGCGGCAGCGGCGCGGTCAGGGCGGGCAAGAGAAACGCATTTCATCGCTTGTTCAGCGCGCTGATTCGCGCTGGCTGCATGGAGAAGCAGCGTGTAGGCGTAGTGTTGTGCTGGTTCGTCGAGCCAAACGCCGGAGTCGCGTATGGCCAGCTGTGTAATGAGGTATGCGGCCTTGATGGAGAGGAAATTAAGGAAGGTCCTCTTCCATTGCTTAAAGTCCGTGGTCGGGCCCATGACGGGGACCGACATCTTCATGGACCGGTTGAGGGCGTCCTTGTCGAAGCCGGGGGCTTCGTGTGCCGCCCGGCCGATGACCACCGGGTCAATAGTGGGGCGACGACGGCCACGGGTGGTGGGGTCGCCATGTTGGACTGGGGGAGAATGCCGGCCATGAAAGGGAGGAGGTGAACCACCGGGAAAGGGAGAGCGGCCGGCCATGGGACGCGGCGGGCCGTACGAGTGCGGGTGGTCACGGTAGGGGGGACGAGGTGAGAGGGCGCCTCCGGGATGTGAGGGCCGGGGTGGTGAAGGGCATATCCAGCGGGGGGGAAGGGGGGGGTGGGAGGTGATCAACCAGGAGGGCGTGACGCGAGGGGTCGTGGTGCGCATCGGCACGCGAGGGCTCGCGAGGCGCATCGGGACGGCGCTGTGCGACTGTGGGGTCGCCAACAGGAGCTGCAGGAGTAGCAGCAGCGAAGACTGTTTTTGCGTCCTGTGGGACGTATCCAGGCTGGGGATGTACAAGCAGGGGGAGGGTGTGCACGTCGTGGCTGTCCCGGACGGGTTCGAGCTGAGCATTGTGGCGGCGCTGAGCGACAGGGGGGTGCGGATTAGCACCCGCAGCAGCAACAGCAACAGCCTCGGCCGACTGCGAGTCGAGACGAGCGGTTATGCGCACCATTTGCGCAACGAGCAGCGCGAGAGTATCCGGGGGGGGGTCGAGATTGCTCTGTTGAGAGCCTGAGTCATGGGAGTCAGGAAGTGAAACATACGGAGTTTTCGGCGCCATTTCGACAGAGGGCGAAAAAGAAAGAGCCGAATAAAAAACAGGCAGCGGTAAAAACCGCTAGCCGGACTCGTGCCTAACAGCGGTTTCAAAGAGACGGCGTGATGCCCGCCGACCCCTCGGCATGTAGCCCCGGGGTGTCTCAGAGCACCTTCTCTGTATCCTCCACCCAGTGTGGGGCACAAGTCGAGGCCAAGGCCAGGACAGGTGGAGCGTTGCGCTGGCGGCTGAGTCGCTAAGATAATATAAAAATAAAAAAGGTAAGCTACGGTTGGCGTGCAACCTCTGGATGCGTATTCACCCGATGGTGCTCCCCCCCGTTCTCCAGCTTGGACCTGTGTGCACCTTGTCCACACACGACGAGTGCGTCGGTGTGGGTGGCTGGCTATCGCCGTCGAGTAGCTGACTTAAGAGGGGTGGTGGCGGGTTTTAAATCGCAGTTTATACAGGCGATACCGCCGACTACAAGTTGAAAGAACTAGGTGTCTAGAGAAACTTGCCTTGTGCGGGAGAGCTGTCGATCGCGGCTCGCCGAACCAGGTTGTCGCGCGTGAGTGACGTGAGGCGGGGGCCCATAACCTATTAAACCTTGCAAACACAGTTAGTGTGGAAGATAACTTACGCAAACGTAGTTACAATCACAGTCACGCAAACATGACAGTCACATAGACAACCAACTTACATGCGTGGTGTCGGGACAACAGAAGTGTTAGAGCTGTAGCCTAGCGACAGCTCTGTACCGAGTCAAACAGTTTATCGGTATGTCCGATCTAGACATGTACTAATCATATTTAGAGTAGCTTACAGTAGCTATCTGCAACTAATGCGTATACGGTATTACTTACAACAGGGACATCGTCTGTTTCAGTGCCCGGAGTGGAAGGGCAAGGCACCTATGGAACCGCCTCAGTCTAAGAAACAATGATGGTGGCAAGGCTGTTCTACCAGCGAACTGGAGCAGCCGGCTACATCTACTGTTCGTTCTGAGACACTATTAGCGACAGAGGTCGTCGACACTCCTTCGACACCTCCATCGACAACAGTCGCGACACCTGCAACGCTAGTCGCAGGTCGTCGTCGTCAGAAACAGCAGAGACAGAGTCGTAAACCTATAACCAAACGTTCGATTGATTGGAAACTGGTTGACTCAGTCTTTGACCCTCTGCATGCATGATTCAACTTCACATTGGAGGGATGTGTGGCGGTTAGCCTCCTCAACCTAAACGCTAGCACAAATCAGTTCTAATCTGTCTTATTCTGTCGTTGCAAGATGGCAAAATGATGTTGTCGAGAGGCGATGGTGAAAGATGTCTCACTGCTGTACTTAAGCAGTATATGTTGTAAGTGAACAATGGAGTCGTTAAATGGTCATGTCACCTCCCTCTACTGCACTGGGCTTAAATAGGTTTCTGCCCATATAGCTTACGCCTGCAAGCTACGCTTACGTGTCAGGCGTTAGGGCTATCTAACCGTCGTCATCTGTCCTGAGACGCGGCATGCCTAGCATTGGGTTTCACGACGCGGCTTCTTCTGCATCGAAGAACTCGCTTAGGCGCGTCATCTGGCTGGTTAGATTAATTATGCGTATGTGTACGTACCGGGAGGTATTGGTCGTACTGTAGCATCAGCACCCTTATGAATATTGCAGTAGCGACGTACCCACGTGTGTACGTCCGTCCGTTGGAAAAGCACGAATTGGAATCAGTAACGAGTACATGTACAATGTCCTGCAATGTACTGTTGCAAGACTGTACTCGTCACACTCGTACCCTCCCCATCTTGACTGTTCTTTGAGGCCGCCGCGAGGCTGACCTCCGTGGTCGAAGCTCCTTTACTGAAGCAGTTACTGAGACTCGGGAATGCGTGCTGGGTGAGCGTGCATGAATTCAATGTACGCCCGAGTCTTGGCAAACTTGTCCCATTGGGGCGTCTCCAAGAAATCTTGTAACGCTGTGGTCCGGTGTACTTCGTTCAACCGGTGCCAGACAGGTGGAATGTCATCATCGCTGAAGTGTGTCATGAAGAGCAGATATTTGTCTCGTCGCCCAGGTAGCGACTTGATGCACACAACAGAGATGTGCGAGACATCAAACTCCTCGTCGTCTCCTTCAAGAACAGTCACCGGGAGAGCTGGTCGTAGTGGAGCGGTAGAGCAGGGTCGCAAGTTGTTAACATGGAACACAGGATGTAAGCGTAATGTCGCTGGAAGTTTCAATCTGTAACTGTGTTTCCCAATTTGCTCCTCCACTGAAAAAGGGCCAAGCTGTATGTCTCTGAGTTTCCGGTTCGGTTGTCCGCGTAGAAAAAGGTTTGCTGTGACGACTGACACCTTGTCTCCTTTAGCGAAGTGTGGCGTTGTAGACGATTCTGTGCGTGCTTGCATCTCATCCTTGTGTAGTTGTAACACTGAGCGTACCAGGGTGTGTACTTCCTGTAACAATCTTAACCGTTCTGCTGCGTCTTGCGAAATTGGAATCGATGGTCGCATGTTGAACATCACGTCAGGAGGCTCCTCATGAGAGAATCCAAAGTAAGCCTCGAACGGTGTGTGCTCGATTCCGAGTGCACGCGAAGCGTTGTACGCGAATTCCACTTGTGGTAGTAGCGTTGTCCAATCAGAGCCATCATAGCAACAGAAGCAACGAAGAAGCTGCTGAAACGTGATGTTCACGCGTTCTCTCAGTCCGTCCGTTTCTGGCTGTCGACTGGAAGACATGTTCATACGCGTTCCGAGGCGTCTCCAAAGTGTCTGCCAGAAGGCACTGGCGAATTTCGGTTCGCGGTCGCTGATCAGCACACGGGGCAGTCCATGTAAACGGTAGGCTCCCCGTAAAAACAAAGTTGCAGTTTCTTCGGCAGTAATCGACTCTGTACATGGCAGAAAATGGGCCATTCGAGTTAGATGGTCTACTACAATCAGCACATTGTTAAAGCCATTGCTCTCATGCAGGTGTGTCAGGTAGTTAAGACCAACTGTATGCCACAGTCTAGGTGGAACAGGTAGTGGGTAAAGAGTCGCAGCCATCTACGGTCGAATCTTCGCTCGTCGACACACGACGCAGCGGAACCTCGCCATCCCAAAATAAGGGTTCTGTGGCCTGAGGTACGAAGTCTGGACGCCGGCTTAACGGGTCAGCTTCGTTTAGAGCTCCCTTGCGATATGCAAGTGTCATCGAGCCCACAAACGGTTGCTCTCGACAGTACAGAGTTACTAGCAGTATCTCTTCTAGATAGTTCTTTTCTAGATAGTTCTAAGAGCTTGTGTGATAAGGTTAGATAGACGGTACAGGTAACCTGAGTTAACCTGTATCACTAGTAATAGTTTGGTTTAGTTAGCAGACAGCACAAGCTACAGGTTCTAAGGCTGTTTCTAGAACAACTGCGGTGTGGATATTTAAGACGGGGACTTACTGGTAGAGGTGAGAGACCGGTACAGAATAGAATTACGCCACACCCAGACTGTAAGAAACCCTGTTCCTAAGACAATCTTATTAATTCTCTCTACGCTGTATAATTAGATCCAGAGATTAGGTTCTACTATTAGTCTAAGGTTGCCAACTTAGCCTAACCAAAGTAGCACCTCACACGTGGTTTCGGAGCCTCAGAACAGCTAGACGAGACGAAGATGTCTAACCGAGCAGGAGAGAGACTACCAGAGGAAGTTGATGGTCGACCAGAGGGGGCGCCTTCTGGGCCGACACCGCCGACGTCGACGGATGGTAGAAGACAGACAGTGCGAGAAGGATCGAGTCCCACGATGGAGCCTATGTCGGTACACGTCACCGAGATGCTTGAACGACTAAGTAACCGAGTTGACACTTTTTCGACTGAGCTATCTCAACTGCGTGACCACGTCGACAACGGTTTCAGACATTTTGAAGGACGAGTGAACAGAAGCCGAGAAACGGAGAATTTTCTTCGAGGAGAACAATTGAGATCGGAGAGGACGCGAGAGATGCCAAGCATGATGCCGAACGATGTCAAACCAGCCAAGATCAAGAGCATCGCTACGACTAACATCGACGAGCTGAGAAACTGGTTCCGACATGCGCGAGGGTATCTACGGTATCACAGCGTTAACCCTGAAGAGCAAAGAGGAGTGTACTGGGTATCTGGCTTTCTGGAAGGACCACTATCGAAGTGGTGGTACTCCCAAGTTGCGCAGACTGGAGATGAAGTCGGTGGAGGATTTTCCGGAGTTTCTGAGATGGAGAAATCCTTAATTCAGGAATTCTGCGGAAGAACACCGGCGGAACAAGCGAGATTGAATTTGGACAAAGCAAGACAGAAAACCACGGTCCTGAAGTACGCGAACTATTTTCGAGAACAATTATTGGAGCTTCCTCACCGTCACGAAGAAGATAACGTACATGATTTCCAGCGCGGTTTGAGACCCTCGATTCATAAGGAGGTTGCCCTGAAAAACCCTAAGACCCTACACGAGGCGATTCAAGCAGCTCTGCGAGCGGAGGCAGCGGAGACCAAGATTGAGACGACCCAACGCTCGACAGGCCGACTGAACGCCATCGAAGAAGACAGCGACTTTTCAGAGGCAGGGGAGGAGATCGACAGTGAGTCGGAGGAAGATTCGCATGGCGCGACCGAAGAAAAGCCGCGGGAGCTGTACGAGATTAGACGCCTCACTCAAGAGGAGGTCGACAGATTTAAGAAGGAGGGCAAGTGCTTCATTTGCCACAAGAAGGGACACATCGCTATCGACTGCCCAGACAGAAAGAACAAGAAGAATGACAGAACGAGGAAATCCCGGCCGGGAAAGTGAGACCTGAGTCGGCAGCTCGCGGCAAGCTGCAGGATGAGGTTTCGTCTCCTACAGCGACTCAGGAAGAGACCAGAACAGAAGAAGTACGAGACCCGTTACCTCAAACGACATTGAGGCCAGTCTTTAGGAGCAAGGACTTTAGCGACTGGATGATGAATAGGGAGTATTTCCTGAAGTACTCTCAGACCTACGGACCTTTCGACTTAGATGGAGCTAGCGATAATGACGGCCTTAATTCTCAAGTGGCGGAGGATTTTTGCTGTCCGGCGCGCCCATTTCAGGAGAGAGATTTACAGAAGTACCGGAGAATTTGGCTAAATGCGCCATTTAATGAATTGGAAGATTTTTTGGGCCATTATTTGCGGAGTAAACTGCTTCATCCCCATCTGCGAGCGGTTATAGTGGTTCCAAAATGGAGGGCAAAACCATGGTTCAAGCTGCTGCGAAATTTCCGACTTGTCGACGAGCTGGCGGCGAAAGAACATGTGTTTACCTGCCCCACGAACGATGAAATAGAAGGAAGAAGGCAAGATGTTGGACCGACAAGATGGACGACGCAAGTCTACGTCGACGACACCGATCGAGTTCGATTTCTGCCTCAGAATCTACAGAATCCCCCGAAGACCTACTGGACTCACTCGACGACTCTTGTTACCGATGGCCGACGAGTGTTACTAGCGAAAGAGGACACTGGCATGGTCTGGTTTCCTGGTGGCAAACAGGAGATTGAAGACGCGACCCCGGAATACACAGCAGTGCGAGCTCTTACGGAGACAACTGGATTTAAGGTGAGCGAAACAAATTTACGCCTTTTAGGGACGGAGTCTTCCGGACAGAATAAGCGCTACGTGTATATCGCTCGCGTTCGACCCGGATCGATACCGGACGCTACGTCAACTTCTTCGGCAGTATGGGCTACCTGGAAGGAATTAATTTCGGCACGGCGTACGGGTTATCTAGTCTGTGGAGAACAGCAGTTCCCTCTTCGTTACGAGACTTTTGGGAAACCGATCGACGGGTGGATGAACAAGAACGTCCGACTAGAAGACAGTGTTCCTGCGACGCTACATGTATCCACAACCCAGTCTGGAACAAGTCTGTTAGTGTTGGGAGGCACCTTACGCGGACATCGATGCCGTATTTTGGTTGACTCTGGCGCTTCGGAAAATTTCTGCAAGGCTGAGTGGGTACGGGAGCATCACATCCCGACAGTTACTGGAGAGAAATACCGGATAAAATTGGCAGATGGTAGTACAACTACGACTCGCCAGCGACTACGGAATGAAGTGCTCACAGTAGGGACCCTGGACATACGTCTGGACGCAATTACGACAGAACTGGACAAATTCGACATCATCCTCGGTCAACCTTGGTTACAAGCCGTCAACCCGGATATAGATTGGTCTACTAAAACGATTCGCGACCGTAAAACTGGCGAAGCTATGGTGTCTGGCGACGAGTACACCGTACCTGTGACAGTACATCACTTGGAGGCGGATGCGATGGCAAAGCTGCTTAGGCAACAACCAGCAGACCTCTTCGTGATTGGACTACGAGAAGTACAGGACGCGGTCGACGACATCAACACTGACCAACAACCTGAGTGGACGACTTCGTTACGAGATTCCCTGAATGAGTTTACGGACATTATCAAGGAGCCTGACGGTCTACCGCCAACTCGCGAGTGTGACTTTGAAATTAATTTGGAGTGCGATGAACCACCCAAGGAGCGAACGTACCGTATGTCACCAGCAGAACTCCGGGAGGTTCAAGTACAGTTGCAAGACTTACTCGCAAAAGGCTGGATTCGTCCGTCTAAATCTCCGTACGGTGCCCCGATTTTATTTGTACGCAAGAAGGATGGTACCATGCGTATGTGCGTAGACTACCGGAAACTCAACGACCTCACGAGGAAAGATCGAACACCGTTACCCCGGATTGATGAGTTACTCGACTCGCTATATGGGGCTCACTATTTCAGCACGCTGGACCTGTATAAAGGCTATCATCAAGTTCGAGTCAAGGAGCGCGACATACATAAGACAGCATTCCGAACTCATTACGGATTGTTCGAATACTGCGTTCTACCCTTTGGACTTTGTAATGCCCCAGCTGGATTCCAAGCGATGATGAATCGAGTTTTGGCCCCGTATCTTGGCAAGTTCTGCGTGGTATATCTGGACGACGTGTTAATCTACAGTAAGACGGCCGACGAACACCTCGAGCATATTCGACTCGTGTTACGAGAGCTGCAGCGACACCAGTTGCATATCAAACTCTCTAAGTGTTACTTCGGACGATCGAGCGTCAATTTTCTTGGGCATGTGGTGGAAGCTGGACAGATCCGAATGGACCCCGACAAGGTGGAGGCAGTACAGAATTGGCCCCGACCGAAATCAGTGACTGAAGTACGTGGATTTCTGGGACTTGCTGGATATTACCGGAGGTTCATCAACCAATTCGCAACCCTAGCAACCCCATTAACGGACCTGACCAAGAAGACACCGGAATTTCGCTGGACCTCTCAAGCCGAGTCAGCATTCGAGCAAATTAAAGACGCGATGGTACGTGCACCAGTACTGGTAATTCCTGACACTTCTCCTAATGCAAGGTACACACTGTACACAGATGCTTCTGGATTCGCAGTAGGAGCTGTGTTGTTACAAGACCAAGGTATTGGATTACAACCTGTTGCGTACCATGCTCGAAGGATGAACAAGCATGAGGTACACTATCCTGTCCACGAACAAGAGCTACTGGCAGTTCGCGACGCTCTACTGAAGTTCCGTTGCTACTTAGATGGCGCGGCGGGATTTACAGTAATTACGGACCACGACACGTTGCGACACTTCTTTCGACAGCGCGATTTGTCTACTCGACAGGTGCGATGGCTTCAAGTTCTAGCACCTTACCAGCGACAGATGGACATCGTATACAAGAAGGGAGCAGTCAACCAGGCAGACGCTCTGTCTCGCCGACCTGACCTGAAGAACTCATTACAGAAGCTGCAACTGTTACGCGATTGGACCAACGACGAAGCAGAATGCGAGTTACACGCGCAGATGTTTTCCCTGGAATCCCGGTTACATCCTGACTCTGGACTTCATGAGGAAATCAAAAGCGCTTATGATTCGGATAAATACCTGCTTACCCGGAAATCTCTGCCTACCTGGCTGGTACGTCAATCTAACGGACTCTTGTACGCCTACGGGACAAGACTGTATGTTCCGAACGTCTCTACATTACGATCAAGAGTACTGTACGAACTACACGACGCACCGACCGCGGGACACCCTGGTATTATTCGACTATTGGCAGCAGTAACCCGGACGTTTTGGTGGCCTAACATGAAGCGGACAGTACAACACTATGTACGCAGCTGTGTTACCTGTCAACGCAACAAGGCAGCGCGACACAAGCCTTATGGACTCCTTCAATCGCATGAGGTACCGACCAGACCCTTTGAGCATATATCGCTTGACCTGATTACGGACCTTCCTGAGTGCGATGGGTATGATGCTGTGGTGGTATTCGTCTGTATGCTTACGAAACGGACGATTGTCGAGCCAATTACGAAAACGATTACAGCGGAACAATTAGCAAAAATTATGCACCGCGCTGTTTTTCGACATTTTGGCTTACCACGGAAATTAATATCCGATCGAGATCCCCGGTTTATGAGCGACTTCTGGCAAACCCTATTTAGGGCTGTTGGCACCAAGCTTAATATCTCTACGAGCTATCACCCCCAGACAGATGGCCAAACTGAACGAGTAAACCAGACATGGGAGCAAGTCATACGATGCTATGTGCACCCCTTGCACGACGACTGGGTTCAACACCTTACCAACGTGGAGTTCGCGATCAACGCAGCGGTTTCTACGTCAACGACTATGTCTCCATTTAAGGCGACGCTAGGATTTGAGCCGACATCTCCAACGACGGCTACATTTGAAGATAACGAGCCTAGCCGTACTTTACCGGAGCAAGTGAAGATTCTGGTCGAGATGCACAGATTTGCCCACGACTGCGTCAAAGCAGCCCAGGCACACATGCAAGACGCTGCAAATCGGCACCGGTTACCAGTACCTTTTACAGTTGGCGACAAGGTTAAGCTCAAGGCGACAAATCTACGGTTTGTACAACAGCCATGTTCTAAACTACGCGACCGCTACATTGGACCGTTTCTCATTACGGAGGAAGTTTCCCCGGTTGCATTTCGGCTTAAGCTACCCCCTGGAGTACGGATTCACGATGTTGTACACGCCAGTCTACTGGAAAAATGGAATGCAGAACCAGAACAGGCCAACAGTGCGCAGCCAATCCCGATTGTGCACGATGCGAAGCGATTTGAAGTCGACAAAATACTCGACGTGGCTTTTAACTCCAATGGCACGGGACTTTTATTTAAGGTCCGCTGGGCAGCACCGTTCAACGTACCTAGCGAGGACACTTGGGAACCCATGCGAGGAGTCAACCACTTAAACATCTTTTCCGAATTTCTTCGAACGGATGTTTATCGAGAATTTTCTGGCACCCCTGACTTTGTCAGATTTCGCAATCGCTGGCCTGCAAGAACCCCCAAGAAACCAAGACCCTGAGTACTGCACAGCGAGGACGCTGGTGCTTAAGGAGGGGAGAGTGTCATATCCTAGCCATTTAGCTAAGTGCTAGTATCTGACATTATTTGTTTCCTCTAAATGGTACCTGTATCTTAGCGATATTCAGTGACTCTTTATTTGTCATCACGGCAGTACAACTGTATCGCCGTATTTTCCCTCGACAGTACAGAGTTACTAGCAGTATCTCTTCTAGATAGTTCTTTTCTAGATAGTTCTAAGAGCTTGTGTGATAAGGTTAGGTAGACGGTACAGGTAACCTGAGTTAACCTGTATCACTAGTAATAGTTTGGTTTAGTTAGCAGACAGCACAAGCTACAGGTTCTAAGGCTGTTTCTAGAACAACTGCGGTGTGGATATTTAAGATAGGGACTTACTGGTAGAGGTGAGAGACCGGTACAGAATAGAATTACGCCACACCCAGACTGTAAGAAACCCTGTTCCTAAGACAATCTTATTAATTCTCTCTACGCTGTATAATTAGATCCAGAGATTAGGTTCTACTATTAGTCTAAGGTTGCCAACTTAGCCTAACCAAAGTAGCACCTCAAACTATGCCATACAGGGAACTTACAAGTCAGGGCTAGACCGTTAACCACCTAATCCAACCTCTCCAAGGGTGTTCGGGGGTTTTACTCCCCCCCGGGGAGGGTGCAAGTAGAGGTGAAGGGACGTGTGCAGTCAGGGTCGTGCGTGGAGGCAATGTGCGGATGCGCGGCGGGAGGTCGTGCGGGACTTGATGCGGTATATGCGTAGGAGGTGATGCAGCCATTGGACAGTATGCGTATGGAGTTGTGTAAGAATGCGAGATGTGTCGAGGCGTGCTTTCGAGACGAGTTTATCAGGAGGGTCGGTGCGGGCGGTGAGAAGGGAGGTGAGACTCGTGATGGTGGAGGAGTGCGGTGTACCTGTGCGGCTCATGACTATGGGGAGGATGTCGACCACTGTGCCTGGCCAGTGGTTTCTGATGGCGTTCGCAAGGGGTGTGTATTTGGCACGTATGAGGTCGGCTGTGTGAGAGAGGTTGTTGTCTGTGCAGTATTTCCATTCTCCTATCTGAATCTTTTTTATGGATGCGTAACGTCGGCGACCGTTGGAGTGACCAACGAATCTGGGTTCGAGGATGCGGATGAAGTCAGGTTTGTGTGCAGGGGGACGAAGTAGGGGGGGGAGAATCTCGGGGGGGAGGACGGCGGGGCATGAGGTTAGGGAGTCATGCGAGAGACCTTCGTCAGCAGCAACCAGGCGGGTGGGCATGTGGATGGGGTGAGGTGGGTGGCAGTCAAGTGGGGTGTGGGCAGGGGTGGGGGAATCAAACAATTTTATGGGTTTGTTACCGAAGTCTGCGGTGATGGTTTCCCAGCGTCCTCCGTTGTGGCGTTCCAGTAGGGAGAGTAGGAGTTGCAACGCGCTGTTGTGTCGGTCCTGTCTTAGGCCAGACATAGAGGGGCAGTTACCGGCCATATGGCCGTTGCTAGTGAATTGGCCACAGAGGGGGCAGCGCAGGGTGGGGTTGTAAGTAAGTAGGCGGGTGTTGTGGACGCCCCACATGAATTCTTGTTTGTGTGTGAACTGGATATTTGTGAGGGTTGAGTGTTTTTTGTGGTAAGAAAAGTCGGCTCCGTCCGACGCGGCGCGGGCGAGGAGGGCACCATGTTTGGTTGTTTGCGAGAGAGGAGTGTGTGTGTGTGTAGTGCTGTATTTGTGTGCGTCGGATTTGAGATTGGTGTATCGGTAGGGGGTGGGTTCCCCTGAGGTTTGTGGGATGAGTGTGTATGGCCAAGTCCAGTGGCCTATCGTGACTTCTGAGCCGGTGGTGTATGTAGTATCGGGTGGGTGGCCATCCGCTACTAGGTTGGCGAGGGTGTCTGCGAGGTCGTTGCCGATGGAGTGATTGTGGGCTTTTATTTTACCGAGGTGTGTACGGATGCCTGCTTCGCATCGGGTTTTAAGGGTATGTGTGATAGATAAGAGGGTGTCGCGGTGAATGTGATGGCGGTAAGCGGAAGGGCAGTTTAAGTAACCTTGAATAAGGCGGAGGGAGCACGCACTGTCTGTGAGGAGGTGGGTGCGGCCAAGTTGGAGGCCTATATCTATGCCAGCTAATTCAGCGCGATTTATCGTATGTGAGGGAGGGGTAGAGGTCACCAGGATTTTGATTCTGGTGTCCGAGGCGGGGTGGGTAGCTGCGGCTCCGAGGGGGGTCGAGCCGCCTTTTTTCGAGCCGTCTGTGTATACAAAGTCCTGCCAGTTCCAAGCAGGGGTGCCTCTGGTGGGGGGGTACGTTAGATGGATGCGGTCCGGGAGGGGGTATGTGAGGGGGTGAGTTGGGTCTGGGGGGCGGTGGTATATACCTGCTGAGTGGGGGGAGTAGGTGTCAAAGAGGTGTGGAGGAGGGGGGGTGATGATAGGGTTGGGGAGGTGAGTGTCGTAGATGGATTCGAGAGTGTTGTGGAGCGCGGTCATGGCTGTGGGTGATGGAAGGGAGGAGAGTGCGAGGGGGTTAGCGACGAGGTATATGTCGACCTTCCATCGTGTGCCGAATGGGGTGGGGGTGGGGTTGCCGGTGTGTTGGTCTGGGGGTAGGAATGTGTTTGCGTCGTTGGGGAGGGTGTAAAGGTGGTGGGTGTATGGGGAGTTAATGTATTTGGAGTGGCGGTAGGGCGTGTGTTCCCACCGGGGGAGGATGAGGATGGTTGCGCTGGGTGTGTGAGGTGCTGTGTGGTGTGCGCTGGTGATTGCGTGTTCCATGGCTCGTCTCATGCATTCGTGGTCGTATTCGGGGTTGGCTATGTTGGTGCCTTGCCATGTGTGCGGGGCATTGCTGCCGCTAGATGAGAAGACTATATCTTCGGGGTAGAGGGAGTGGTATGTGTGGGAGTGGAGGGATTTATTGAGGGGGTCGGAGTAGAGTTCTGTCTGGATGCGGAATGTGTGTCGTAGAGCTGTGAGGAGGTCTTCTCTGGTGGCCCATCTATTACGAGTGGTGGTGGCGGGTGTGGGTGAGTGGATCTCTGATCGGGAGCCTAGGCGGGTGAGGAGGTGGTAGACCTCCTCTTCAAACGTGAGACGAGTGAGGTCGGGGCGGAAGAGTTGGTAGAGGTGGCGGACGCGGGGGCCGTTAAGGGTGGTGACCGCGCGGCCGTCGGGAGTGCAGAGTATGGTGGTGTCGTGGTGTGAAGGGTGTGCGTGGATAGCGAATTTACCGGTAGGTAGCATGTCAAGGTCGGGGTTGATGGGGTCATGGTTGAATGTGATGAGGGGGTGTGACCATGGAGGGGGTCCGGGGTCTGGCAGTATGGGTGTGGTGGAGGGGACATAGCCGGAGTTAAATGCGGTGAGGGCGGTGGGGCCGGAGGGGGTCTCACTGATGGTGTCGTGGAGTTGTAGGCATGGGGCCCACTGCACTTCGTAGAGGTGGGTGAGGTCGTGGTGTTGGCCGCGAGCGCACCAGTCGCATTGCCATGTGGCGGGGCCCTGAGCTGGGCGACACTGGGAGTGTATGGCAAAGTGCGGGCATGTGCAACAGGCGGAGGAGGGTTCTGTGTGCAGGGATTCGTGGCAGATGGAGCAGGTAGATGGGGAGGGGGAAGGGAGGCATACCGATGTGGGAGTGGAGGAGATGAGGCGGAAGCCATCGTCGAGTTGTAGCTGAATGTCCCATTCCGTGAGGTGTTCCGGGGCCCATTCAACCATGTATTGTGTTTGGTCGTATTCTGTGTCTTTGTGTTTGGAGATGATGCGTGTTACGTCGCAGGGGGGGTAGTGGTGGTCGGAGGGGGTGAGGTATTCTGTTTCTAAGTGTGTGATGGGTGCTATGGGGGTGGGGTGATGGGCGCGTGGGGTGTTAATGCCTGATTGTAGGGTGTGGGTGGAGCGGGGGAGGTGAGGGGAGAGGAGAGGAATCCACGAGTGATGTACAGTGATGGGGGGGGAAGCTTGGTTGGTGTGGAGGTTCGTGATGGGGAGGCGGTTGTGGATAGTATCGAGGGGTTCGGTGAGGATTGCTGCGAGGAGGCGGATGGGAACTGAGATTGGGGTGGTGGACCCCGTGAGTGCGGTGATGGATTTACACGATTTGAGGATGAGGGAGGATGCTGTGGCTCTGAGGAGGACTTGTGTCCACGTGGTGATGTTATTTTTCCATAGGGGGGTGAGGCGGGGGAGTAGGGAGGCGTGTGTTTTGCGGGGAGAGAAATCGCAGTATGCTTGGTTATATGTGTGGGGGTCGGTGATGTGTGTGGCTTTGTCTCGGAGGGAGGTGAGGAGCGTGTTGTCCTGAGTGGTGAAGTGGGCACGGATTGTGGATGCGATAGGGTTGGTGAGGGAGAGTGGGGGGATGTTGTGGAATAGGGTGCCAGCATCTCGTTGAGCGCGGACTAAGCACTTGAGCGTGGGTGGAGTGTGGCAGGTTGACATGATGGATTCAGAGGGCCAGTGGGAGTATGTTTTGGATAGGGTGCGTATGTGAGCGCGGGCCATGTGGCCTCTATATCCTGAATTGTTCATGATTTTATGGAGGTGACAGACTGTGAGTTGGGCGGCGTGGGCTTTGAGGGAGGGGAGTCCGTATCCTAGGTCTGTAGTAGGGCGGTGGAGGGCGGTGCGGGGAAGACTACGTACCGATGAGACGGCGGAGCGGAGTGCGCGGCAGATTTGGCCCTCGAGAGTGTCGAGTTGGGAGTCGGTGAAGAGGCCGAGTTGGAGGGTGAAATGCTTACCGATGAGGAGTCCACGGATGACCCTGATTCTGCGGGATTGAGTTAGTGGGGAAGTGGAAAGGGCAGTGATGAGGGATGCAGTGGTACGTTTGAGTTCTTGCCAATGTTTGGTGAAGTTGAGGGAGGTGTTCAGTTCTACTCCTAGGACGCGGTATGTGTCCTTGGGGCCAATGGAGGGGATGGGGGCCGGTGTGGAGTTTAGGGAGATGAACTGTGATTGCAGGCGGGATGCGAGGAGGGTAGTGTTGGCGCGGGTGAGGGCGTTGCCTGTGCGCCAGAGGGCTCCGGTGATGCAGCATTTGCGGATGTTGACGGTCATGCCGGTGTAGGCGCTGAAGAGGGAGAGTTTTCTTAGCTGGATGGTCATGTTGGGGGTCGAGCCCGTGGCGAGGCTGAGGTCGTCCGCGAAGCCGTGTCCCGGGTAGGTGGCTGTGGGTTCTGTGGGGTCAGCGTTAGTGGCGGGGGGGCCTGGGCGGTAGCCCCGGCTTCCCACCGTGAGCCAGCGTAGGAAGGGTTCAAGGAAGAGGGTGAATAGGAAGGGGGAGAGGGTGTCGCCCTGGAGGGTTCCGCGATTGATATCGATGGAAGGGGTGGGGCCGTGGGGTGTAATATAGGCTGTGGTTGAGACCCCGTATAGGTGTTCGCATGTGTCGACAAAGGTTGGGGGCATACCGAGTTGGCGCATGTGCTTGAACATGATGCGGTGGTCCGCTGCGTTAAAGGCACCTTTGAAGTCCGCGTACATGATGTAGATGTCTTTGCTGTGGAGTTTCGCATCCTCCATCGTCGTGATGAGGGAGGATAGGGCGTCGTGGATGCTGCGGTGTTGTCGGAAGCCGTCCTGTTGGTCGCTGAGAATGCCGTGGGTTTCGGCATATTTCGAGCCTGCATCTTTGATTAGCGCTGTCCAGAGTTTAAGGAGGTTGTTCATGAGGGCGATAGGGCGGTAGTTATCGAGGAGGGAGGGGTCGCTGTTGTAAGTAATACCTTCTAGTTATTAGTTGCAGATAGCTACTGTAAGCTATTCTAGATAGAATGTGTGCATGTCTAGATCGGACATACCGATAACCTGTTTGTACTGGTACAGAGCTGTCGCTAGGCTTCTGCTCCATCACTTCTGTTGTCCCGACACCACGCCTCGGGCTGGTTGTCTCTGTGACTGTCCCTTTGCGTGATTGTGACTGTAACTACGTATGCGTTAGTTACCTTCCTTACTGATCGTGTGTGCACGGTTTAACAGGTTATGGGCCCCCGCCTCACGTCACTCACGCGCGACAACCTGGTTCGGCGAGCTGCGATCGCCACCTCTCCCGAAGAAGGCAAGTTTTCATAGATACCTAGTACTTTCATCCTGTAGTCGGCGGTATCGCCAGTATAACCAGCGTTTAAAAAACATCCATCCCACCTAAGTCAGCCGCTCGAGGACGCCAGACAGCCACCCACACCGACGCACTCGTCGTGTGTGGACAGGGTGCATACAGGTCCAAGCTGGAGACCGGGGGGGGGGGGCGCACTATCGGGTGACTATACATATACAGAGTGCACGACAGCCTTAGATTACTGTATTATTTAATATATTATCGTAGCGACTCAGCCGCCGCCGCATCGTCCCACCTGCACTGGCCGTGGCCCCGACTTGTGCCCCACACTGGGTGGAGGACACAGAAAAGGTGCTTTGAGACACCCCGGGGCATCAGGCCGAGGGGTCGGCGGGCATCAGGCCGTCTCTCTGCATACCGCTGTTAGGCACACGTCCGGCTAGCGGTTTTTACCGCTGCCTGTTTTTTCGGCTCTTTTCTTTTTCTTGCCCTGTGTCGAAATGGCGCCAAAAACTCGCTCTGTCGACAATCCACCTGATTCGCCTCCTGCTTCCCCTGACCTCGGCTCTCCGCAGAGCTCTGTCAGTCCCACCCCTGCTACCCTCGCACTCGTCCTGCAACAAATGGCGCTCATAAACGCCCGCTTGGACGCTCAGTCTGCTGCTGCTGCTGCTGCTGCGGCTGGTCCTGTAGCTGCCCCTGCGGACCCCTCTTTCGCTGTGCGTCGTCACGACGCGCAGCTCGACCCCCATCGCGACAACCACTCTCTGAACCTCCTTTCCTCCGACCCCCCAACACACGCATCTCCCTTTCCCGGCACTCGACTGGACGCGCAGCCGGCCCACGATGCTACTTTCGCTGCAGCGTCGGTTGGCGACCCCCATGTCGCACTCCGCCGCCACGATGCGCACACCGCCCCACAGCCTCACGAACTACCCGCGGAACGCCTACCACCACCCCCTCCGTACCCTCCTGCAGGGTATGCCCTCCCGGATCCCGGACCTTTTTTCCCGGAGGCACCGCCGCCCCGCGTCCCCGCCTCCCGTGGCCACCCGCACCCGTACGGCCCCCCGCTTTCAATGGCCGGCCACTCTCCTTTCCCCGGCGGCCCACCTTCTCCCTTCCCCGGTGGACCACCGCCTCCCTTTCCTGGCTGGCATTCGCATCCTACACAGCGAGGTGGGCACACCACCCGTGGCGGGCGTCGCCCCACCATTGACCCGGTGGTCATCGGCCGCGCCGCCCACGAGGCCACCGGTTTCGACAAGGACGCCCTCAACCGGTCCATGAAGATGTCGGTCCCTACCATGGGGCCCACCACAGACTTCAAGCAGTGGAAGAGGAACTTCCTTAATTTCCTCTCCATCAAGGCCACTTACCTCATCCCACAGCTGGCCATCCGCGACTCGGGCGTCGTGTTAGACGAACCGGCGCAACACTACGCCTACACCCTGCTCCTTCATGCAACTAGCGCGAACCCACGCGCCGACCAAGCGATGAAGTGCGTCTCCCCAGCACGTCCTGACTGCGCAGCGGCAGCGTGGGACCTTCTGTGTGAACGTCTCGACAGTCGGTCCTTTGCTCGCTCATTGTCGCTGCTGGACAACTTGATGGTCAGACAACGCCCCGGACAGTCACTCAGTGATTATGTCCACTACATGAGACAGACGTTCGACGACTACAACGAGACATGTCAGATGGTCGATGGTTCCGCTGCCATTCACCCCCACAACCTCGGTCTCCTCATGTTGCGCGGTATTTCCAGCAACGGCCCACACGGTCAGGCCAAACAGTGCGTCATCAACGCGTTCGACACAGACTACCTGCTGTCCGCTGATGACGTGATGGCCAGCATCCTCCACCTGGCGCACAATATGGACGAGGACGACGCCCCGGCCGCAACAGCTCCCCACACCTCACCGCCTCCCATCTCCGCGTTTGTCGCTGCTGGCCGCGGATCACACAGCGGTCGAGGCCACCCTCCACGTGTCCCTCGCGGTGGTCGCGTCCTGCCCACCAAGTGTTCCGCTTGCGGCAGCCCGGACCACATCTTGTCCTCTTGCAATGCCCCGGATGACGCCCTCTTGCGGTGGACACTCGCGAAGCGCAAAATGATCATTCAGAAGTACGGAACCCCTGCTGCTGGCTCTCACTCTGCGCACGCCGCTGTGCTGAGCGACGTCCCCGCCGATGACTTTGACAGTTTGCCTACCCTCGAGGAATGCACGGATGATTACGATGACACCGAGGTGAGTGTGCCTTTCAGCTCCGTAGCCTTCTCCTCCTCCCTCACCCCCGGTCGTAACCTCTCACAATACTGGGTAGTCGATTCCGCCTGCTCGATCAACCTCACCGCGTTTAAAGGCGACTTCGTACGATTCACACCCCCCTCCGCTCCCTCGCGCGTTGGCGGGGTTGGTGTTGACGTCAAGGGCAGTGGCTCCGTCCGCATTTCAGTCCGCCTTGACACAGGCGTACTTATTCATCGCACTGTACATGCGTTGTACACCCCTGACTTGTCCTCTCGCTCTGCTCAGCGCATCGGCCGGTTACTTAGTGTCAGCTAGATGCAGACCCACAGCGGTTGTGAATTCATCTTCCCCTCTAACTCTGACACTGGTTTGCTTGTGGTGCCCACAGGAATGGGTGTGCTAGAACCCTCCGGAAACGGCCTCTACCTCCTCCCCCACAAGCCAGAGCACCCCCCCAGTACCTCCACGATGAGAGTGAATTCTCCCTCCCCTAGTGTTGCCCTTGCTGCCCAGTGCGACCCTATACTGTGGCACCGTCGGTTTGGACACCTGAACATGCAAAGCCTGCGGGCCCAGCACACGCACGGTGTCCCGACTAGCCCTGCATTAACCAGCTCTGTAACCGATGTCTCTTGCGACTCATGCTTGTTACACAAGGCCACAGCTGCACCGCGCAACACCAGTGCATGCGCGAAACCTTCTCGCCCCCTCCTCAACCTCTCCTCTGACCTGTGGGGACCGGTCAACGTCCCCTCCCCACATGGCCTCCGCTACTGCTTGCTCGTCATTGACCACCACACCCATTATATGTGGGTGCGGTTCCTCAAGTCCAAAGACGATGCGTGCTCGGAGTTGGAAAACATCCTCCTCGACATCAAGCACATGCATGCACGTTACCACTCCCAATCGGGTGCGTTTGCACCAATCATAAAATTTGACTCGGACTCTGTCTTTGAGGCTGCAACAACCCGCCAGATGTGCGCACATCTCGGCGTTGGGGTCCAGTTCTCTGCCCCATATGCCCACCACATGCTCGGCAAAGCCGAACGTCCTTGGCGCACTATCCGGGACAATGCGTCAGCGATGCTCCACAGTATGGCCGTTCCCAACTCCATGTGGTCATGCGCTGTCAGCACTGTTGTGTACCTCCGCAACCGCACGTACAGTCGCTCAGTCGGCCCCACAGGTGGCATCCCACTTACCCTCCTCACGTCGTCTGTGCCTGACGCCTCCAGGTTTCGCGTCTTCGGGTGCACCGTCTTCGCCAAGGTGCCTGACAAACTGCGTCGAAAACTCAGTGAAAAGGCGTTTCGTGGCGTCATGGTCGGCTACCCCAATGACGCACCCGGGTACCGCGTTTACAACCCGGAAACCCGCCGAATCACCACTTCCGTCCATGTTGTCTTTCAGGAAGACACCCCGGGCTTCGGCGCACAACTCTCCGTCGACTCCACCATCACCAACCCTTCGGATGACGCACCGGCCACCTCACTCCAATCCCACCCCATCGACATACCATTGCCAGACCCCATGCCCCCTCATGCCGCCCCTCGCCAAACTCGGCTCCGTTCTCATCCCCTACGCTACGGCGAAATGGTTGCCCACGTGGCCGACTTTCCCCCGACCCTCGTGACGGCGTGTTGTGACCCTGAACAGGGCAAAGCCAAAGAGGACATCTTCGCACACCCTCACGTTCCCAACCTTATCACTGGTCCCCCTCACACACATGCCGGCACATCGCCTGCTACCGTCGCCCTCCTGTCCGCCCGGGAGTGTGTGGAGCCGAAATCGTACCGAGCTGCCTTGGACAGCGCCCAGGCCCCCCAGTGGCAAGCCGCTATGCAGCAGGAGTACTCCTCCCTCATGGACAACGGCACTTGGGAACTCGTTGACCTTCCCCCGGGTCGCATGGTAGTTAACAACATGTGGATCTACAAAATTAAGTCTGACACCGCCGGTGACGTCTCCCGCTTCAAAGCGCGGTTCGTCGCCAAAGGGTGCAGCCAACGCGCTGGACTAGATTACACTGAGACATTCTCTCCTGTCATCCGCATGGCCAGCCTGCGTCTCTTCCTGACCATCGCAGCCGCCCGTGACCTTGAGCTTTGCCAACTTGACATCGACACTGCGTTTCTCTACGCACCCATTAAGGAAGACGTGTACATCCGCCAGCCCCTCGGCTTCAGCGATGGCACGTCCAAAGTGTGTCACCTCAGGCGCTGCCTTTACGGCCTGAAGCAGTCCCCCCGCGAGTTCAACATGCTCCTCCGTGCCTGGCTCGTCGACAATGGGTGGCAACAGTGCGTTTCTGACCCTTGCATCTACATCTTCCGCACCGGCCACGTCTTCGCCATGATCGCGTTGTACGTCGATGACATCCCTGCAGCCTGCAATGATACCGCATGGCTTGCGTCGTTCAAGGCCAAGCTCGGAGAACGGTTCAAGATCAAGGACCTCGGCGACCTCTCCCAATTACTCGGCATGCACATCACCCGTGACCGCTCGGCACGCACCGTCTCCTTGGACCAATCCAAGTACTTGCGCGATATTCTCGCCAAGTACAACATGACCGACGCTCGACCGTCGTCCCTTCCCATGGACCCTGGCTTCCTCGCCGGCCTCGCGCACATGTCCTCGCCCCATCTCACCGGCGTGGCCAAGGATGTTTACCCAAGCCTCTTGGGCAGTCTCCAGTACGCGGCCGTTTGCACGCGACCCGATGTCTCCACGGCGTTGAGCATCCTCGGCTCAGCCCAAGCTTCCCCCACGGAAGCCCACCTGCAGGCCCTGAAGAAGGTCCTTCGATACCTCCATGGCACCATCGACATGCGCCTGACGTTGGGGGGGGGCACGGACCACAGTCTCCAACTCACAGGCTTTGCCGACGCTGATTGGGCCAACGACAGCAGCACCCGCAAGTCTCGCTCCGGCTATCTCTTCACCCTCGGACGCGGGCCAGTAAGTTACAAGTCCAAACAACAGACTTGTGTGGCTCAATCCACGTGTGAAGCCGAGTACTACTCTGCGGCCGACGCCACCAAGGAGGGACTCCACCTCCGCCAACTTATGGGGGAGATCTTTAACGCCCCCATCACCGAAACCACCACCATCTGGGAGGACAACCAAAGCGCCATCGCGTACTCCCAGAACGCCTTGGTCAGCGAGAAGACCAAACACATCGGTCTGAAATGGCACTTCCTCAAGGACCATGTGGAGCAGGGAACCATCAAGTTGAGGTACCTCCCCACTGACCAGATGGTGGCTGACATGTTCACCAAGCCCCTCCCAGGACCAGCACTCACAAGACACCGAAGTGCAATCCTTGGAGGACAAGATCCAATGCAACACTTCATCCCGTAGCTACCTTCAGGGGGAGTGTTGTAAGTAATACCTTCTAGTTATTAGTTGCAGATAGCTACTGTAAGCTATTCTAGATATGATTAGTACATGTCTAGATCGGACATACCGATAACATGTTTGTACTGGTACAGAGCTGTCGCTAGGCTTCTGCTCCATCACTTCTGTTGTCCCGACACCACGCCTCGGGCTGGTTGTCTCTGTGACTGTCCGTTTGCGTGATTGTGACTTTAACTACGTATGCGTTAGTTACCTTCCTTACTGATCGTGTGTGCACGGTTTAACAATCGCCTTTTTAGTGTAGGAGGCAGGTTGTGCTGTGGCACCAGTCAGGAGGGGTGTAGGATTTATGGGCGAGGAGGGAGAGGAGAGAGAAGAGGGCGGAGCGGGTCGCCGGGGGCAGGAATTTAATTATTTCATTGGGGATACCGTCGGGGCCGTGGGCTTTGCCGGTGCCTAGGGAGTTAATGGTGTTATCGAAGGTGTCGCGGGTAATCATGTCGGCAAGGGTGAGAGAGGGGTCGCCTCGGGGTTCGATGGTGAAGTTGTCGGGATTGTCAAGGAGTTCCCATGGGGGGGTGGGAAGTTCGGAAGGGGTGGCGCGGTCAAGTTCTTTAGCGAAGTGAGTGTGTACCGCGTCAATGACGGCTGAGGGGGAGGATGCGGTAGTGTTATCGGGTTTGGTAATCCGGTGGAGGGTGGAGGTGGTGCCAGCGGGGGGTAGTAGGCCACTTTTAATTTTCAGACGGCGGTGAGATAGTTTGGGGCAGGCGTCATAGGCTTTGTTGGCTCGAGTTTTTATTTTATTAATCTTATTCGTGGTGGTGGTGTGGAGTATGTGGCGGATGCGTGCTTGGCATTGTTGTTTGATGGCGTCAGGGGAGAGGTATTCGGTTGTGTTGAGTAGGGCTTGTGCAGTGTGGAGAGGGCCCTTGTGTTTGCTGCATTTACGGAGAGTAAGTATTTGAGTGCGTTCTTTTTTTGTGAGCCAAGTGGGGGTGTAGGTGTCGTGGGTTGGGCGTGGTTTGTTGTCAGGGAGGAGAGGCCAGATTGTGGCTGCGTGGTCCATGTGGCGGGAGAGGAGTGTGGTAAATTGTGAGGCTAGGGTGTCAAGGTCGTCTGGAGTGGCCGAGGTGTGTGAGGTGTTAAGAATTTCTGCGTGGAGGGTTGCCGTTTGGTTGATGAGGTCAGGGGTGCTGGATTGGTATGATGTGATATGGTCTTGTGTGAGTGGAAGGCGAAAGGTGAGTTTGCGCGTCGTGTGATGTGTGTTGGGGTGGGTTTGGGTAGGGGGGGGGTGTGCGATTAGTGAGGAAGGAGCGGGAATGACGAGGTGGATGGCAGAGTGGTCGGTGAAGTGGGAGGGGGAAGGGTATATCGAGCAGGAGGACGGTGGGAGGGTAGTGGGCGAGGGAGGGGTGGTGAGCCAGTGGTCAAGGCAACCCCCACTACGGGGGAAGGTAGGAATGGGGTCGTGGAGGGGGTGTAGGTGGGATTTGAGTAAGGAGGTGAAGGCAGGGTGTCCTGTACTTGGGTGGGTGGTGGACTGGAAGTCGCCTCCCCAGAGGGTACGGTGTTGGGGGTGGTCGTCTGCCAGTCGGAGGCCCCAAGCTGCGACTTCGGCGTAGAGGCGGGTCAGGTGGGGGGCGGAGAGTTGGGGCATATACGTGCCGATGAGGAGGTAGGGGTTGCCTGAGTGGGGGACGATTTTTAGAAATGAGCCGTAACTTGAGAGTCTGGCGCCCGCCGGCGGCGCAGCGGCGGCGGCCCCGGAGGGGGGTGCGCTCGCAGGCCCGTCGGCACCTACCTCTACCTCCACGCGGTGGGCGCTGGTAATCCCATAGCCGTGCCAGGCATGGCACGGTAGGGGGCTAAATGAGGTACCGACAGCTGCGATCCGCGGGATCAGCAGCTGTCGGGAA
This sequence comes from Tetraselmis chui, assembly GCA_026401115.1. Lineage (NCBI taxonomy): Eukaryota > Viridiplantae > Chlorophyta > Chlorodendrophyceae > Chlorodendrales > Chlorodendraceae > Tetraselmis > Tetraselmis chui. The sequence goes on from JAPMLY010000279.1 coordinate 210,223, forward strand.
GCCATGTACGGAGGGTTTTGGAAAAACATAATATCCGTACTCCGGCACAGGGATCTCCCGCTCGGCCAGTCCGATATGTCTTTTCCGCGACTAAATACTCGCAGATACTCTCCCGACGATGGGGCGGGGGCGGCGTCTACGGAATACTTTTTGGCGAAGAGGGGTACGGACGGATCAGCGGAGGGACGAGGGTGTTGGAGCAGGCGGCGGATAGCTGGGAAGCAGCGCTAGGGACGGCGCTCGCTAGCAGCCGCCAGCCCTGCGATAGCCTTAGGTCTCCCCTTGGGGCGAGGCCTGAAGCTCCGCAGGACGGAGGTGGGTCGCAGCCGGAGGAGCGACACCGTCTGGCGGCGGCGGTCCCTAGGATCGCCCGCCGCCGGAAAAGCCCGGTACGGGGGTTTTTTGGAAAATCTTCCCGTACCCACCATCTTTTGAGGACCGGCGACTCGATCCATGTGCTCTTCCAACCCCTCCCCTAGTCGGTACCCGGTTGTCGATATGCTGCCTCAGGCGGTGTGCCAAGGGTTATCGTAACGGCACACTGCTCGTAAAGGCGGCCCCCTAACAACGTAAACCACCGGGGGAGGGCACGGACGGCCACAACGCGATCAGATAGGTGTTGGAAACATACGGGAAAAGGACAGGGGACATGAGAACATCTGGCTCGGGGGCAGGAGAGCCAGCCGGACACCGTCTGCAGCCTAGCTCTTTTTTCTTCTCAGCCCCCGAACTAGGAGAGAAGACTCGGCTAGGTGGAGAGCTGCGTCGAGAGGAGCGGCTAATACCTCGGGCGGGGTTGAGCACGGATCAAGGCGGGACCGACGACGACCTATGCGAGGGGGGCTTTTCACCTGCCTTTCCCCCCAAGCTCCGGCACGACCGGAGTCGCACAAGAGCCGAGGTCGGGCAGGTTCGCCTCGACCAGCTCAAGCTGAGCAGCCTTGCTGATCAGCGACCCCGCAGCGGCTTGAGCAGGCCGCGTATCGTGGAGACTAGCGACATCTTTTATTTCATACTGTATCCAAAAAAAAAACGTATAGATCAGAAAATAATAAATACCTGGATACGGGTATGTTTTAGACGGTATCGTTACTGCCATTGGAGAGGTTGGGATAAGTGGTTCACGGTCTACCTCACGCTTAGAAGTCCAACAACAAGTAGAGCATAGCAAAAGGGGGGGCCCAGAGACTCCAGCCGGTTTTTACTGGTATTAGAGTAAAATATTTCAATTTCAATTTGAGAGTCTCAAAGGCTTCCAAACAGGTAGGCGTCAGCGTAACCTTATGTGGCTGGGACTTCCGCAGTAAGTCCGTCAATGGAGCCGTAAGGTCGCTAAAATGATGTATAAATCTGGCGTAGAAGTTGCAGAACTGTACGAAACTGCGAACTTCCTTCTGCGTCTTGGGCACTGGCCACTCTGCAACGGCCTCGACTTTCTTTGTGGAAACCGAAATTTCACCGGCTGACACAATATAGCCCAGGTACTCCATCTCTTGCAGTCCGAAGAAGCACTTCTTAAGGCGTAATTTCAAGCCCTCTTCCTTGAATCGCTGTAGCACGAGACGCAGGTGCTCCAGGTGCTCCTCCAGAGTTCGACTGTAACTACGGACGTCATCGAGGTAGACTGTCACGAACTTATGTAAAAAGTCGCGAAGAATGTCATTCATCATCCGCTGAAATGTAGCCGGTGCATTGCACAGGCCAAACGGCATGGCGACCTATTCCATTAAGCCATCATGGGTCTGAAAAGCCGTCTTGTGAATGTCATGGTCACGCACTCGAACTTGCCAAAAGCCAGAGGCGAGGTCGAGGTGTGTGTAAAAATTCGCGTCCTTGAGTTCGTCCAGAGTTTCATCCACACGCGGAAGTGGGTAAGCATCTTTACGCGTAACCTCATTAAGGCCACGGTAGTCAATGCACATACGTAGCGAGCCATCAGCTTTCCGCACAAAAAGAATTGGCGAGCCGAACTCACTGTAGCTTGGACGGACCAAGCAAGCCTCCACTGCGTCTTTGAGCTGTCGATTTAGCTCAGCGCGCTCTGCAGGTGACAATATATTCAGACGTTGGCGTCGCATCGGGCTAGTTGTTTCAATGGGATGATCCCACTGTCGGCTTACATGTGGAGAGTCGACAGGTTGCAGTAACTCCGGGAAGTCATCGAAGAGTAACGACCGGAAGTTGTCACGTTGTTCTGCAGTTAGTTCCTCTCCTGTGTGAAAGTCTGTCGGTTGTTCAGCGGCTGACGTAAGTTCAATGACGTAAAATTCAGCATGACGTCCCCTGCTGCGGCGCGTCTTGCGCAGGATTTTCCGAGCTTTAGTAGACGACATCAGCAGACACTCAGGGGGTCGTTCCTCGAGTGTAGTTTCCACCGCTGTGCCGTCCATCAGCGTAAAAACCCTGGTTGTACCAAACTGTAAAGAGGCATGTTCATCATCAAGCCATGGTAAATCCAGGATTAAATCAGCTGCACGTAAATCACGTAAGACGTAAAAAGTCCGGTGAAATTCGTGTCGAGCCAGCTCAAAAGTAACATCGCAGACTGTCGAAGAAGTTACTCGTTGTCCGTTGGCGAGTCGAATTGGGGTCTTAGTTGAAGACTTCCGGGTCTGTAAAGCAAAGCGTCGTACAAAGTCCTCTGGCACAAAATCAAGTGTCGCAGCGCAATCCACTAATCCAGAAATTTGGTGTCCGCCATAAGGAGTTTTCACAGTCAGCTCAGTTCGAATTAACGGACGAGCTTCCGTGAGGTCAGTCACTAAGGTTGTAGCTTGCGAAGAAAATTGTCGCAGCGTAGCGATGGACGGTTCCGTGTCGTCAGGAGGTACATGTACCGAGTCGGGTTGAGAAGATGTTGCAGGTGTTGTCGAGTCGTAAAACGCACAATCTGCGTCGACTAACCACAGCTGTACATGCCAAGGAGCTGGAGCAACCACCTCATGTTGCACCGGGTTCTCCAGTGACTGACGAGTAAAAAGTTGTGTCCTTGCTGGGAATTCTTGATAGAGTTTCCAGTTCTTAGTCAGAGGAGTAAATTTCGCCCATTTCGGTAGTACAAAAACAGCCATCGTAGATGTCGGAGATGTTCGACGGCAGTCCTCAAAATGCTGTGCAATATGCTCAGCTAACTCCCATGGTGGGTTGATGAACACCCGTTCTCCTGTTAAGTCCCTCTCAAGAATCGAGTCACTCGGCGAACAGTGAGGTAAGTCACCGTGCGAGTTTAGACCTTCATCATCAGCACATCCATCCAAAGTGAAGTTGAATCGTGCATGCAGAGGGTCAAAGACTGAGTCAACCATTTTCCAATCAATTGAACGTTTGGTTACATGTTTACGACTCTGTCTCTGCTGTTTCTGACGACGACGACCTGCTACTAGCGTTGCAGGTGTCGCGACTGTGGTCGATGGAGATGCCGAAGGTGTTTCGACAACCTCTGTCGCTAACAATGTCTCAGAACGAACAGTAGATGTAGCCGGCTGCTCCGGTTCGTTGGTAGAACAGCCTTGCCACCATCATTGCTTCTTAGTCTGAGGTTCCATCGGTGCCTTGCCCTTCCACTCCGGGCATTGGAACTGTCGGTGTCCCTTCTTGTGGCACTTGAAACAGAGTCCCTCCTCCATGTGTCGCTTGCGCTCCTCGGATGTCATCGCATTTGCGAGAGTGTTGAAGTCAACGCGGTCAGATGTTTGACCACGTCCACCATTGTTGCCTCCACGTCCACGTCCACGGCCACGACCACGGCCACCTCCATTACGCTTCCAGATCTTAGAGGCGTCGACGAGAGGGTCTTCAAAGTTGCGCTTGCGCGTTGGTTGAGTAGATGGGCCAGCGGAAGACCGCATGTTGCCGAGTTCCGGCGAATCCGTAACGACGCCATTCAGGAAATTTTGTAGCTCCACCAAAGTAATCTGGTACCCCTTTTGAGCTCGGTGTGACTTCGCCTAGTTCTTCAACGTAAAGTTCGCCAAACCGTTAATGAAGCGTACGCACTGCACATCGGCTGTGAGGTTCTGACGAGACCGACGTAAATAGTCGTTGTACTGCTTGGTGTAGAAGGCGTAACTCATCGTGTTGCTCTGCGTAAAGCAGAGCAAAGCATTAATTGCGTCGTCTTGAATGTTCGGAAGAAACATTGTCTTGCGTAACTCCGCGACAAGCTCGTCATATGTAGATGGAATAGCAACTTGGGTTTTACGGTTCAGCCACCACCCATTCAGATGTCCTGAGAACTGTGAAGTAACCCAGATAACCGAGTCGTACGAGTCAGCCGTAATGCCAAGCATTAGGAAACGCTGAGGCTGAGCTTCAAGCCAATCCTCCAGTTCATTAGCGATTCGACGAGTCTGCAATGGTGAGTTAATCGCAGCTTTACGATGTGTCTCCGTGAGGGTAACAGGTAGTCCAGCCAAGTTCTGAGTAGGCATCGGCATCCCCACACGTAAATATGTCGGCGTTTCACCACTCAGCCGATTGATGTGTCCACGAATCAACAGCCAGACAGGACCAAAGTCGACCGACGTAAACCGGGAGAACATAAAGAATTGTCACGGAATAGATGTGTCGTCTTGAAAGACCGGGATGTGTGAGTAGACTGCTCGACAAAAAGTCTCCCATTGAGTCACGTAACCGAAGTGAAGTAACTCGCTCTTGTGCTTCTCAGCACGAAGTAACCCCGTCTTAGCGGGCGTAAGGTTCAGACCGTCAATGTTAATTGATTCCGGGACGACGTAAGTACCATCCGGATTAATTGTCGACTGTGTTGTAACAGCCTGCTCAACCTGAGCAGGTGTGCGTAAGTGGCTTGTAGCAAACATGACAGGGACAGAAGCCGAGTACACGTAAACAAGCTGTCGTCCTTGAGGTAACGCAACTCGGACATGAGCGTCACTCAACAGCGTTAAATCATCCGGTGTCAAAGTAAGACCGGTTTCCTCGTGTAACTCTCGAACGGCAGCGTCAACAGGCTCTTCGTTAGGTAAAACAGAGCCAGCCGGGAACCAAGTTGTACCGGTACGAGGCTCACGTTGTAACACCAGCTTCACGTCCGACAGTTTAGTTCCTCCAACATGAATTACCAGCACCACGTAATGTCGAGGTCCATTATTTTCCATTATTTCCATTATTTTGGGATGGCGAGATTCCGTCGGATCGAGAATTACGACGGAAGTCCCAACTGCTGTTTGAAGACGCGCAGTTAAACTTACTGAATGTTAACTCGTTGCAGCTGAGCCCTGAGTTCGCTGATCTCATTCGCGAGGGGTACTCACAAGACTCGTTTTATGGGGACGAGGGTGAGTGGACGAAAGACAGCCGGATTGAAGCCAGAGATGGATATTTTTGGCGCCTCGATCGCCTTTGTATTCCACAAAACTTTGAGCTCCGACTGAGATTGATCACAGAGCTGCACGAAAGTTCGTCAGCTGGTCACATAGGAGTTGCTATCACTCTTGCTAAAGCACTCGACAGATTCTGGTGGAAACGAATTCGCCAAGATGTGAAAGATTTTTGTGAACGGTGGGTCGTATGTCGACGAGCAAAGATTCGACCGCAGATGGCTGCGACTCTTTACCCATTGCATGTTCCACCCACACCGTGGCATACAGTTAGTCTTGACTACTTGACACACTTACTTGAGAGCAATGGCTTACAATATGGAAATTGTAGTAGACCATCTAACTCGAATGGCCCATTTTCTGCCGTGTACCGAGACTGTTACTGCCGAAGAAACTGCAACTTTGTTTTTACGGGGAGTCTACCGTTTACATGGACTACCCCGTGTGTTGGTCAGTGATCGCGACCCAAAATTCGGCAGTGCCTTCTGGCATACACTTTGGCGACGCCTTGGAACGCGCCTGAATATGTCTTCATGTCGACATCCGGAGACAGAAGGATTGACGGAGCGAGTGAACATCACATTTCAGCAACTTCTTCGTTGCTTTTGTTGCTATGATGGCTCTGATTGGACGACTCTACTACCACAAGTGGAATTTGCGTACAACGCCTCTCGAGCACTCGGAATTGAACACACACCGTTCGAGGCTAGTTTTGGATTCTCTCATGAGGAGCCTCTTGACGTGATGTTTAGCATGCGACCATCAATTCCGGTTGCGCAAGACGCAATAGAGCGGTTAAGATTGTTACAAGATGTACATACGCTAGTACGCTCGGTGTTACAACTACACAAGGACGAGATGCAAGCGCGCACAGAACCGTCTATTGCGCCACACTTCGCTAGAGGAGACAAGGTGTTAGTCGTCACAACAAACATTTTTCTACACGGACATCCGAATCGGAAACTCAGAGACATACATGTTGGACCTATTTCAATGGAGGAGCAACTTGGGAAACACGGTTACAAATTGAAACTTCTAGCGACAGTACGCTTACATCATGTGTTCCATGTCAACAATTTACGACCCTGCTCTACCGCTCCACTACGACCAGCTGTCCCGGTGACTATTATTGAAGGAGACGACGAGGAGTTTGACGTCTCGCACATCTCTGTTGTGTGCATCAAGTCGCTACCTGGACGACGAGGCAAATATCTGCTCTTCATGGCGCACTTCAGTGATGGCGACATTCCACCTGTTTGGCACCGGTTAAAAGAAGTACACCGGACAACAGCGTTACAAGATTTCTTGGAGACGCCCCAATGGCACAAGTTTGCCAAGACTCAGGCGTACATCGACTTCATGCACGCTCACCCAGCGCGCATTATTGAGTCCAAGTAATTGCTTCAGTAAAGGAGCTTAGACCACGGAGGTCTGCCTCGCGGCGGCCTCAAAGAACTGTCAAGCGGGGGAGGGTACGAGTGTGACGAGTACAGTCATGCAACAGTACATTGCATGACATTGTACATGTACTCGTTACTAATTCCAATTCGTGCTTTTCCATCGGACGGACGTACAAACGTGGGTACGTCGCTACTGCAACATTCAGAAGGGTACTTATGCATACTGTACAACCAATACCTCATGGTACGTACATGTATGCACAGTTAATCTAACTAGCCAGAAGACGCGCCTAAGCGAGTTCTCCAATGCAAAACATGCCGCGTCGTGATTCTTTATGCTAGTCGAGCCGCGTCTCTGGATAGATGACGACGGTTGGAAAGCCCTAACGCCTAACACGTAAGCGAGGCAAGCATGCGTAAGCTAGTTGGGAAGAAAGCTATTTAAGCCCAGTGCAGTAGAGGGAGGTGACAGAACCATTTAACAATTCCTTTGTTCACTTACAACATATATTGCTAAAGTACAAGAAGTGAAGCATCCTCTCATCATCTCCCGTCTTCATTGACTTTAACATCAAGCAGCAACAAAGCTGAACATATTAGAACTGATTTGTGCTAGCGTTTAGCTTGAGAAGGCTAACCGCCACACTATCCTTGAAGATGATTGTCGAGTCGCGGTGTGTGCATGATATTATACACGGCTTGTCTTTGACTACACTAAGTGTGTGTGTGTGTGTGTGTGTGTGTGTGTGTGTGTGTGTGTGTGTGTGTGTGTGTGTGTGTGTGTGTGTGCTGCCCGGCGCGTGGTATTCATGTATCAAATGAGCTGCAGCATAAACTGTCGCTCAAGAAAACTGATGCAACACCACATGCTATGCAATTTCGGACAGCCACGAGGTTCACTCTGTTGAACGTGGTATGCACGGTTCGATAAGGACGACACTTTAACTTGCGGTCTGCTGGTTACAGGTACGCTACACAACCAGCCTTGGGTGACGGCTGGTGTTGAGACAAGAGAAGTAACTTTTGCTATAGCTGTTAGCTGTCTATACGCTAGTTCGTGATATCGTGCTCAGGCACTCTAGATGATGTCCTGTACATAAGGACTTCTATCTGAGCATACATTTGCTCTCTGTAACTAATCTACATTAGGAATTACTTACAACACTCCCCCTCAAGATAGCTAAGGTGTGTCTTGTAACCATATGGAAGTGATTACATAATTCCCTCTACGATGTGTGTCGCTGCATGGGTCCGGATGTCCCCAGGATGGCGCTCCTGTGTTTCACGAGTGCAGGTCCAGGCAGTGGCTTGGTCAGCATGTCAGCAACCATGTCACCTGTGGGTAGGTACCGTACTTTGATAGTCCCCAGCTGCACGTGGTCCTTCACGAAGTGATACTTCAGGTCGATGTGCTTGGTCTTGCGCGGTTGAAATGTCCGGTCTAGTGCAAACGGCGGCGTATTGCAGACTGCCGAGCATGCTCGGGTAGATGTCCCGGTCCGCGCCCGTGAGGGGTACCGGTGTCTGTTTGGCGATGGCAGCCAAGAACCCAGGGTCCATGGGCAGACACGAGGGTTTGCAGTCCACCATGTCATGCTTGTCGAGCAGTTCACGCACGTATTTGCTCTGATCCAGGCTAATGGTGCGTGCAGCTCTGTCCCGTGTGATGTGCATGCCTATGATGTCCGACAGGTCGCCCTGGTCCTTGATGTCAAACCTAGATCGCACCAAGGCGGTGAAGGCCACCCGCCAGGCGGTGTTGTTGCACGCCACTGGAATGTCATCCACGTAGAGGGCAATCATGGCGAAAACCCCATCTGCCTCAAAGATGTAGATGCACGGGTCGGACATCAGCTGGCGCCATCCCTGAGAGACGAGCCAGTCGCGAAGCAGCTCATTGAACTCCCGGGGGGACTGCTTCAGGCCGTAGAGGCACCGGCGCAGGTGACAGACATTGGTGGTCCCGTCATCGAACCCAAGGGGCTGTCTGATGTAGACATCCTCTTTAATGGGCGCGTACAGGAACGCCGTGTCGATGTCGAGACCGCCCAGTTCTAGATCACGAGCTGCGGCGATACTGAAGAAGACGCGGAGGCTGGCGAGGCGAATGACGGGTGAGAACGTCTCCGTATAGTCAATCCCCTCGCGCTGGCTGCACCCCTTTGCGACAAACCGCGCCTTGTACCGAGAAACGGCACCAGAAGCGTCTGTTTTGGCCTTATAAACCCACATGCTGTTGACCACGCGGCGTCCAGCAGGCAGGGGAACGAGATCCCATGTCTGATTAGACGTTAGGGAGTCGAATTCCAACTGCATAGCCTGCTTCCATTCCACCGCCTGTGGACTAACCAAAGCAGCCTTGTAGGATGTCGGTTCAACACAGACGCTCGCGGACACCAGAGCGACGTCTACTGTTGGTCCTTCAGAGCACTGATGACGTGGGTGAGCTACCATCATGGAGAGGTCTGGGAGAGGAAAGATGTCGTCCATGTGGTCAGACAGGTCGGTCTCACACGAGTCAGTGACACACACCCGCGGTACAGTGGACACGTGAGCAACGTAGTCCTCGAAATGAGCGGGCGGGCCGCGCAGGCGAGTGGGTCTGTCGACCTCAGTCACAGTCACAATGTCCTCCGCATCTATGTGCAGGTCTGGGAGTGGGTGACTGGCAGGGGCAACAGACAAAGTCTCTGCATCTGCACACACATCGATCGACGAAGCGACGGGGTGGGATGACCCAAACCCGGGCACAAGTTCCTCAAACTTGACATGCACAGACGTTGTGATGCGCCGGGTTGCAGGGTTGTAGATACGATATCCCGGCGAGTTATGCGAGTACCCCACCATCACCCCTCGGAACGCCTTCAGTCCGAGTTTCCGTCGCAGACTGTCTGGCACCTTAGCAAATGCCGTACACCCAAACACTCGAAAGACAGATGCGTCCGGAACAGCGCCAGTCAAAAGTGTGAGAGGAACCCCTCCGGATGGACCAACAGCGCGACTGTACGTGCGGTTACGGAGGTGGACCACCGTGCTGATCGCGCAGGACCACATGCTATTTGGTACAGACATCGCATGTAACATGGAGGATGCGCAGTCGCGCAGAGTGCGCCACGGACGTTCCGCTTTCCCTAGCATGTGATGCGCGTAAGGGGCAGAGAACTGAATGCTGAACCCCAATCTTGTGCACATGAGTTGCGTGTTCGCTGCCTCGAACACCGAGTCCGAGTCAAATTTCAGAAACGGCGCAAAAACATGGTGTTGGGAGTGGAACCGGGCATGGGTGTGCCGCGCGTCCAGGAGAATGGTCTCGAGGTTAGCACATGTCTCATCCTTGGATTTCAGAAACCTAACCCACATGAAATTTGTGTGATGGTCAATGACCAGCAGACAATATTTCAGACCGTAAGGCGACGGGACACTGACAGGACCCCACAAGTCACACGACAGATGCTGGAGGGGGGCAGCTGGCTTCTGCGATGCTGTGCGGTTTTTAGGCGCAGACACAGCTTTGTTCAGGTTGCATGACTCACAAGAGAGATCATTTACAGAACTAGGCATAACAGGCACAGACGCCGTATTATGAGAGTGCTGAGCCTGAAGACTCTGCATGTTCAGATGACCCATACGACTATGCCACAAAGCAGCATCACACCCAGCAGCAAGTGCGACAGATTTCTGTCTAAAACTGTCTACGTCACGCGAGGACAGCCCCGCGCAGGCATGCGACCTCGGAAGGAGGTACAGTCCATTTCCCGACGGGATTAGCATCCCCATTCCTGTGGTGACCAACAGCATGCCGGAGTCAGTGTTGGTGGGAAAAGAAAACTCACACCCCGAGTGTTTTTGCATCCAGCTGACGCTCAGTAAACGACTGATACGCTGTGCAGACCGAGATGACAAATCAGGGGTATAGAGTGCATGAACGCGCCGAAAGACTGTTCGACCAGAAATCAGACAAATGGGAATGCGAACGGTTCCACTGCCCTGGACTGTGACACCGACACCACCGACAGTGCTGTTGCGGGTCGAGGGACGAAATTCCGAAAAATCCGATCGAAAAGACGTTAAGTTAACAGAACAAGCGGAGTCAACAACCCAGTAATCCGAGAGATCAGCAACAGGAGCTGTAGCGGACGCGAAAGCAACAGAGGCAAAGGATGTACCGACCTCTGTGTCGTCGTACTCGTCCTGCATGTCATATTCCAGTGTGTCCTCAGCAGCAGCATCCCCCGCTTCAGTATCTCCCTCAGCAGGTAGGTCGCTGAGGTGAGCCGTGGGAGGTGGCTGTCCGGCGTACTTCTCCGCAATCTGTTTGCGCTTGGCCAGTGTCCAGCGGAGGACATCAGCATCTGGTGCCTTGCAGGTAGACCAGACGTGATTTGGGTCCCCGCAGGCCCCACACTTCATGGCAAACTTGGACTTCTTCTTGTCCGAGGTCCAACCGCCAATCCCACGGCCACCCTGGCGCTTTCGGTCCGCAAGGAAGGCATTGACTGGATGTCCCGCATCAGCACTGTCAGGATGACTAGAGACGTCAGCGTCCAGGTTCTGCGCCTGATGAATGATGCTGCTCATTACCTTGTCGGCGGACAGGATAAAGTCGGTGTCAAAGGCATTAATGACACACTGTTTAGCCTGCCCATACTGCCCAACGTTAGAAAGGCCACGGATCAGGACCAGAGCGAGCACGTGCGGGTGAATCGCAGCAGAACCATCCTTTAGCTGCAGGCACTCGTTTAGTTCGTCAAAATGTTGTTTGACTGCGTGCACGTACGCAGAGACGGACTGTCCGGAAGCCTGACGCACCATAATACGGTCCAAAAGCGACAGGGTGCGGGATATGGACTGTGCGTCCAGTCTCTCGCATAGTAATTCCCAGGCAGCCGTTCCGCACTCAGGTCGTCCAGCTGGAACACTTGCGATTGCTTGTGCAGCAGCTTTATTATGTCTGCAGCACTGAACGAGCATAGCGTGCGCGAACCGCTGAGCGATTGGATTCAGGGGAACACCGGAGGAGGACAGAGCCAGCTGAGGAATCAGTGCGGCGCCCTTGATAGACAAGAACGACAGAAAGTCGCGCTTCCATGTTTTAAATTCCCCCGCCTTAGGCATGAGCGGAGCTTCCAAGCGGAACGACCGAGAGAACGAGTCACCATCGAAGTTGTTACCCCAGTCAGCCGTCATGGCAACAAATCCCGGGTCGATTGTGTGTCGACGACCGATTGTGCCAGAATGTGTTGGGTCGTGTACATGAGCATGCACGAAGGCCCCAGTAGGCCTATATGGGCCGTCTGCAGGTTGGTTCCCCCCCGAGTCGATAGCGGTCGGGTGATCGCGTAGTGCGTCCCGACGGAGTAGCTCCGACTGCGTCCGGGCCTGGTCGTCCATACGCGCGTGGAGTAGTTGCAACTGCTCCATTACCAGTCGAATGCTGTCGCCGGCTGAGTCGACCGACGGAGTGTCGCACGTACCGGAGTCGGCAGCCGAGTCGGCGGCCGATGCGGTAGGTGCCAGTTTCGATTTTGGCGCCATTCCAAGAAAAGACAAGTACCCAACCGGACAATGGAAAAATCCACTAGCGGTAACTGTGCCTAACGGCGGTATACAAAGAGACGGCCTGATGCCCACCGACCCCTCGGCCTGTAGCCCCGGGGTGTCTCAATGCACCTTTTCCGTATCCTCCACCCAGTGTGGGGCACAGTGACAGCCAAGGCAATAACAGGAAGGTGTATACGTCCGCTGCGCTAAGTTACGGCTGATGCTGTCGTGCACCCTGTGTATGGGTATTCACCCTCACAATGCTCCCCCCTTCCCCACTCCAGCTTGGACATGTATGCACCCTGTCCGCACAAGCGAGTGCGCTTGTGCGGTTGGCTAGGTCGTCGAGGCGTAGAGTAGAATATAGCCGTGGTAGGCTAGAGTAGATCCGAAGGTAGCGGGACTGTTCCGGAGAACAAATTAAAAAGTGAAGAAATAAAAGTAAAAGTAAAGTAAGGTGTAAAGTATTATTATTTTTGAAAATATGGTTGGCGTTGCCTTCGGGCGAGTTTCCAAGTTGCACGCCGAACGACACTGCTGTCTCGCGTATCCTTCAGGTGGAGGGCTCCATGACCTGTTGAACGTGGTATTGTTGTAAGTAATACCGCATACGTATTAGTTGCAGATAGCTACTGTAAGCTATTCTAGATATGATTAGTACATGTCTAGATCGGACATACCGATAAACTGTTTGACTCGGTACAGAGCTGTCGCTAGGCTACAGCTCTCACACTTCTGTTGTCCCGACACCACGCCTGTAGGCTGGTTGTCGCTGTAACTGTTCCGTTTGCGGGACTGTGACTGTAACTACGTTTGCGTACGTTATCTTCCACACTAACTGTGTTTGCATGGTTTAACAGGTTATGGGCCCCCGCCTCACGTCACTCACGCGCGACAACCTGGTTCGGCGAGCTGCGATCGCCAGCTCTCCCGCAGAAGGCAAGTTTCTATAAACACCTAGTACTTTCAACTTGTAGTCGGCGGTATCGCCAGTATAAACTGCGATTTTAACACCCGCCACCACCCTCTTAAGTCAGCCACCCGCCGGAGACAGCCAGCCACCCACACCGACGCACTCGTCGTGTGTGGACAGGGTGCACACAGGTCCAAGCTGGAGAACGGGGGGGTGCACTGTCGGGTGAATACGCATCCACAGGTTGCACGCTAGCCGTAGCTTACCTCTTTTATTTTCATACTAGCTTAGCGACTAGGCCATCAGCGCAGCGCTCCACCTGTCCTGGCCTTGGCCTCGACTTGTGCCCCACACTGGGTGGAGGATACAGAGAAGGTGCTCTGAGACACCCCGGGGCTACAGGCCGAGGGGTCGGCGGGCATCAGGCCGTCTCTTTGCATACCGCTGTTAGGCACGAGTCCGGCTAGCGGTTTTTACCGCTGCCTTTTTTTTTTAATCCAGCTCTTTCTTTTTCGCCCTCTGTCGAAATGGCGCAAAAAAACCCGCCTGTTGCACCTGTTGATTCCCCTGACCCAGGCTCTCAGCAAAGCACTGTCCATACCACCCATGGTGTTCTCGAGCTGCTGCGTGTGCAACTGACGCGCCTTGACGCGTATCTCGACTCGCGGTCGGCCGCCATTGCTGCTCTTCCTGCTGCGGGTGCTTTATCGCACCCCCCTGTCGCTCAGCGCCGCCACGATGCTCCCCTCGCACACTTTCCGGACGGCCACCACCTGCACACCCTCCCCCTCGAACACCCCCCGGATACTCTCGCGCTGATCTTTGCACAAGTAGCGCGCTTGACAGCTCGTTTCGACTTGCAGTCGGCCACGGGTGCTGTTGCTACTGCGGGTGCTAATCCGCACCCCCATGTCGCTCAGCGCCGCCACGTCGCTCACCTCGCACACTTTCCGGAGGGCCACCACGTGCACACCCCCCCCCTCGAACACCCCCCGGATCCCCTCGTGCTGCTTGTTGCGCAAGTGGCACACTTGACAGCTCGGTTCGACTCGCAGTTGGCCGAGGATGCTGTTGCTGCTGCGAGTGCTGTTCCGCACCCCCCTCTCACTCGGCGCCGCCACGATGCTCACCTCGGACACTTTCGGGACAGCCACGTCGTGCACACCCTCCCCCTGCTTGTGCATCCTCAGCCTGGCTACGCCCCACAGGACGCACAATCAGCCATGTCTGCTGCTACCGCTGCAGCTCCTGTTGGCGACCCCGCCGTCGCACAACGCCGCCCCGATGCGCACCGCGAGCCCTCGCGCCCCGAACTCGTGGGTGAACACTTGCAACCACCCCCCCAATACCCCCCGGCTGATTCTATCCTACACAGCGACCCCTCCCATCACAACATCGCGGTTAAACACCTCTCGCCACCCCCCCCCCCCCCCCACCCCCCCGTTGGACATGCCCCTCACCACCCCATACCTCTCATCCCGGAGGCGCCCTTTCACGGCGTCCCCCCCTCCCGTGACCACCCGAAGTCGTACGCCCCGCCGTCCCCAATGGCTGGCCGCTCTCCATTTCCGGGTGGCCCACCTCTACCCTTCCATGGACATCACTCTTCCCAAGCCAAGCGTGGCGACCACACCTCCCGTGGCCGTCGTCGCCCCACCGTTGACCCCATAGTCATCGGGCGACCGACACACGCAACCCCCGACTTTGACCCAGACGTCCACCCCAGTCTCTTGGACAGCCCCCACTACGCCCTCGTCTGCACGCGCCCCGCTGTCTCCCCGGTCTTGCGCATCCTTGGCTCCGCCCAAGCCTCACTCACAGAGGCACATTGGCGCGCTATGCAAAAGGTCGTCCGCTCCATTCATGGCACCATTCACATGCGCCTGACGTTGGGGGGGGGCCTGGACCACAGCCTCCAACTCACAGGCTTTGCCGACGCTACCATGCTCACCAAACTCCTCCCAAGACATGCACTTGCAAAACACCGAAGTGCGATCATTGGAGGACAAGACCCAATGCAACGCTTCATCCCGTAGCTACCTGCAGGGGGAGTGTTGTAAGTAATACCGCATACGTATTAGTTGCAGATAGCTACTGTAAGCTATTCTAGATATGATTAGTACATGTCTAGATCGGACATACCGATAAACTGTTTGACTCGGTACAGAGCTGTCGCTAGGCTACAGCTCTCACACTTCTGTTGTCCCGACACCACGCCTGTAGGCTGGTTGTCGCTGTAACTGTTCCGTTTGCGGGACTGTGACTGTAACTACGTTTGCGTACGTTATCTTCCACACTAACTGTGTTTGCATGGTTTAACAGGTATGCACGGTTCGATAAGGAAGACACTGTAACTTGCGGTGTGCTGGTTACAGGTACGCTACACAACCAGCCTTGGGTGACGGCTGGTGTTGAGACAAGAGAAGTAACTTTTGCTATAGCTGTTAGCTGTCTATACGCTAGTTCGTGATATCGTGCTCAGGCACTCTAGATGATGTCCTGTACATAAGGACTTCTATCAGAGCATACATTAGCTCTCTGTAACTAATCTACATTAGGAATTACTTACAACAGTCATATTGAGCGGAATTACGATGGGTGGCTCAGATGTAGCGGACGGATTGTTGCTTTTTCCATTGTCGGCGATACTACCGATTCCTCTGCTGTTTTTGGCGAAGAAGGGTACGGACGGATCAGCGGTGGGACGAGGGTGTTGGAGCTGGTGGCGGCCAACTAGGGAGCAACGATAGGGCACGGCGCTCGCTAGCATCCGCCAGCCATGCGAGAGTTTTAAGTCTACCCTGGGGGCGAGGCCTGAAGCTCCGCAGGACGGAGGTGGGTCGTGGTCGGAGGAGGGGCACGGTCTGGCGGCGGCGATCCTTAGGATCAACCGCCGCCGGAAAAGCCCGGTACGGGGGGCTTTTGGAAAAATAATCCCGTACCTAACATCTTTTGTGGTTCGGCGACTCGATCCCTATGTCCGACCCACCCCTCCCCTAGTCGGTACCCGGTTATCGACAGGCTGCCTCATGCAGTGTGCCTAGGGTTATCGTAACGGCACACAGCTCGTAAAAGCGGCCCCCTAACAACGTAAACCACCGGGGGAGGGTACGGCCGGCCACAGCGCGATCATATGGGTGTTGGAAACAGACGGAACAAGGACATGGGACCGGAGAAAATCTGGCACGGGGGTAGGAGAGCCAGCCGGACACCGTCTGCAGCTTGGTTATTTTCTCTTTCCATCCCCCGAAGGAGGAGGGAAGACTCGGCTAGGTGGCAAAGTGCGTCGGGAGGAGCACCTACCACCTCGGGCGGGGATGAACACGGATCGAGACGTGACCGACGACGACCTGAGCGAGGGGGTTTTCACCTGCCTTTCCCCCCTAGCACCGGCACGACCGGAGTCGCACGGTACCCGAGGTTAGGCACGTTCGCCTCGACCAACTCAAGCTGACGAGCCTCGCTGATCAGCATCCCCGCAGCGGCTAGAGCAGGCCGCGTATCGTGGAGACTAGCGACACTTTTTTTATTTCATACTGTATCCAAAAAAGAATGTATAGATTGGAAAAACATAAACACCTGGATACATGTATGTTTTAGACGGTATCGTCACTGCCAATGGAGAGGTTGGGATTAGTGGTTCACGGTCTATCGCACGCTTATGAGTCCAAATTGGCGTAGCACGGGGGGCCCAAAGACAACAGCCGGTTAATTATGGTATTGTTGTAAACAATTTCATTTCATTTCCTCTGCAAGTCGCACCCGTCACAGCATCAACCGCTCATATCTTACGCGCGGATGATTTCATTAGAGCGGATGCTAAATTTGTAACATTGTCTTTTACTCCAGTTTTCTATCGAATGGATGCACTGTGCAATTTGCATGTTTGACTTTGAAAGCGGTGGTTAAAATCTACACTGGCCATGTAGATTTCAAAAATAATTTTACATGAAAACATGCAAATTGCAAACATTTTCGCATGGATTGACAGTTTCCGGTGATGAAGCACAGTGCCCGAGGGTGGTGTGCCCCTTAAGCACACTTGTCAACACACAAAATACGGGTACTGTGCGACGCATGGGTTTTCCAAGTTGCATGGGAAAGAATTAAATTTGGTAAAATCAGAATCAAGACTGTAATTGATTTTATTCTTGTACATAACGTCTCACTTTGTATCTCACCGTGCATTCGTGTCACACACGAGCAGTGTGTCTCACTATGCACATAAACTCGGCAATTCGACCGAGACTCGCCTGAGTGGATTGTATGACTCATATTCATTCGTGATTGTGGGCGGAAGGTTTCAATTCAAGTGGATGTCTGTCTCTCAAAGTATCTCAATAGACCGGGACACACGCGTTAAAGATTTCACTCGTCTCGCCTAACGATTAAACACTTCTCTATTCAATTCACTCTCGAGAAATATAGGTTTGGGACATGTCGGGTATGAAAAACTAGATTCGAAGGACTCGAAATCCCCCAAAAACTTCGAATCCACGCCTTGCAACAGTCGACTCTTTAGCATTGCGACAACGTGACGCACAACGCGAAGCACCACGCCACACTCCAGCCCCAACCCCGTGCATCTTCCCCCACTACCACACCACCCGCAGTTCGGTCACCAAGGCCCCTCCTGAGCACCAACCCCTCTCCATGCTCGACAGCCCTACCAACAATATGCGCATGGTGGCCACCCGTACTTGCATATTAGTCCACAACTCCAACATGGTCACTCCTCTATACAAGGTTGGTGGACATCGGCCGAACCGTGCACGAGGCTATTAGCTTCGACAAAGAGTCATTGAACCGCTCCATGAAGATGACAACCACCACCATTTAACCCACCACTAACTTCAAGCAGTGGAGGAGGAACTACCTCACCTTCATGTCCCTCAATACGGCGTACCTCATTCCAGAGCTTGCCGTACGGTATCTGGCGTGTGGACGGTCGAGGTAGCGCAGAGCCATGCGTACGACTTGTTTCCAGAACGAGGCATGCGAGAACAAGCGCGCTGACCAAGCGGTCAAGTGCATCTATGTTGCACGCCCTGATTGC
The DNA here is from genome assembly GCA_026401115.1 of Tetraselmis chui. Lineage (NCBI taxonomy): Eukaryota > Viridiplantae > Chlorophyta > Chlorodendrophyceae > Chlorodendrales > Chlorodendraceae > Tetraselmis > Tetraselmis chui. The sequence goes on from JAPMLY010000279.1 coordinate 228,472, forward strand.
GTGACCGCTGCATGGGACATCCTGTGCGAGCGCTTGGATGGTCGGTCTTTCGCACGCTCCGTGTCATTACCGGATAACCGCATGCTCCGCCAGCGCCATCGCCAGTCCCTCACGGAGTACGTCCACTTCATGCGCACGTCCTTTGATGACTACAATGAAATTTGCAAAATGTTTGAGGGGTCGGCTGCCATACCCCATACAATATGGGAATCCTTATGCTGCGTGGCATCTCCAACAACAACCAATTCGGACAAGCAAAGCAAAGTGTCATCAATGCATTCGACACCAAGTACCTCTCGTCAGGTGACGAGATGATGGCCATCATCCTACACATGGCCAAGACTTGGAAGAGGAACTCCAATGCACTGACCCATCTAGCAACCCCAACATGTAAAACCCCCCGATCTCCGCTTTCATAGCAGTTGGCCGTGGCTCCCACGCTAGACGTGGCCACAACGATCGTGGTGGTCGCGGTGGTCGTGGCCTATCCAAGAAGTGCGGTGCTTGCGGCGAACACGACCACATCTTGTCGTTTTGTACAACCTTGGATGCCGCACTATTGATGTGGACACTTGCTAAACGCAAGATGATTGTGAAAAAGTATGGCACCCATAGCGGCAATGCCTCTACACACGTTGCATTTATGAGGCGCCCGGCGGCGGCGCAGCGGCGGCGGCCCCGGAGAGGGGTGCGCTCGCAGGCCCGTCGGCACCTACCTCTACCTCCATGCGGTGGGCGCTGGTAACTCCATAGCCGTGCCATGCTTGGCACGGTAGGGGGCTGAACGAGGTACTGACAGCTGCGATCCGCGGGATCAGCAGTTGTCGGGAAGCCATGTACGGAGGGTCTTGGAAAAGCATAATATCCGTACACCGGCACATGGATCTTTCGCTCGGGCAGTCCGATATGTCTTTTCCGCGACTAAATACTCGCAGATACTCTCCCGACGATGGGGCGGGAGCGGCGTTTGCGAAATATTTTATGGCGAAGAAGGGTACGGACGGATCGGCGGAGGGACGAGGGTGTTGGAGCAGGCGGCGGACAGCTGGGAAGCAGCGCTAGGGCACGGCGCTCGCAAGTAGTCGCCAGCCCTGGGAGAGCCTTGGGTCTCCCTTCGGGGCGAGGCATGATGCTGCGCAGGATGGAGGTGGGTCGCAGCCGGAGGAGCGGCACGGTCTGGCGGCGGCGGTCCTTAGGATCGCCCGCCGCCGGAAAAGCCCGGTACGGGGGGTTTTGGGAAAATATTCCCGTACCCACCATCGTTTGAGGGCCGGCGACTCGATCCCTGTGCTCTTCCAACCCCTTCCCTAGTCGGTACTCGGTTATCGATAGGCTGCCTCAGGCAGTGTGCCAAGGGTTATCGTGACGGCACACTGCTCGTAAAGGCGGCCCCCTAACAACGTACACCACCACGGGAGGGTACGGACGGCCACAGCGCGATCAGATGGGTGTTGGAAACAGACGGGAAAAGGACATGGGACATGAGAAAATCTGGCTCTAAGGCAAGAGTGCCAGCAAGACACCGTCTGCAACCTAGTTATTTTCTCTTCTCAGCCCCCGAAGGAGGAGAGAAGACTCGGCTAGGTGGCGAGCTGCGTCGGGAGGAGCAGCTAATACCTCGGGCGGGGTTGAGCACGGATCGAGGCGGGACCGACGACGACCTGAGCGAGGGGGTTTTTCACTTGCCTTTCCCCCCTAGCACCGGCACGACCGGACTCGCATAGGAGCCGAGATCAGGCATGTATGCCTCGACCAGCTCAAGCTGAACAACCTTGCTGATCAGCGACCCCGCAGCGGCTGGAGCAAGCCGCGTATCGTGGAGACTAGCGACATCTTTTATTTCATATTGTATCCAAAAAAACACGTATAGATTAGAAAATGACAAATACCTGGATACGGGTATGTTTTAGACGGTATCGTCACTGCCATTGGAGAGGTTGGGATTAGTGGTTCACGGTCTATCTAACGCTTCTAAGTCCAGTTAGGCGTAGCACAAGGGGGGGCCTAGAGACTCCAACCGGTTTTTACTGGTATTTTTGTAAACAATTTCATTTCATTTCATTTGCATTTATGAGCGACGTCTAACATGACCACTTCCATGTGCATGCTTCTGTCGACGTGCCCATTGTGGGGGAGTGCAATGATGAATATGATGACACACAGGTAAGCGTCTCCTTCAACTCTTTTGCATTCTCATCCTCCGTCATCCCATGTCGCGACCTCTCGCAGTTTTGGGTAGCCGACTCGACCTACTCGATCAATATGATTGTTGTCGTGGCGATTTCGTTACGTTCGAGCCATCATCGGGCTCTTCTCGGGTATGTGGTCTCGGAGTTGACGTCTTGGGCAGTGGCACAATTCAGATTGCCATTCCCATTGTGTATGGCCAAATTGTACGTTGCAATGTTCACGAGTATAATTTATAATTTATACACATGATCTTTCGCCTCGCTTTGTCTAGCGAATTGGACCCCTCCTTAGTGTGAGTTGGATGCGATCACACAACGGTTGCGAATTTATCTTCCTTATTAACTCTGATCTTGGGTTGCTCGTTGTCCCCACAAGAATGGGTGTGCTAAAGCCGTCGGACAACGGCCTCTACATGCTGAGCCACACGACACTACCGGAGGCAACACCCCCCGTGGGCACCTCAGCCGCAGTAGACATTAGTGTAGCCCTCACTGCACACAGTGACCCACTTATGTGGCACCCCCGCTTTGGGAACCTGAACATGCAAAACCTTCATAGCCATCGTTGCTCAGCTGTCCTCGGTGCCTCCTCCGAGCTGTTATAATCCTATGGAACAACCTCTCCCCCCCCTCCCCCCCCCCTTGTCATGTGACACCGGCTTCCTCGCTTTTCTTTTGGATGGCTAGTCGCCACACCCCCGGTTCAATAGCCTACGCCGACCTTCGGCCGTGTTTCTTAGATAGTACGATCTGACTTCTAGTACCTAAAGTCTTAGAGTGGTAAATATTGGGGTTTAATAAAGGTTAGTTAACCTATCATGTTGAGTCCGCCAAACGCAACGCGCGGAGACAAAGCGTCACATGCGTAGTAAAATGTCCGCAGCGGACGCCCACATGCTCTACCTCTATAGCAGCTCCTCTAGCTGGTTGTAGCCACCTTCTGCCTTTGTCTTCGCCACTCGGCTCGCGCAGCCCACCCACCCTTCCCCGATCAAGCGCTGCATAGGAATAACACATCTGAGTATGTGTTTTAGTGAATGTTAATCCAAAATATAATAAGCAATCTGTTGTCATCTTTGGCATAGTCTAACTCTCAGTCGCTAAGTACGCGTATTGACTTTCTGCGTTCGAGTACTTTATTTTAGTAATTAGCGAAACGACGCGATAAGTCGATGACATGACGCGATTCACGTAACTACCAAATTACGTGTACTTTATGCAATATAAATCAAGTTAAACGGCCTGCGGTGGGCCTTCCCGTACTGACAGCGTGGACTGCACATGATAGAAATCATTTAAACATCGAAAGATCGAGAACAAGGTGTGATCGTTGGATTCCATCGTACGGTCCAGATTCGGAAAACTTGTCCAGATTCCATCGGCACTTTTGTCAGTTATACATCGTTTTGAGACAAACTGACCAACTAACTATCTGCTGAGCGCGTCCGGAGGTATAGAACCAGCAGCGCTTCCACGCCCGTTGATGTTAAGGCAAACCTTCTCCACAGTGCGACACCAAACTGCCTACACGTCGAGTCTCCGCGTCTCAAATCGCACGTTGTCTCTCCGTCGCCGGTTTCCGCCTCGACTTTCAGTATTGTAAGTCTTCAGCTGATGCTTATTGATTTTTTAATAAAAGGCTCTGTCTCACGTTCGGCGTTGAATCGTTTCTCGTTGTTTAGTTCACCGTCCCCCATTCTTCTCTTCCCCTGCTCTCCACTGCAGACGCCAGCAACTGATTGAGGTGGCAATAAGGATGTATCACGTCGACATTGTTTCCACGTTTTTACTGCTGCCCAAGATTGTTCACGTCACCTGATTAGTATCACCGCTGCAATAACTACGACTGGGAGTAACATGTTGGTATTTTATTACATAAACAATTCCGCTGCTCACTACGACGGTCGAACTAATTATCATTTTGTGCACGCACGGTGAGACGAGCTCGCTGCCGACAGTTGGTTCTGACCGTTATAGTAACCATTTGCAGGACTGACGAAAGTGCCGTGGATTGTGGGCTGCGGGGAGGATTGTATTTGACGCTATCATGCGTCGCCGCTTGAATATCATGCCGGCTATGCTGCTTGTCATCGCCGTCGCTGTCTCGCTTACGGTTGCCTCCGCCGACGGCCTTTCTCATTCTCCGAAGGGTGTCTATGCTCTCGGGTCCTCTGGGCGTTGCGGTGCTTACACCGGGTCTGAAGACGTTGAAGCCTCTAAGGAGCGGCGTTCATCCGATCTGGGCGTTGAAGTTGACCTCGATATCGTTACGTGCCAGAAACACCTGAGAGACCACGCAACAAAGCTGGTGCACTCAACCGTCGGGGGAGCTAACGTCGAATTCGCAGTGTTTGCCAGTCATGAAGACCAGCCAGAAAGCTCCGCCAATTTCGACCGTTCCTCTTCGTCCAAGAGCTCTTCTGATTCTTCTCCCGCGCAGTCCTCCTCCTCTGACTCCACTGCACCGGAATCTACTACCGTCAGCTTTATTGTTCGTCTCACTCCGCTTGATAACCGTCGCCGCCAACGTGCGCGCGCTCTGCTGGAGACGTTTGTCACGTTCGTGCCCACCGTCCAGGACGTGGCCAAAATCAACGCTTGGTTGATCGAGTTTGCCAATAAAATCGGATATTTACTGGTGGACGGCCGGAACTCGGTAACCGCTGGTAGCTTCAGGAAGGAAAGTAACGGAGTTATGTTCTTCACTGTTTACATCATTACCACCGCCCCCGACGCCGCGGTCGCCCGTGTGGTAGAGCTGGGCGACTTTCCGTCCTCCGACACGAGTCTCGGCACCTCTCTCCTCTCCGCTCCACAGGAATGCGACGTGGGCGGTGGCCAGGCCGACTTCGGGAGAGAGGAGGACCTCTCTGCTCAGCTGTCCTCGGTGCCTCCTGCAGGCTGTTCTAACCCTCTGGAACCACCTACTGTCCCCCCCCCCGACGCTCCAGTGGACTCCTGTCCGTCAGACAAAGAAGTCCTGGTAAGCGTTGGCAGTTTGCTATCCGGTACGCCTACCAACTGGACTGCAAACAACACACTGTGCGCCTTCGAAGGTGTGACCTGCGATACCAGCGACGACTCCATCGTTACAGAACTGTGCGCCCCCCTCCCCCCCCCCACCCCCCCCCCCCTTACTACTAACCTGCGGGAGTCGTTCTCTCTCATTTTCTCTCAGACGATTGGGAGCGTTCTCTCTCAGCCCTTTTCGCAAGAATCACAAGGTCTATGAGGACACTACTGGGAGCTTCAGCAGCATCCCTCTACTCGATTGTGTTCCTCTCTCGCTCTCTCTCTTTTTCTCTCTCTCTCTCTCTCTCTCTCTCTCTCTCTCTCTCTCTCTCTCTCTCTCTCTCTCTCTCTCTCTCTCTCTCTCTCTCTCTCTCTCTCTCGCTGAATTAATAAACTCGCACGTCATAGTCAGTGTTGCATCACAGCAGCGGAACGAATAGTGTGACGCTTGTTCAGGGATTCACATAACCTGACGACGAAGTATTGCACCACATTCAAACGCGTACTCTTTTATTGTCTGCGCATTTTCTATAACATACATACATGTTGCCAAATTTTCACTTAGGCGTACTTCCACTGTATTTACCCTACTCCGGTGTCGTGCATCAGCTGACTTTGAGAACTGCGCCTCTTTTATTTGGCGCAGTGTCATCGACGATTTGGGGATCGCCGGCCCGCTCCCGGCATCGCTGTCGTGCCTTGCGGGGCTCGAGAAACTGTAAGTTCCCGCCCCGAAAATCCCTGCGAGGCGCGAGCCCTGCTGCGCTTTTATTGCGAACAACCCCCCCCCCCCCCCCCCCCCCCCCCCCCCCCCCCCCCCCCCCCCCGCCGCTTCCTGCCCTTTCATACACATCTGGAATGGGCATGGTTAGCTTGCTACTGCGTATGCTGCAAATAAAACATGTCAATAACTCGACTCCTTATCGTTGCGGCTTCTGAATACATTTTTCTTCAGCACCCCCTTCGGCGCGGTTTTCGATTTTAAAGAAAGTATTTATGTTGTTGCTGCGGACTTGAGTGCACTACCTTCTTCTGCCTTGTTAGACCTGTCTGTGGATTACCTTCCTTGCCTGAAGTCATTATCTTCTATAGCATTCGCCCGAGTGGGCTCGGCGTCAAAGGTGGTTCAGTTAATTTACGACTCGAATTACTCCTATTCAGTCTCACAATTCATCCTGAATAGGTAGCTACTTTGCTGGTATCCATGAACGACGACGAAACATCGATGACCCCGCTTTAGCTCCAGTTGCCAAGAGCGTGACTGTCTTGACCCCCCTCCCCCCTCTTCCTTTGGTGGCGGTGCAGTGAGCTGCGCGACAATTTATTCAACGGCACCATTCCGCCTCAGTGGTCGGCTCTCAGCAACGTGAATGAAATGTAAGTGTGACTTCAATCACGCTGCTCCCCCCCCCCCCCACTTGCGCGAGTGATCATAATGCAAGCCTGCAACATGCCAGTGCCTAACCATTGCTGCGGTAGACTTGACTTTGTCGCGATTGCCTCTCACTTGGGCGTATTTTTGCTGCTTGCGCAGATTGTTGAATAACAATAAGCTCACCGGCACCCTACCTCCCGAGTGGTCTGTGCTGACTGGCATCACTAAAATGTAAGTCGCCCTTATTGGCCCCTTCCTCCCTTCCAGTTTTGTGTCGTCATGGAACTGAGCTCCTTCGCGCAGTGAGTCCACAGTACAGCCAGCATTGGGTCGCATGTACGGCAGTCCAGTCCGCAGTCCGCTTGGGAGTGTGACGAAATGTTTTCGACTAAGTAACGCTGAGACTTTTGGATTGCTATCGGTGATGAAGTGACTTGGATGACAACAAGCTGTCTGGCGCCCTGCCCCCCGAGTGGTCGACGCTCTCGAGCCTCGAAACGCTGTGCGCTATCACGCGCCCCCTGCCTGGCCCACACGGACAGCAGCTTTTTGTGTCGCTGAAGAATTTGTTCGCTTTCCGTTATGCAGTGACTTGGATGAAAACGACATCTCTGGCACCCTACCCCCCGAATGGTCGACGCTCTCGAGCCTCGAAACGCTGTGCGCCACACGCCCCCTGCCTGGCCCACATGGACAGCAGCTAATTGTGTCGCTGAGAAATTGTTCGCTTTCCGTTATGTGCAGTGACTTAAATGAAAACGACATCTCTGGCACCCTACCCCCCGAATGGTCGGCGCTCTCGAGCCTCAAAATTCTGTGCGCCACGCGCTCCCTCTCCACTGCCTGGCCCACTGTTGCTCTAAATGAATTTGTTGCAGCCAATGAGGCGATGTCGCTGATATTATGAGAGCCTTTTTTGTCGTGTTTCCAACTGGCTGAGCGCAACAGAACATGGCTCTGTCTCATAATAACCCAACAAGGCTTGATTCATCGCTTGACGACTTTATTAACCCGATCTGCCTTTGTGTGGTATGCTTTGTGCACTCGCGCTAAGCGTGTTTGATTGATTTTTATGATGCAGTGACGTCGATGACAGCGACAACCTCTGCGGCAGCCTTCCCCCCGAATGGTCGGCGCTCACGGGTCTCATATCTCTGTACGCCGCGCGCCCCCTCTCCACTGCCTGGCTCACAATAATGGCTGTTGATGAATTTCGCACACCCACTGAGGCGATGTCTATGATAATATTAGTGGCGCCGTTATTTCTCTCCCTTGGATGACAACGACTTCTCTGGCACCCTACCCCCCCAATGGTCGGCGCTCACGAGCATCGAAGCTCTGTGCGCCACGCGCCCGCTCTCACTCCACTGCCGGGCTCATAATGGCTGTTGATGAATTTGTCGCACCCACAGATAGGCGATGTCGCTGATATATTCTTGGCGACCCCGGTTTTGGATGCCATTTCGACTACGTTTTTCAATCGCTAGGCTAGCTTATCTCGCCATTCTGAATACTGGCCCTGATAGTTTCTGTGATTTCTATCGGTGATGCAGTGACTTGGGTGAGAACAAGCTTTCTGGCAGCCTACCCCCCGAATGGTCGGCGCTCACGAGCCTCAAGTTTCTGTGCGCCACGCACCCCCTGCCTGGCCCGCAAGGGGTTTTTACGAATTGTCGCACTCCGAGGCGACGACGATTCAGTGATACTCCGACCTGCTAAACCCTAAACCTAGCTGAGCGCGAAAGGACATGGCTATCTCTCGCTGAAAGTGCTTGATTGCTGTTCTTTGTGCAGGGGCGTGTACGACAGCGACGTTTCCGGCACCCTCCCACCCCAATGGTCGACGCTGACCAGTGCCTTCGTAATGTGCGCCTCGGCCCCCTTTCCGTCGCTGGGCCTCACAAGGCTTTATTGACGAGCACAGCACCTAAAACTTTTTTACACCAGCAAAACTATAAATTGCAGTCCCTTTATGGTATGTGCTGAGCCCCTTGACTGCCATTTGTTTTGCAGTGGTGTCAGCGATAACCTCCTTACCGGAACCCTACCCCCCGAGTGGTCCGCTCTCGCGAGTATCCAGAAAATGTGAGCCTCGTCCCCACCCCCCTCTTGCGTACTCCTACCGTTCATCCTACGCACCCCTTTCGCTAGCGAGATTCTCGCATAACTTAGGGAACAAACCCTAGGGACTGGCACATAACGAAGGGGAAGGCTTGAAATAAATCTGACTATGTGACTTTTTTTTGTCGTGGCTAATTAGTGACTTGTCCGGCAACACTCTCTCCGCCCCCCTACCCGTAAGCTGGACAGAGTTAGGGGACACTCTGGCAACTAACTACGACGGACTGTACGTGCTGCCCATTTCACCGCGACTCTTGCGCTACATACACCACACCTGCGGCTCGGGGGTTTGTTTTGACTGTGGCTGACACATTATACTATACCACGGGTGTTATGTCTGCGGCACTGAAGGGACCTGCGAGGAAACCCGGGCATTGTGATCAGCGGACCCAACAACATACCCCCGGTGGAATGGAACCAAGTCATGTCCAAGACGTTCAAGATCGACGGACCAGATCGATAATCCAACAATCATTTCCGACTCCAGACGGGGAAGGCGCTACTCGGCAGCATCGCCAACGCAGGCGCGCTCTTGGCGTGTCGTGGCCACGAAAGAAACATCCCGTAGATATTTCCATTCTCCTCCGTAATATGTCCCGTCGTGATCACGTTGTTCCATTTGTTGTTTAAGACACTTTTTTTTTCCAGCCATAAGGCGCCCCGCGAGCGAGCGATCACTGTTTAGCCCTGCCCCTCTGAATCAAACCGACGTCGTTGGCTGAGTTTCACGGGCGTTGTCTCTTGTTTAGGCCCATCCCCGAAGGTGACAGAGCCATACGGAAGTTGCTAAATGCTTGCCCCCTTCTTCCCATGTCGCATCATACCACGTGACAAGGGCACAGGCAAGGGACGTGGCAAGGGCAAAGGTTTGAATAGTCGTAAGGGAAGATGCGCGAATAAAATGAACGTGGTGTCAATTGAATAATAATAATTCTTACAAGAAAAAGAAGTGGGGGGCACCAAGCAAAAAGAGAAAAAACCTGTGAATGGAATCATAGCCATTATTCACCAAAAGAAGGTCTGTGATAAAATCAACACTAAAAATCTCCCAAGCTGGAGCATTAGCAGTTGGTAAAGGTTGCAATGAGTACGGCCGGCCACTAGTGGAATAGCCAAATAGCGCACACGTGACCATGTTGCTGTACGGTACAGTACGTCAAAGTACGTTTCTCGATTTCAAGCCAGTCCAGTCAGCACGAGTCGGCCTAGGATGTATGGGTGCTCTTACTTACGCGTTACTAAACAAATAGCGAATAGGGACCAAGTACAGTTAAGGTCTTGTGTGGACCATCAAGCGACGATCGCTACTACCAACTAAGTGGAGGAGTCGCTATCGAAAAAGTTGAGTAGACGAGAATCTTGCTGCCACACAGATGGTGTAACTTGTTTTATAAAGGTATCTCAAGGTACGCTTCTAGATTTTCGATAAATTCGGCGTCGATCTACCTCTTGTTTGAGCGAGTGGGCAAGTCGACAAGAGATAGATTTTCGAAAATGCGCGTGTCCGGATAGATCGCTCGCCGAGCGAATGCGTCCGCTGCTCACTCCAACACAAGCCGCGCAGGATTGCATGATAGCGATAGCGACTACGTGGTGAATATGTGGGGTACTAGCGACAGTCCTAGGATTCCTTCTTCTAGACGAGGGCACGCCACTGATTTTGCGTTGTCCCGTTGCTGCTTGGCATCTTTCGTTGCTGTACGGGTACCTGTAGTCCGTGAGCCAGCCCAAACCTATAGAGCGGTCGCTCAAACCCATAGCGGTCCGGTTGTATTTCGTTATGTCTATTCGCCTGTATATCGTCTATATTATTTGAAAAACGCTATACCTCTATTCCGAATAGGAGGTATATTCGCGAATATTGCTATCGTACATCGGGTATAGTACTGTACGGGCGTACAGTGAAATACATATTTTTGTCGACCGCGTCGAGTGACACCCAAACGTCCGAGAATTTTAGAGCCCTTAAAGCTACATGCTCCACACACGTCCCTTTTGGTCTGATATGGTCGCCGGAGGCAGCAGTTAACCTAGTGGCGCCGGCAGTAAGTCGGCATTCGGCGCCATCACGGCGGAACGCCCAGTGAACCTATATCTCGCCAAGCTTCTCATCACCCTATGCTCAAAACGCAAACTCTAGGGCGAAGCTTTATTTCTGTGGTCGTTTAGGTCAAGGACGACACGGTGTGGGCGGCACGGGGTGGGTGTGCGCTGCGCAACCGTCGGGCCATGGAGGATAACCCACTGTACGCCCGTACAGCGGCCCGCCGATATTCTGTCGACGTCTCACATGCCTGTCGATCTTGCTACTGGTGAGTTCTTGCACGCATATTTTGGGGCAAGGTAGTAGTACGCACATATTAATAGGCTAACACGGCGGAGAGATGACTCCGTGTGGTTCTGTTGGCCGCGCCTATCGCTATAATTGCTTACCCGGTGGGGGCCCAACCGGCCGCCACCAGGTGGTCAGCAACGTGAGTGCTGTAGCAATCCCTAGGGCAAGTGCTAGGTCAAACAATAACACCACATTCGCTGCAAGTATTCCGTATTCTTCTCACTTGCAGGTAGGCCCCCTGAACCGGGGTGCTTGTTTCGAGCGGCATGCCGCACGTACGCTAGTCAATTGAGGTGGAGCGGTGGTGATGGTGACAAGTGTGGCGGCGCCATCGGACAACCGCCGACCACCAACTTCTAATGAGCTCTTTGCATACACATGGGCCCTCGTATCCTGTACGGAAATGATCCATTGGCAAATTTTCGCTTCTGTGTGCTTAGAATTCTGAAGCAATGTACGGGCGTACAGTTAACTGTACGGGCGTACAGTGCCCATATACCTCCTATTATTTGTCTGGACCTATAGCTCGTATCGCTTCGCGATTTATTTATTACTAATAATTCCGACGTGTCAGTACGTTTCGGTACTGTATAGTGATACGTACCGCTATCGCTATTCCGCTATTCCCCTAGTGGCCAGCCTGTTGTAGATGTTTTTGTAAGCTTGCATGTCTTGCAGTTGCGAACAAATTGTCTAACATCTTTAGACATCGAGGGTCAAACAAATGTGCGCTTAATTAAAGCGAGGGTTTTGTCAATAAAACCCTAAACCCTAGAACCCTAAATACCCTAGTGGAAATGACATTACATAATCATGTATTATGCGCTGCTCGAGTTTTTTGTCATCAGGGTAGTCGGTCCGGTCAAGCCTAGACCCCCAGATTTCGCGACTTGGCCGGACCAGTAAAAAAACAGATTCTTCATCTGCCAGCTTTACCGGACACATCGCACCTCGTTCGAAAGCTCTCGACGAATGCTGTTCAAATCCGGTGAGTTTGCGCGCAACGCTTCAAATTGTTTCAACCGTCGCGAGCGACTGATATTCGGCGTCATGTACGGGTACTTCTGTACTGCGCGCGCCGCGCTGGATCGATGGCATATGCTAAATGGCTATTGACTTGGGCTGCATCTATACCGCATATAAAACACAATTGCACGCATGAAACAGAAGAAGCATGCACATGTGTTCTGACTCTTGTTTTATCTGCGTATGATGTGAATGCTGGATTGGCTTGCATGTAAAATGATAGGACAAGTGAAGGGCGGGCATGAATGTTAGATGATAAGGCACATACAACTATAATTGTCACCATTCTACTCTATTGATATATTCGTCTACATCTTGATATAAGTGATGGAAGGCTTCGGACAACAGCCTACTCTAGTGGATCCGGCAACAATTTACATGTCTTGTCCCACAACCACCGTGTAAATGTCACTCTCAACAATGTTGATAAAATACGTGGCATTGCCGCTGGCTTGGCACTCACCAATCCGCTCAAGTAGAGCACTCTTGAGCGTCGCCACATTATTACTAGGCACTTGCAAAGCAACTTCATTTGGGCACCACTTGGCTGCGAGCTTGGAGAGGTGGGGCTTTCTCAATTTTGTGCGCACGAACGCTGTGACCCGTTTGATGCGCTTCTCTAGTGTCCAAGTTTCAAGTTGAGACTGCTGCGGCCATTCCAAGTCAGTGGCACGGTTCCCCGTGCTACCATGGAAGCGCCTAACGTCCTCTGCGCTCTCATGTGCCAAAGCCAATGAAGCAACTTCTCTGATGCGCTCCTCATCGAGCTCTGTGGTGTTGACTAGATAGCGCTTCAAGCTCTCCTTGTCCCGCTTGTTACGGCCGCTGAGAGAATCCATTTGCGCAAGAATCCAGCGCACCTGAGTAACTGTATGCTGCTCCAGCATGGCGGAGATGCGCGCACGCCGAGCCCTCAATGTCTTCCGTATAGCGGAAGCAACACTTGCTTCGTGCTGCTGCTTCTCCCTTCGCATCCTCTGAGCCTCGCTGAATGCACGGCGCTCACGCATCTACAACAAACACAGGACAACATGACTGAGACAAAAGATATGATATTATCATGCGGGTGAATCATGCGTCATGAATCTGTGGGTGATGGCCGCATTTAGCTCATCCAGTCTCTTCTTGTGCTTCGTTGCCATGTCGCTTGTATTTTTCACTTGCCGTTTAAAACTAGCCAGCTCTTCCTCCATCTTGGCGTTTTCCTGTCACGCGTTAAAACATGTGTACGTATTATGTGGTCAATACCATATGCTTATGTTATGCTCAAGTGGGAATCACATAACGCAGGAGGATGTAAGTTGTAACCTACGTTTAAAATGTCTCCTTCTCTCTCTCTCTCTCTCTCTCTCTCTCTCTCTCTCTCACACACACACACACACACACACACACACACACACACACACACATACAAAAGTGCTCTCTTCCGCACACGCACATTTTCTTATTTTCTCTCGCATACACGCACACAGGTTTATTTCTGACAAGCATATACACACACGGACGGACATTCTCTCAGGCACATTCTCTTTTTAACACACTCACACACTTGAACACACACACAAGCACACTATCTCGCGCGCGCAGCCTTCGCACACAAACATTCTCACATACTCACACTCAAACACACACACACATAAACACAAACGTACACACACACGCGCGCGCGCACTCATACACACACACACACACACAAACACGCAGACACATTCGCGCGCGCACACACACACACACACACACACACGTGCGCGCGCGCCAGATTCCATTTTATTTTTTGCAAGCGCTTGCACACACTATGTCCAGTCAGCACATATGCTCACACATATGTCGCACAGAGCAGCTTCCAATTTGACAATCTGTCTCACATACGCGCATTCTTTTTCTCAATATCACAGGGATGCATTCCTCATCCCTCTCTTACTCCGAAACAATCATTTACATGCATCCTTTCTCGCACAAAAAAATTAGCAATATTTCTCTCGCACACACCATATATGTTTACATCTCGTTCACACACACACACACACACACACTCTCTTTCTCCCTCCCTCTCTCTCTCTCTCTCTCTCTCTCTCTCTCTCTCTCTCTCTCTCTCTCTCTCTCTCTCTCTCTCTCTCTCTCTCTCTCTCTCTCTCTCTCTCTCTCTCTCTCTCTCTCTCTCTCTCTCTCTCTCTCTCTCTCTCTCTCTATCTCTCTATCACACATACGTGGTGTAGTTCGTGCACGGATATGCTCATAGACCTTTATTGGCGCTATTCACGTTATGTAGTTCCTAGCTATTTCGTATGTAAGACCAGACAACACAAGTTCTGCATGTGGTGGGATAACATACTTCATACCTGCTCAGCGCAAGCCAAACCCTCTTCCGCAAGCTTGGTTTTTTTTTCCAGATGCTCGTTTGCATGGAGGGCGTCCTCAGCCAAGCGCTTGTGGAATCTCAGCTCTTGTCGCGTGCATGGCGCGCTGCCAGCTCCAACGGAAACCGCCGACCCATCCCTCACGGCGTTCCAGTGGGTTGACCGGCGCCGCCCAAACTCTGTGTGGTGAGGGCTTTGGTAGCACTTGTTGCAGCACCATAGGTCGTCCTCCGCTATTTCCACGCCGCGCTGGGCAGCAGAGCTGATACCGCTCGAGTGCACATCCCAAGTGTTGTCCTTTGTGTACACCTTGAAAACGCCATCGGCCCCCTTGAATACGGGTTTCACGTCCTTCCGCTTGTGCCTGTCGTTAGGAGTTATCTCGTGCTGCCCTACCGCGCACCAAAACGACACGCAACCCTTCGGCTTGCCCAGTGCCGTAGGGCGCGACCTCAGGGCCTGGCGTGCTTCCGCTAAACTTGGCTCAGCGACTACCTGAGGGGCAGGGCACGACCCCGCACTCACAAATGGAGGGGGATCGGCGGGCGGGCTTGGCATATCTCAGCAGTGCCAGCGTCTTTCGACGCCGGGAAGGTCGCGTTGGAACGGCACTGGCCTATAGGAACGCACAACACATAGCATCGTCACGCATCGTCGCGCCTTGCTGCACTTCTCGAAGTGCAATTACTACCGAATCTCGCCCGCCTACGTGAAACGCGCGCCTGTGGCGCCACTACTCACCTTCAAAGCGGACGATAGTGTTCTGTAGCCCCCTTTAGGAGTCCTCAAACACCTACGGGCTTCAGGCAGTCGCTGTGGCTGCGGCGGGTTGGGTCGAGACTGTGGATTAGGCGTTGGGGCTGTGCAGATGATTGAAATAGGGGGCACCGTCCGCGGCCCGCGCCCCTCGTGGTGCCTAATTAGGACATTAAATGTGGCGACCGGACCGACTACAGGGACGTATAGGTTGTCAGCGAGCATATACAGAGATTTACGCCATCAAGACGATTTAATTTGCGATCAAAATTACAAGCAGTCAATCAGCAAAGAAATCCTTGATCAACCTGCAAATGTATTGTAATTTGGGAAAGTTCGTCCAAATTAAAAACGCCATTTCTTACAAGAAAAAGCAGTGGAGGCCACCAAGCAAAAAAGAAGAAAGGAGGAAAAAGCCTAAGCCCGAGGAACATGAAGGCATGCCGCAGCACCAGCACTGCCCTCCTGAAAAGCGTCGCGGAGATAAGAACCCAAAGTGCCATGAAGAGCAGCAGAAAGACGTTGCATGAATTCACGTCGCAAATCCCCCAAAAAATCCGAAGCGGAATAGGAGTAGATCGACGAACAAAATGTTGCATACGGACATAACTGTCAAAGCGCAAGGAACGAGAGTCAGCGGCCCCCATGCTAGGGAAGCGACGAACAGCCACCAAAATAGCCAAGCGATCGACCAACTCAGCCGCCAAATTAGCCTCAAACTGTTGATCGTAAAATTTGGTGAGGGAGGATTTTAAATCCGGTCGACGAGAGAGAGAGCATTCTGTGATCTCATACTATGAATACTAGTAATAATGTTTATATATGGAGAAATCACTTGAGACCAACTTGCTTGCTTACGATCCAAATGTGGTTGGGTTGCACAAATATGCTGTGTTCTGTTGTGTGGCTGCTTGATGTCAGTGTGGTGGTGCTCATGGGAGAAGAGAAGAAGATGTCTCACTGCTTGTACTTTAGCATTATATTTATTGTAAGTGAACAAAGGAATTGTTAAAAGGGTTCGGTCACCTCCCTCTACTGCACTGGGCTTAAATAGGTTTCTGCTAAGATAGCTTACGCATGCTTGTCTCGCTTACGTGTCAGGCGTTAGAGCTTTCCAACCGTCGTCAACGGTCTATAGACGCGGCTCGACAACCATGGAGAATCACGACGCGGCTCATTCTGCATCGGAAACCTCGCTAAGGCGCGTCTTCTTGTTAGTTAGATTAAATGTGCCTACTTGTACGTACCGGTAGGTATTGCTTGTACAGTGCGCATCATAACCTTTGCTAATATCGTAGTAGTGACGTACCCACGTTGTACGTCCGTCCGATGGAAAAGCACGAATTCGAATTAGTAACGAGTACATGTACAATATCATGCAATGTAGTGTTGCATGGTTGTACTCGTCACACTCGTACCCTTCCCCTCTTGACAGATTTGTGAGGCCGCCGCGAGGCAAACCTCCGTGGTCGAAGCTCCTTTACTGAAGCAGTTATTGGGACTCATGAATGCGCGCTATGTGGCGGTTAGCCTCTGAAAGCTAAACGCTAGCACAAATCGGTTCTAATCTGTCTAGTTCTATCGTTGCAAGATGGCAAAATAATGTTTGTCGAGAGACGATGGTGAAAGATGTTTCACTGCTGTACTTAGGCAATAGATATTGTAAGTGAACAATGGAATTGTTAAGTGATTTTGTCACCTCCCTCTACATCGGTGGGTTTAAATAGATTTCTGCCAAGCTAGCTTACGCCTCGTAGCTTTGCTTACGTGTTAGGCGTTAGGGCTGTCTAACCGTCGTCATTTGTCCTGAGACGCGGCTCGTCTAGCATGGAGAATCACGACGCTGCCCGTTCTGCATCGGAGAACTCGCTTAGGCGCGTCTTCTAGCTAGTTAGATTAACTGTGCGTATCTGTACGTACCGGGAGGTACTGGTCGTACAGTAGCATGAGTGCCCTTATAAATATTGCAGTAGCGACGTACCCACGTTTGTACGTCCGTCCTATGGACAAGCACGAATTGGATTCAGTAACGAGTACATGTACAATGTCATGCAATGTACTGTTGCATGACTGTACTCGTCACACTCGTACCCTCCCCCTCTTGACACATCTTGAAGCCGCCGCGAGGCAGACCTCCGTGGTTCTTAGCTCCTTTACTGAAGCGGTTACTGGGACTCAGGAATGCGCGCCGGGTGAGCGTGCATGAAGTCGATGTACGCCTGAGTCTTGGCAAACTTGCGCGATTGTGTCGTCTGCAAGAATTCTTGTAACGCAATCGTCCGGTGTACCTCGTTCAACCGGTGCCAGACAGGTGGAATGTCGTCATCGTTGAAGTGCGTCATGAAGAGGAGATATTTGCCTCGTCGCCCAGGTAGCGACTTGATGCACACAGCAGAGATGTGCGAGACATCAAACTCCTCGTCGTCTTCTTCAGGTATAGTCACCGGGACAGATGGTCGTAGCGGAGCGGTAGAGCAGGGTCGTAGGTTGTTGACAAGGAACACAGAATGTAAGCGTATTGTCGTTGGAAGTTTCAATCTGTAACTGTGTTTCCCAATCTGTTCCTCCACTGAAAAAGGGCCAAGCTGTTTGTCTATGAGTTTCCGGTTCGGTTGTCCTCGCAGAAAAAGGTTTGCTGTGACGACTGACACCTTGTCTCCCTTAGCGAATTGAGGTGATGTAGACGGTTCTGTGCGTGCTTGCATCTCGTCCTTGTGTAGTTGTAACACTGAGCGTACCATGGTGTGTACTTCCTGTAACATTCTCAACCGTTTTGTTGCGTCTTGCGAAATTGGAATCGATGGTCGCATGCTGAACAGCAGGTCAGGAGGCTCCTCAGGAGAGAACCTAAAGTAAGCCTCGAACGGTGTGTGCTCAATTCCGAGTGCACGCGAAGCGTTGTACGATAATTCCACTTGCGGTAGTAGTGTCGTCCAATAAGAGCCATCATAGCAACAGAAGCAACGAAGAAGCTGCTGAAACGTGTTGTTCACGCGTTCCGTCAACCCGTCCGTTTCTGGACGTCGGCTGGAAGACATGTTCAAACGCGTTCCGAGGCGTCTCCAAAGTGTCTGCCAAAAGGCACTGACGAATTTTGGGTCGCGGTCGCTAATCAGCACACGGGGCAGTCCATGCAAACAGTAGACTCCCTGTAAAAACAAAGTTGCAGTTTCTTCGGCAGTAATCGACTCTGTACATGGCAGAAAATGGGCCATTCGAGTTAGATGGTCTACTACAATCAGCACATTGTTAAAGCCATTGCTCTCAGGCAAGTGTGTCAGGTAGTCAAGACCAACTGTGTGCCACGGTCTAGGTGGAACAGGTAGTGGGTAAAGAGTCGCAGCCATCTGCGGTCGAATCTTTGCTCGTCGACATACGACACACCGTTCACAGAAATCTTTCACGTCTTGGCGAATTCGTTTCCACCAGAATCTGTCGAGTGCTTTAGCAAGAGTGCTAGCAACTCTTGTGTGATCGGCTGACGAACTTTCGTGCAGCTCTGTGATCAATCTCAGTCGGAGCTCAGAGTTCTGTGGTATACAGAGGCGATTGAGGCGCCAAAAGTATCCGTCTCTGGCTTCAATCCGGCTGTCTTTCGTCCACTCACCCTCGTCCCCATAAAACGAGTCTTGTAATAACCCCTCGCGAATGAGATCGGCGAACTCAGGGCTCAGCTGCAGCGTCTTCAAACAACAACAAACAACATTCTGTAAGTTTAAATGCGCGTCTTCAAACAGCAGCTCGGACTTCCGTCGTAATTCTCGATCGGACAAAAACGCATCCTACCGTCACTTAAGACAGTAAAAAGATCCAAAGTACAACTAAAGTACTACTGACGTCAAAATATAGGGGATGGGTCGGTAGCTCGGATGAGCAACGCCGACCGTCTTCGCTCCGGGCTTGGCCTCCCTATGAGCGATAGACTGGTGACCACAGGGCCCGTCGGACGACGGGCACCGATCACCTCTCCCCACCCGAGCCTAGCTCACCTAGGTCAGTGGATCCGTAGACACATCAGGCGGTACACACTCCAAGGCGCAGCTTTCACAAATTTGAATTCGGTTCACATGCCGGAATCTGCGCCGCCCGCCTCACAAACACCTCGCGTACTACGCTCAATACTACGACACCCCTACGAGTCCGATAGATTACAAAACAAACCTCCCCACGGAGCCGGCGCACCACCGCGCGCCCCTCCGAGCGTCCGGACGTCCACACCCGACGCCCGTAGAAAACAAATCCAGGTCCCATCAAGCCTGGTCGTGTGCCGCCAACACACGCTGACCACCTCAAACCCACAATCCACCCACATCCACAACCAGAGCACCACATACATCGAAAACTGTCCATCGCCCACCCTGTCTCTTCCTTCCATCCTCCCGGACTCCTACAAGCAGGTCCTCCTCAGGGATCGGAGCAACCACGCGGGACGTCCGCTCACTCCACTCAACTCCGCAATCCAACCACCCCCTGCCGCCCAAGACTTGGGCCATGCTTCTGTACCCCCCACTGCCTACCAAGCTTTAAAGCCCAACTTGATCAATATGTCCACAAACTCTAACCCCCCTCCCACGTACAGACATATGCAATTGCGGGATCGGCCCGCGAATGCGCCTACCGCGGACCCCTACAAACACAGGAGCTACCACGCGGGACATCCGCTCGCTCTACTCAACACTGTGCCCCCACCACCCCAAGCCGCCCAGGACCTGAGCACGGCTTTGGCACCCTTTCCTACCAGACGATTCCGGACGCCTCTGGTCCTTGCCGACCCCAGGTCAACCACTGCCATAGGACGGGCCGCTGACTTTTCGACCCACACAGACGAACAGTACCGGTACGATCGTCCCGCTATATCCCACAGTAAGGAGCAGCCTAGCACCCCCCGTCCCCTCCTGCTAGCCTATGCTGATGACATCGTCAGCAGCGCACCAAACTCGATACCTTTTCCTCACCTTAGTGCTTCCGAGCCACAATGCTGTAAAATGAGTCCAGTAATGCAACATCATGAAACTCAAAAGTCGCTTTCTTTAATCCGAACAAAATATATTATTTACAAGCCTGATTCTCGCCTCTGCACTCACCACCGCCCTGATCAGTTCGCATCAACACCCCCCCCTGTGCTACCCTCCTACCCCACCAATACACTAACATATTCACAACTACGCATGCCGCCTGGCCTGACGCGCTGGCCCGTGCCCTGTCCGCTCCCTCTCGCACGCACTCCCCACCTGCCGGCCGACACGACCCGTCCGCCGACGACTCCCACTCTCCTCACCCGTTGCCAGCAGCAGACACCACCGCCCCGCTCACCTCTCCCCCCCTACCTCATCCTCCTGCTGCCGGTTGTCCTCCCGCTGCTCCCTCGCTCTATCGAACGCTCGCTCCATTCGTTGTGCCCCTCCGATGTCTCATTCTCTGTTCCCTTTTACTGTACACTACAGCCCGCCTAACACGACTCACCCATCAGACACTCGCGCTTACCTGCGATTACCTCCATGTAGACCCTAACGCACTCGTTCTCCCCCCTCCTTTTTTCACACTCCATAATCCGCCCAACTCGCCCGTCTCTACAATAATTACAGCTCACCCCTGCTGCGACTAGCCCGCCCGACTTGCTCTACCCGTAAGCTTCACCGATCACCCGCCCCCCCGCGAATCTACCTGCCCCGGAAATATCGCCCCCCCTTTTCAGACACAGTCTGGCAGTCATATACCCGTAACGTTCTCAGCGATGCACGTACTCCCCCGCCCCTACAGTCCCCACTACCTTTAGGCCTGCTCCGAGGCTTCTCTCGGAAGCCCCGAAGCACATTTGATACGATATCGACAGCCCCCTTTGTCACCGCAGCTCCCCACTATCGCCCCCCTCCTAATACCTACCACACCTTGCTTACAATTTTTCTATCCCCCCTTCCCTTCCCTCTCATACACTCTCCGCCACCCCCTCTTAAGCTCCGAACGACCACCCCTTCCAAGGAGCTTCTACTCGCCGACATGCGCAAAACCTCGACGAACGGACCCTCCGGAGCCTCCCACCCCCGCCCTCCACAAGCCTCGCCCGGCAAGGCCGCTTACCATCATTAGCCCCCCACAAGACGGGCCTCAAGGCCCTGAGGTTCGACCCCACAACCAACCCCCCACCCCCCAGCCATATATCCGACGTCACACTGTAACCACAGTGCTTCCGCCATCTCTCCCGGCCCACTTTACTCCCCGCACCTGCTGCACCGTCTTACATAACTACCTATTCGACCTAAACCTAGAATACGGCCTCCCTACACCCATCGGCTCCCTCGATTCCTCTGCGGTCCTCTCCTTCCAATGGGGCCGTTACCAGGACCTCTCCAACCTCTACTGCCTTGCTACAACGTTATCCAAACTCCACTCCACTCCCACCGCCTCATATACAGTTATCACTAACAACGAAGTCGACAATTACCATCACAACTCCCAATACCCTTGCCAATGGACTAACCTCGCTAACCGAGGCTCCCCCCCCCGACCGGGTACGCCTAACCACTCTCTCCTCGTCCTCACATGGCAACACTCTCATTTCGGCCTCCTCCACGTAACTCACACCTCCGCTACGTGGATTGACTCCCTACACCACCCCCCTCCGCCCGACCTCCTCACCTGCTCTCTCACTCTCCTCTCCGACTGGAACTCCTCCCCCCCCCCCCCCTCCCGTCGGAGTCTTACGCTCACTCAACCCGCCCCGCCAAAACGACTCCGACGGAGCATGGTCGTGCGGGACCCACGCCCTCCTACACACCTACTTCATCACCACAGCCCCCCCGGACCAACCATACA
Organism: Tetraselmis chui; assembly: GCA_026401115.1. NCBI lineage: Eukaryota > Viridiplantae > Chlorophyta > Chlorodendrophyceae > Chlorodendrales > Chlorodendraceae > Tetraselmis > Tetraselmis chui. The sequence goes on from JAPMLY010000279.1 coordinate 250,456, forward strand.
ATCCCCCCTACACACCTCCATTATTGTCATATCCTAGCCATTTAGCTAAGTGCTAGTATCTGACATTATTTGTTTCCTCTAAATGGTACCTGTATCTTAGCGATATTCAGTGACTCTTTATTTGTCATCACGGCAGTACAACTGTATCGCCGTATTTTCCCTCGACAGTACAGAGTTACTAGCAGTATCTCTTCAGGTAACCTGAGTTAACCTGTATCACTAGTAATAGTTTGGTTTAGTTAGCAGACAGCACAAGCTACAGGTTCTAAGGCTGTTTCTAGAACAACTGCGGTGTGGATATTTAAGATAGGGACTTACTGGTAGAGGAGAGAGACCGGTACAGAATAGAATTACGCCACACCCAGACTGTAAGAAACCCTGTTCCTAAGACAATCTTATTAATTCTCTCTACGCTGTATAATTAGATCCAGAGATTAGGTTCTACTATTAGTCTAAGGTTGCCAACTTAGCCTAACCAAAGTAGCACCTCACACGTGGTTTCGGAGCCTCAGAACAGCTAGACGAGACGAAGATGTCTAACCGAGCAGGAGAGAGACTACCAGAGGAAGTTGATGGTCGACCAGAGGGGGCGCCTTCTGGGCCGACACCGCCGACGTCGACGGATGGTAGAAGACAGACAGTGCGAGAAGGATCGAGTCCCACGATGGAGCCTATGTCGGTACACGTCACCGAGATGCTTGAACGACTAAGTAACCGAGTTGACACTTTTTCGACTGAGCTATCTCAACTGCGTGACCACGTCGACAACGGTTTCAGACATTTTGAAGGACGAGTGAACAGAAGCCGAGAGACGGAGAATTTTCTTCGAGGAGAACAATTGAGATCGGAGAGGACGCGAGAGATGCCAAGCATGATGCCGAACGATGTCAAACCAGCCAAGATCAAGAGCATCGCTACGACTAACATCGACGAGCTGAGAAACTGGTTCCGACATGCGCGAGGGTATCTACGGTATCACAGCGTTAACCCTGAAGAGCAAAGAGGAGTGTACTGGGTATCTGGCTTTCTGGAAGGACCACTATCGAAGTGGTGGTACTCCCAAGTTGCGCAGACTGGAGATGAAGTCGGTGGAGGATTTTCCGGAGTTTCTGAGATGGAGAAATCCTTAATTCAGGAATTCTGCGGAAGAACACCGGCGGAACAAGCGAGATTGAATTTGGACAAAGCAAGACAGAAAACCACGGTCCTGAAGTACGCGAACTATTTTCGAGAACAATTATTGGAGCTTCCTCACCGTCACGAAGAAGATAACGTACATGATTTCCAGCGCGGTTTGAGACCCTCGATTCATAAGGAGGTTGCCCTGAAAAACCCTAAGACCCTACACGAGGCGATTCAAGCAGCTCTGCGAGCGGAGGCAGCGGAGACCAAGATTGAGACGACCCAACGCTCGACAGGCCGACTGAACGCCATCGAAGAAGACAGCGACTTTTCAGAGGCAGGGGAGGAGATCGACAGTGAGTCGGAGGAAGATTCGCATGGCGCGACCGAAGAAAAGCCGCGGGAGCTGTACGAGATTAGACGCCTCACTCAAGAGGAGGTCGACAGATTTAAGAAGGAGGGCAAGTGCTTCATTTGCCACAAGAAGGGACACATCGCTATCGACTGCCCAGACAGAAAGAACAAGAAGAATGACAGAACGAGGAAATCCCGGCCGGGAAAGTGAGACCTGAGTCGGCAGCTCGCGGCAAGCTGCAGGATGAGGTTTCGTCTCCTACAGCGACTCAGGAAGAGACCAGAACAGAAGAAGTACGAGACCCGTTACCTCAAACGACATTGAGGCCAGTCTTTAGGAGCAAGGACTTTAGCGACTGGATGATGAATAGGGAGTATTTCCTGAAGTACTCTCAGACCTACGGACCTTTCGACTTAGATGGAGCTAGCGATAATGACGGCCTTAATTCTCAAGTGGCGGAGGATTTTTGCTGTCCGGCGCGCCCATTTCAGGAGAGAGATTTACAGAAGTACCGGAGAATTTGGCTAAATGCGCCATTTAATGAATTAGAAGATTTTTTGGGCCATTATTTGCGGAGTAAACTGCTTCATCCCCATCTGAGAGCGGTTATAGTGGTTCCAAAATGGAGGGCAAAACCATGGTTCAAGCTGCTGCGAAATTTCCGACTTGTCGACGAGCTGGCGGCGAAAGAACATGTGTTTACCTGCCCCACGAACGATGAAATAGAAGGAAGAAGGCAAGATGTTGGACCGACAAGATGGACGACGCAAGTCTACGTCGACGACACCGATCGAGTTCGATTTCTGCCTCAGAACCTACAGAATCCCCCGAAGACCTACTGGACTCACTCGACGACTCTTGTTACCGATGGCCGACGAGTGTTACTAGCGAAAGAGGACACTGGCATGGTCTGGTTTCCTGGTGGCAAACAGGAGATTGAAGACGCGACCCCGGAATACACAGCAGTGCGAGCTCTTACGGAGACAACTGGATTAAAGGTGAGCGAAACAAATTTACGCCTTTTAGGGACGGAGTCTTCCGGACAGAATAAGCGCTACGTGTATATCGCTCGCGTTCGACCCGGATCGATACCGGACGCTACGTCAACTTCTTCGGCAGTATGGGCTACCTGGAAGGAATTAATTTCGGCACGGCGTACGGGTTATCTAGTCTGTGGAGAACAGCAGTTCCCTCTTCGTTACGAGACTTTTGGGAAACCGATCGACGGGTGGATGAACAAGAACGTCCGACTAGAAGACAGTGTTCCTGCGACGCTACATGTATCCACAACCCAGTCTGGAACAAGTCTGTTAGTGTTGAGAGGCACCTTACGCGGACATCGATGCCGTATTTTGGTTGACTCTGGCGCTTCGGAAAATTTCTGCAAGGCTGAGTGGGTACGGGAGCATCACATCCCGACAGTTACTGGAGAGAAATACCGGATAAAATTGGCAGATGGTAGTACAACTACGACTCGCCAGCGACTACGGAATGAAGTGCTCACAGTAGGGACCCTGGACATACGTCTGGACGCAATTACGACAGAACTGGACAAATTCGACATCATCCTCGGTCAACCTTGGTTACAAGCCGTCAACCCGGATATAGATTGGTCTACTAAAACGATTCGCGACCGTAAAACTGGCGAAGCTATGGTGTCTGGCGACGAGTACACCGTACCTGTGACAGTACATCACTTGGAGGCGGATGCGATGGCAAAGCTGCTTAGGCAACAACCAGCAGACCTCTTCGTGATTGGACTACGAGAAGTACAGGACGCGGTCGACGACATCAACACTGACCAACAACCTGAGTGGACGACTTCGTTACGAGAATCCCTGAATGAGTTTACGGACATTATCAAGGAGCCTGACGGTCTACCGCCAACTCGCGAGTGCGACTTTGAAATTAATTTGGAGTGCGATGAACCACCTAAGGAGCGAACGTACCGTATGTCACCAGCAGAACTCCGGGAGGTTCAAGTACAGTTGCAAGACTTACTCGCAAAAGGCTGGATTCGTCCGTCTAAATCTCCGTACGGTGCCCCGATTTTATTTGTACGCAAGAAGGATGGTACCATGCGTATGTGCGTAGACTACCGGAAACTCAACGACCTCACGAGGAAAGATCGAACACCGTTACCCCGGATTGATGAGTTACTCGACTCGCTATATGGGGCTCACTATTTCAGCACGCTGGACCTGTATAAAGGCTATCATCAAGTTCGAGTCAAGGAGCGCGACATACATAAGACAGCATTCCGAACTCATTACGGATTGTTCGAATACTGCGTTCTACCCTTTGGACTTTGTAATGCCCCAGCTGGATTCCAAGCGATGATGAATCGAGTTTTGGCCCCGTATCTTGGCAAGTTCTGCGTGGTATATCTGGACGACGTGTTAATCTACAGTAAGACGGCCGACGAACACCTCGAGCATATTCGACTCGTGTTACGAGAGCTGCAGCGACACCAGTTGCATATCAAACTCTCTAAGTGTTACTTCGGACGATCGAGCGTCAATTTTCTTGGGCATGTGGTGGAAGCTGGACAGATCCGAATGGACCCCGACAAGGTGGAGGCAGTACAGAATTGGCCCCGACCGAAATCAGTGACTGAAGTACGTGGATTTCTGGGACTTGCTGGATATTACCGGAGGTTCATCAACCAATTCGCAACCCTAGCAACCCCATTAACGGACCTGACCAAGAAGACACCGGAATTTCGCTGGACCTCTCAAGCCGAGTCAGCATTCGAGCAAATTAAAGACGCGATGGTACGTGCACCAGTACTGGTAATTCCTGACACTTCTCCTAATGCAAGGTACACACTGTACACAGATGCTTCTGGATTCGCAGTAGGAGCTGTGTTGTTACAAGACCAAGGTATTGGATTACAACCTGTTGCGTACCATGCTCGAAGGATGAACAAGCATGAGGTACACTATCCTGTCCACGAACAAGAGCTACTGGCAGTTCGCGACGCTCTACTGAAGTTCCGTTGCTACTTAGATGGCGCGGCGGGATTTACAGTAATTACGGACCACGACACGTTGCGACACTTCTTTCGACAGCGCGATTTGTCTACTCGACAGGTGCGATGGCTTCAAGTTCTAGCACCTTACCAGCGACAGATGGACATCGTATACAAGAAGGGAGCAGTCAACCAGGCAGACGCTCTGTCTCGCCGACCTGACCTGAAGAACTCATTACAGAAGCTGCAACTGTTACGCGATTGGACCAACGACGAAGCAGAATGCGAGTTACACGCGCAGATGTTTTCCCTGGAATCCCGGTTACATCCTGACTCTGGACTTCATGAGGAAATCAAAAGCGCTTATGATTCGGATAAATACCTGCTTACCCGGAAATCTCTGCCTACCTGGCTGGTACGTCAATCTAACGGACTCTTGTACGCCTACGGGACAAGACTGTATGTTCCGAACGTCTCTACATTACGATCAAGAGTACTGTACGAACTACACGACGCACCGACCGCGGGACACCCTGGTATTATTCGACTATTGGCAGCAGTAACCCGGACGTTTTGGTGGCCTAACATGAAGCGGACAGTACAACACTATGTACGCAGCTGTGTTACCTGTCAACGCAACAAGGCAGCGCGACACAAGCCTTATGGACTCCTTCAATCGCATGAGGTACCGACCAGACCCTTTGAGCATATATCGCTTGACCTGATTACGGACCTTCCTGAGTGCGATGGGTATGATGCTGTGGTGGTATTCGTCTGTATGCTTACGAAACGGACGATTGTCGAGCCAATTACGAAAACGATTACAGCGGAACAATTAGCAAAAGTTATGCACCGCGCTGTTTTTCGACATTTTGGCTTACCACGGAAATTAATATCCGATCGAGATCCCCGGTTTATGAGCGACTTCTGGCAAACCCTATTTAGGGCTGTTGGCACCAAGCTTAATATCTCTACGAGCTATCACCCCCAGACAGATGGCCAAACTGAACGAGTAAACCAGACATGGGAGCAAGTCATACGATGCTATGTGCACCCCTTGCACGACGACTGGGTTCAACACCTTACCAACGTGGAGTTCGCGATCAACGCAGCGGTTTCTACGTCAACGACTATGTCTCCATTTAAGGCGACGCTAGGATTTGAGCCGACATCTCCAACGACGGCTACATTTGAAGATAACGAGCCTAGCCGTACTTTACCGGAGCAAGTGAAGATTCTGGTCGAGATGCACAGATTTGCCCACGACTGCGTCAAAGCAGCCCAAGCACACATGCAAGACGCTGCAAATCGGCACCGGTTACCAGTACCTTTTACAGTTGGCGACAAGGTTAAGCTCAAGGCGACAAATCTACGGTTTGTACAACAGCCATGTTCTAAACTACGCGACCGCTACATTGGACCGTTTCTCATTACGGAGGAAGTTTCCCCGGTTGCATTTCGGCTTAAGCTACCCCCTGGAGTACGGATTCACGATGTTGTACACGCCAGTCTACTGGAAAAATGGAATGCAGAACCAGAACAGGCCAACAGTGCGCAGCCAATCCCGATTGTGCACGATGCGAAGCGATTTGAAGTCGACAAAATACTCGACGTGGCTTTTAACTCCAATGGCACGGGACTTTTATTTAAGGTCCGCTGGGCAGCACCGTTCAACGTACCTAGCGAGGACACTTGGGAACCCATGCGAGGAGTCAACCACTTAAACATCTTTTCCGAATTTCTTCGAACGGATGTTTATCGAGAATTTTCTGGCACCCCTGACTTTGTCAGATTTCGCAATCGCTGGCCTGCAAGAACCCCCAAGAAACCAAGACCCTGAGTACTGCACAGCGAGGACGCTGGTGCTTAAGGAGGGGAGAGTGTCATATCCTAGCCATTTAGCTAAGTGCTAGTATCTGACATTATTTGTTTCCTCTAAATGGTACCTGTATCTTAGCGATATTCAGTGACTCTTTATTTGTCATCACGGCAGTACAACTGTATCGCCGTATTTTCCCTCGACAGTACAGAGTTACTAGCAGTATCTCTTCTAGATAGTTCTTTTCTAGATAGTTCTAAGAGCTTGTGTGATAAGGTTAGGTAGACGGTACAGGTAACCTGAGTTAACCTGTATCACTAGTAATAGTTTGGTTTAGTTAGCAGACAGCACAAGCTACAGGTTCTAAGGCTGTTTCTAGAACAACTGCGGTGTGGGTATTTAAGATAGGGACTTACTGGTAGAGGTGAGAGACCGGTACAGAATAGAATTACGCCACACCCAGACTGTAAGAAACCCTGTTCCTAAGACAATCTTATTAATTCTCTCTACGCTGTATAATTAGATCCAGAGATTAGGTTCTACTATTAGTCTAAGGTTGCCAACTTAGCCTAACCAAAGTAGCACCTCACAACCCACCCCGCCTCGGCCACTGCAACATCAGAATCCTCCACCACCGTTTTCCCCCCCTAAAACCATTAATCGAGCACCCGAACTAGCTGGTATCGCATAGGCCTCCAACTAGGACAACCCACCTCCCGACATGCGTGCTCCCTCCGCCTCATACAAGGTTACCTTCACTGCCCCTCCGCTTATAGGCACAACATCCACCGAGTCACACCCTCGCCAT
>JAPMLY010000280.1:0-15000 GCA_026401115.1 Tetraselmis chui
GAGGAGGTGGAGGTGGGGTGTGAGGCTGCGGGTTGGTGTAGGGGCCATGTGTTGTGGGTTGGGAGGGCCGGGGTGTTGGAAAGTTGAATTTCCGGGAGGGAGGAGAGGTCGAGAGGGAGGTCCTCGTCTTCCTGCAGCTGGAAGTCGGAGGGCTCCAGGTGCCACTGGCTGGTGACTTGAGTGTCTGTGAGGTGTCTGGACCATTGGAGGAGGAGGGCTGGGGGGTTGCGGTGGAGTGTGAATTTTTTTGTGATGGTGAGGGGCGGCGGAGAGGGAGAGGTGGTGAAGATGGGGTCCTGGAGTCGGGCTTTGCCGAAGGTGGAGTAGTGGTGGGGGTTGATATTGAGTGTGCAGGTGGATGGAATGCGTGTGCCTCTGTGGGTGTATGTGTGAGTGAGAGGGATGGTGACTGTGCCGTTGGTGGAGATGAGTATGCAGTACATTTCAGCACTGAGAGAGACTTGGATGCTGGTGGTGACGGTGGGTGAATTGGAGGGGTGGGAGCGAAAGTACGAGCCATCTGGGAATTTTTTCAGGGTTGTGTAGTGGTAGAGGCTGAGGGGGTGTTGGGAGGGGGGGGTGGGGTTGGGGGTATTCTGTGTGAGGTATTCTGTTGCAGTTTGGGACAGGAGGGTGTATAACCAGTGTGTGGGTGGAATGGTGCCGTCGGAGTTGATGCATGGTAGGGAGAGTGAGTGGCAGGATTGGATGAGGACAGTGGTGAGGCAGGTGTCAGCCCAGGATAAGCCGGGGACGTGTCCTGTGACGGGGGGTGGTGTGATGGTGATGGTGTGAAGGTGGTGGTCAGGGGGTACGGGTTCATAGGGTGAACGGGGGAAAATGTGAAGGGATACAGGTCCAGATTGTGAATGAATGGGATTATTGGGCAGGTGGAGGATATTTACCCAGAAGGAGGACGGGTCGGACTCGATCGGGACGGGTGTGTCCAGCGGCTGGAGTGCGTCCGCGAACTGGAGGGTGAACTGGGCTTGCTCGGGTAGGTCTTCGAGTTTGCACAGGTTGTGGGACGGGGGGGTTGAACCTGTAGAGGTGAGAGCCGTCGCGAGGTCGGAGGTGAGGAGGTCCTGTAGGAGGGCGACTGCTTCTTGGCCGGTGATACCGGTGAATACCGGGGAGCGGATCTTCATCCTTCGGCCTGAAACTCCTGGAGCCGAGGCAGCCCGGAGAAAGCGAATTTTCTGCTGACTTAGTTTTTCCAGGAGCGAAGGGGAGGAGATCACGGAGGGGGGCACTGGACCGGCTGAACTGAATTCACGCTGGCGTGAAGTCAGTTGGTATAGGAGTCCCACCGCTATACATGAGGTAGGAATTGTCAGGTGGATCTCTTGGAAGCTCGAGTGGAGCTCGACTGGCAGGGGTGTGGCATCGTTGCATTTCGGGGAGGTGGGGTGGAGGGTTCGTGTGGCGTTCGCGGTCCACCGTGTGTGTTGGGCGAGTTCTCTGCCTATTATATTTCTGATGCGGTTGGGGAGATCGGTAAGGTCGTGTAGGCTTTCGAGTAGCCAGCGGCGGGCCAACGAGCATGCCGACACGATCGGGTCGGGGTGAGACGGGTCCGGGAGGAAGACGCCGTGGATCCAGAATCGAGCGAGGTGGGGGGGGGTGGTGGAGTACTGGCATGTGAGGAGGAGGGAGTCGACAGCCCGGGTGGAGAAGTCGTCGGCCTGTCCCATGGCCTCAGTTGACCGTGGGGGGGACATGATCAGAGGGGTCTGTAGTCCACGACGTAGAGGAAGGGGGTCCAGTGGCGTGCCCAGGAGTTGTTGGGGGTGGTTGAGCTGGGGTGCGGTGAGAAACGGGGTCAGGGGGTGTCCCGCGAGTGCGTTCCGGGGATGGTAGAGGTCCGTGAAGCGGCCGTGCGGCGGGGGGTCCTTCAGGAGCGCCTGCTTGTAGGTGGGGGGGGGGGGGGTAGGGGGCGTAGACATAGCGGTCGAGTAGGATTTCGAGTGTTGTAGAGGAGTGTAGGAGGTAGGTGTGGCTTTTAGAGTTGGTGTTTGAGAGTCGTTCACGTGTTGGCTGCACGCGACCATGTCCGATGGGACCTGGGTTTGTTGGATGTTGGCGTCGGACAGGGACGTCCGGACGCTCGGAGGGGCGCGATGTGGCAATGAAAAATCGCCATCCTCCCCATTTTTCCCCGCTGGGAACACACGCCATACCGCCACTCCAAACACATCAACACTCCGTACACACACCACCTATTATACACCCTCACAAACGTCGCAAACACACTCCTTCCCGCGGATGAATTTAATGGCATCCCCACGCCCACACCCTTCCCCAATTCGACACATGCTGGAAAGTCAACGTTCCCCTCGTAGCTAACCCCCTTGCCGTGACCACCATCCCCTTCAACTCAGCACCCATAGGTCTCCATGACACACTTAAATCAATTTTGACACACATCCTCCCTTCCCGTCTCTCATCAAGCTTCCCCCACAACAATTTGAATTGTACACACCACACTCAGCAGGCATATACTACCTCCCTTCAACCTCACTCACCCCTTCACATTTTACCTCTCAAAATGTGCGATACACGTACAACCCTACGGAAGATGTTTTCTCTTGGGACTGGCAAGACGTCGTCTACACCGACGGCTCCAAGAAAGCCAGCTCCCATCTCTCGGGGTGGCAGCCACCCACCCGGCCACTGACACCCGAATCGAGATCATGGTAACATCCACACCATTAACCGCGCGGAACTAGCCGGCATAGATGTCGGGCTCCAACTTGGACGCGTGTACCTCTTCACCGACAGCGCATGCTCATACCGATTCATACAAGGCTACTTGCAATGCCCCACCGCCTACCGCTACCACTCCCACCGTGTTAGGTCTACGCCAAGACCTAGCCAACGGCCTAGCAACATAAGTCCTATTAGTCATATATGACAAAGCTTAGTGTCTCAACTCATATCAATATTATGCAAGATACGGTATCAATACCGTTCGTACGCTTGACAGCCATACCGGTGGACGAAAATCATCCCAAGCAAGTCTTATCTTATATTCCCCTCGCCTGAACGTGTCGGCCATAGTATGATCGGCTAACAGATTTACCTACTTAAGGGGGAGGAAACGGGTGTTGTAATACAAATTTGCTGCTCATCACCTATATTGCATTTGTCAATTCCCAACTTATGTACTTAAACCATTCACACAACGGCACACTCGATTCTATCACAAACACTATGAGAAGTCGCTGCGACTTAGGCATCCGTATCCACCTCGGGTACCCCAAAGCCCATAACCGCTACTTAGGCAACGACTTCGCAAACGCGCTAGCTAGCCATGCCACAAACGGCCACCCACCCGACGCAAATTTCACTACAAGTTCGGAGGTGTCTATCGTTACATGGACATGACCATACACACTCATCCCCCAGTTAAAAGAAGACCCCACACTCTTCCGCTATATCAACCTCAAATCGGACTCCCACAAATACAACATTAAAACACACCCTTACCCCACTCGCCCACACCACAAGACATTGCGCCCTCCTAGCTCGTGCCGCCACCGACGGGGCAGACTCCTCATTGCACAACAAACACGCTTCACTCACCAGTATCCAGTTCAAACACAACAAGAATTCATGTGGGACGTTCACAACACCCGCCTCCTCGCGTGTAGCCCCTCCTTATACTACCCCATGTGTGGCTAATTCAACAGCAACGGACATATGGCATGTAACCATCCCGCGATGTCGGGCCTTCGACGTGACCGACACAACAACGCCCTCCAACTCCTCCTTTCCTTACTTGAACGCAATAATGGCGGCCGATGGGATACCATCACCGGCGACTTCGGTAATAAATTCATCATTTTTTCTTATTCCCCCCTCTTCTCACCGCGACCTCCCTCGACTGTCATCCACCCCCCTGACGATATGCCCACCCCGTATGGTAGACATTGACGAACGCAACTCCCTCGCTTCCCTTACATCATGTAGTGTGTCATCCACACGCGGAAGTGGGTAGGCGTCCTTATGTGTAACTTCATTAAGGCCACGCTAGTCAATGCCGAGTCGAAGCAAGCCACAAGTATTGCGCGCGAAAAGAATTAGATAACCGAATTCATTGTGGTAGGAACGAATTAATCCAACCTACAAGGCGTCTTTCAACACCCAGTTGAGCTCAGTGCCCTCCACTTGTGACATTGTGTTCGATCGCTAGCGCCTCATAATGCTAGTTGTTTTAATGGGATGGTCCCACTGTCGACTCAGTGGTGGTGAATTCACATGTTGCAAGAACTCCAGGAAGTCATAGTAAAGTAACGACCAGAAGTTGTTACGTTGTTCTGTAGTAAGCTCCTCTAATGCCTTACACTCACTCGATTGAGAGTCGATGGGCGTAACGTTAATAACGAAGAAGTAAGAGTTACATCCCATGATTCGGCGCCTCTCACTCGAGCGTCGCCAAGCCGGGAGCATGATCTATGATGAGTGTAAGTTTTGTCTTGAAATCATACTCTCAGTCGTGCTTGCAAAACGCCCTGCGTAGAGGGTGCCCGTGCGGGTTTACTTGCTAGTCTCACACCATGGGGGCGCAAAAAGAAAGCTCTTGAACCTTTGTATACGACAAAAGAAACAATTGAAATTGTTTACAACATGTACCGGGTGAAACCGGTTGTTGTCTCTGGACTCCCCATGTATGTGCCGTTAGTGGTCTTATATCAACATGAGCTAGACCGTGAACCACTGATCCAAACCTCTCCATTGGCAGTAGCGATGCCGTCTAAAACATACACGTAACCATGTATTTATATTTTTTGATCTATACGTATATATTTTGGGATACAGTATGAAATATAAAATGTCGCTAGTCTCCACGAAGCGCGGCCTGCTCCAACCGCTGCGAGGTAGCCGATCGGCTAAGCCGGTCAGCTGGTGATGATCGAGTCGGACATGCATGACCTCTGCTTTTGTGCGACTCCGGTCGTGCCGGAGCTGGGGGGGAAAGGCAGGTAAAAAATCCCCTCGCTCATGTCGTCGACGGTCCCGACTCGATCCTTACACATCCCCGTCCGAGATGTTAGTCGCTCCTCCCGGCGCAACTCGCCACCTAGCTTAGCCTTCTCTCCTCTTGCGGGGGCTGGGAAGAGAAAATAGCTAGGCCGCAGACGGTGTCCGGCTGGCTCTCCCCCGGTGGTTTTCTCATGTCCCATGTCCGGCCACGCCCCCGGCCACGCCCCCGAGCCAGATTTTCTCATGTCCCATGTCCATTCGCCGTCTGTTTCCGCCACCTACCTGATCGCGTTGTGCCGTCCGTACCCTCCCCCGGTGGTTTACGTTGTTAGGGGGCCACCTTTACGAGCAATGTGCCGTTACTAGAACCCTAGGCACACTGCATGAGGCAGCGTGTGGATAACCGGGTACCGACTAGGGGAGGGATTGGTATAGCACACGGATCGAGTCGCCGGTCCTCAAAAGATGATAGGTACGGGTATATGTCCCCAAACCCCCCCCCGTACCGGGTTTCTCCAGCGGCGGGTGATCCTAAGGACCGTCGCCACCATACCATGCCGCTCCTCCGGCTGCGACCCACCTCCGTCCTGCGTAGCTTCGGGCCTCAAACTTAAAGCTCACATGGCTGGCGACAACGAGCGAGCGCCGTGGCCTAGCGCTGCTTCCCGGCTGTCCGCCGCCAGCTCCCACACCCTCGTCCCACCGCTGATCCGTCCGTACCCTTCTTCGCCAAAAAATATTCCGCAGACCTCGTTCCCCTCATGACGGGAGAGTATCTGTGAGTATTTAGTCGCTGAAAAAACATATCGGACTGGCCGAGCGGGAGATCCCTGCGTTGGTGTACGGATATTGTGTTTTTCAAAACCCTCCGTTCTAGGCTTCCCGACAACTGATGATCCCGCGGATCGCAAGTGTCGGTACCTCGTTCAGCCGCCTACCGTGCCAAGCATGGCACGGCTACGGGGTTACCAGCGCCCACCGCGAAGAGAAAACACTCAAGACTTCGGCGCTTTGTGTGTGCCATCCTTCAAAATTGGAGTTGAATCTGTCTTTTTGTTTTTAAAACTAGTACATGTGAATCGGCTTCTATCTCGGGGCGTGCACAATACTGCCATCTAGGTGTTTAGAATAGGGTTTCAAGCCGGGGTCTTCTTATCCGTCCCTCTCCGCTGGCGGTAACAACATAATATCAATCATACATGACAAGGTCTATAGATACAATTATACACATTAATCACGATCATGTCCCAACTCTCCACGATGCGCGGCCCGCTGCCGCCGCTCAAGGGCGATGATCAAGCGAGTTGGCTTGCTTGTGCTGGTCGAGTCGGGGTTGCTTAACCTATGCTCCTGTGCGACTCCGGTCGTGCTTAAGTTGGGGGGGGGGAGGCTGGCAAAAATACCCGTCGCTCAAGTAGTCGACCGCCCCGAATCGATCCACGCGCACCCTCGTCCAAAATGAATGCCGCTCTTTCCGTCGCAAATTTCCTCCTAGCATAAGTTTCCCGTCCCGTTCGGCACATGGGAGGAAACCATAGCCGCAGACACCTGCCGTATGTCGCGCCTCCCGCTGCGTCTAGCATGTTCCGGTCGTCTGCCAATTGTTTCCAACACCGTTCGATCCGTAAATTTTAATCCCCCCCCCCCCCCCCCCGCCCCTTGTGATTTACACTGCAAAGGGGTCGGGTGCTGTGTTGTCTCGATAATTAAATTGAAATTGTTTACAACATGTACGGGGTAAAACCAGTTGCTGTCTTTGGGGCCTCCCAACAATGCCATGTAGGAAACTTATAAGTCAAGGGTAGACCGTTAACAGCTTAAATTCAACCTCTCCAAATGATCATGGGGTTTTTACTCCCCCCCCTCCCCCCCCCGGGGAGTGTGTCAATGCGTGGTGTCATGCGCGTGGGGTGCGGATGTCAATCAGGGGCGGGTGTGAGTGCGAGAAGGGTCGGTGCGTCGTGTGGTCGTGCGAGACTGGATGCGGTAGATGAGAAGGAGATGGTGCAGCCATTGGACGGTGTTCAAGTGGAATTGTGTGAGGATGCGTGACGTGTCGAGTCGTGTTTTTGAGATGAGTTTGTTAGGAGGGTCAGTGCGGAGGGTGAGAAGGGAGGTGAGACTCGTAATGGTGGATGAGTGCGGTCTTCTTGTGCGGCTCATGACGATGGGAAGGATGTCAACTACCGTTCATGGCCAGTGCAGGCGGATGGCATTGGCTAGGGGGGAGTATTTGTCGCGGATCAGTTGAGCTGTGTGGGAGAGGTTGTCGTCCGTGTAGTACTCCTTTTTAATCGAGGAGTATCAGCAGCGACCGTTTATATGACCGACGTATCGAGGTTCGAGGAGTCGGATAAAGTCAGGTTTGTGTGCCGGGGGCCTTAGCGCGGGGGGGGGGGGGGGGGGGGGGGATCTCGGCGGGGAGGATGGCAGGGCATGCGGTTAGGGAGTCGGGCGAGAGGCCTTCATGAGCAACAATAAGGCGGGTGGGCATGTGGGTGGGGTGAGGGGGATGACAGTCAAGAGGGGTATGGGTGGGGTTGGGGGATGCGAATGATTTAATGGGCTTGTCACCAAAGTCGGCGGTGATGGTCTCCCATCGGCCTCCGTTGTGGCGTTCCATGAGGGAGAGGAGGAGTTGTTACGCGGTGCTGTGGCGGTCTTGTTTGAGGCCGAACATGGTAGGGCAGTTGCCGGCCATGTGGCCGTTGCTAGTGAATTGTCCACACATTGGGCAACGCTGGGTGGGGTTGTGGGTGAGGAGGCGGGTGTTGTGCACGCCCCATATGAATTCTTGCCTGAGAGTAAATTGGACTTTGGTGAGTGTCGTGTGTTTTTTGTGGAAGGTTAAGTTGGCGCCGTCCTCCGCGGCGCGGGCGAGGAGAGCGCCGCGTTTAGTAGTGTGTGAGAGGTGTTTGTGTGTGAGTGTTTTGGTGCTGAATGTGTGTGCATCGATTTGAGGTTGGTGTATCTATAGGGTGTGGGCTCCCCTAGGGTTTGGGGTATGAGTGTGTATGGCCAGGTTCAGTGGCTTATCGACACGTATGAACCCGTGGTATATGTTGTGTCGGGTGAGTGTCCGTCCGCAAACCTAGTTAGCAAGGGAGTCTGCTAGGTCGTTGCCTAGTGAGTGGTTGTGGGCTTTGATTTTGCTGAGATGGGTGCGGATGAGTGAGTCGCAGCGGGTTTTGAGGGTGTGTGTGATGGATCACGGTGAATGTTGTGTGGGTAGGCGAAAGGGCAGTTCTGTAGCCTTGTATGAAGCGGAGTGAGCACGCAATGTTTATAAGGAGGTGGGCATGGCCAAGTTGGAGGCCGATATCGATGCCCGCGAGTTCCGCGCGATTAATGGTATGAGAGGGAGGGGTGGAGGTCACCATAATTTTTACGCGTGTGTCCGAGGCCGGGTGATTGGAGGGCGCTCCAAGGGGGGAGGGGCCTCCCTTCTTGGAGCCGTTTGTGTATACGAAGTCCTTCCAATTCCAAGCAAGTTCTCATGTGGTGGGGGAGTATGTTAGTGTCGTGCGCTCATGGAGGGGGTAAGTTATGGGGTGGGTGGGGTTAGGGGGGAGGTGGTAGATGCCTGCGGAGTGTGGTGAGTAGGTGTCAAAGAGGGGCGGAGGTGGGATGGTGATGCAGGGGTTGGAGAGGTGTGTATTGTTAATGGATTTGAGTGTGTAGTGGAGGGCGGTCATGGCTGTGTGCGACGGCAAGGCGGAGAGTGTGAGGGGTTTGGCGACGACATGTATGTCGACCATCCAACATGTACCGAAAGGTATGGGGGTGTGTGTGTGCCTGTGTGTTGGTAAGGGGGTAGGAAGGTGTTCGCGTCGTTGGGAAGGGTGTAAAGGTGGTGAATGTATGGTGAGTTGATGTATTTGGAATGGCGGTATGGTGTGTGTTACCATCGGGGGAGGATGAGGATGGTGACGTTGGGGGAGTGTGAGGCTGTGGAGAGGGCGCTAGTGATTGCGTGTTCCATGGCGCGGCGCATGCAGTCGTGGTCGTATTCCGGGTTGGCGATGTTAGTGCCGTGCAATGTGTGTGGTGCGTTGCTGCCGCTGGATGAAAAGACCGTGTCTTTTGGGCAGAGGGTGTGGTAGGTGTGTGAGTGGAGTGATTTGTTGAGGGGGTTTGAGTAGAGTGTGTTGTCTCGAAAATCCATAGCACATCGGTTGAGGCACTATTGTCGATGTTGGGTACCGACGAGGGGAAGGGGTCGGGGGTGTAAGTCGGATCGGGGCACCGACCTCAAAGGTGTTTGGTACGGAAGTTTAAACCTATACACTTCATACATGGTTGTTTTTGGCAGCGGCCGATCTCTGGGCTCGTTGCCGGCACATCGTGCCGCTCCTTTCGCCGTGGCTGTCCTCGGTGCAAGTGTCGAGCCTTCCTCCCCCCGTTGGTCGGCTCGACCTCAAGAGCGTTGGTCGACGGCTAGCGAGCGCCTTTCCGTGGAGTTGCTTCCCGGCTGTTTGCCGCGAGCTCCAACACCTTCAACCCACCGTTGATCCGTCCCTACCCTCATCGCCTCCGTACGCTTTTGCTATACATGCCCCACCCCCCAAATGGGACAATATTGGAGCAATATCTGGTCTTGGAAAGAGCTATCGGACGGGTCGAGCGAGAGATCTTGGCGTTGGTAGCGTGCAAAAAAAAGTGGACATAAATTGATAAAGTGGATCGGAGTTGTCGGCTGACTCTGCCTACCTCCTTACCGTGCCACGCTTTGCACGACAATAGGGGTTCATTCGCCCACCACGAGGAGGTGGGGGTGAGTGCCGACGAGCATGCGTGCGCACCCCCCTCCGGGGCCGCCGCCGCTGCGCCACCGGCGGACGCTGCCGTCCATGAGAGTGAAGAAGCGCTTTGTGCCAATTTGAATTGTCGCTTGCTTGTCATCCAACCACGGTGAGCCGAGGACTATACCAGCAACGTGTGAATCACGTAGGACGCAAAAAGGGCGAGCGAATTCATGAAATAGCTCGAAAGAACTCTCACACGAAATAGAGGTTGCCACACGTCGTTTGTTAGCGAGTCGAACATGAATCTTGGTCTTAGACTTGCGATTTGAGAGCGAAAAGCGTCGTACGAAGCTCTCATACACAAAGTCAAATGCTGCATCGCAATAAGTCAATCCACTACTTTGTTGTCCGCCATTAAGAGTTTTTACTCTCATGTCAGTACGAGATAGTGCTCGAGCTTCGGTGAGGTCTGTCACCACGGCGCAATAGTCATGCGAAGATTTTCGTAACGTAGCAATGGACTTGGCAGAGATGACTCCGGGTTAGAGGTACCAATGGAGGTTGAGCATCTAAAGTTGGAGCATGAGTTGGGATTATTGGAGCTAAAAATTGGCAAGTATAATCTACCAACCAAACTGCATTGGCCAAAGTGTTAAAGCCACGATCTCATGCTTGGTAGGGTAGTCGACTGATATTTGTCTCGGTGCATGTAAGTCGTGGTACAACTTCGAGTGTCGAACTAGCGATAAATCTTTGCGCGCTTTGGTAGATCAAAGACATCTATCGTAGATGTCGGTGTTGTCTGCCTACAACTCTCGATATGTTGAGAAATATGCTCAATCCAATAAACATTGGTGCAAGTGGAGTTTCGAAAGGATGCGAGTGGTGTCGAGTCTTGTTTTCGAGACGAGTTTTCAGGATGGTAAGTGCGGAGGGTGAGAAGGGAAGTGAGAATGGTAATGGTTGATGTGCTAGGGGTACTTGTGCGGCTCACAAGTACATGTACTCGCAATATTATTGTTTTACCGTACGGTATATTTGTACTGCTATGTGAAAGCAGTATTTTGTACGACTACGAAGTATATGTACATGTTACATTTATACGACGAAGTACGGGTAATTATTCGTTCGGTGACCGCGTTGCCTCGGAGCGTGGATGTTGTGTTTTGGTCCGGTCACCGCTACATACTAGGGTCATCGGCACGCCCCACCCGTGTTGGACTTGTGCCCGCGTGGGCGGAGACGGGAGTAACGACTCCGCGGGCATTATCTTTATCTCGGTCTATCTCCCTACCGGATCGCAAGGGGGACCGTACCGCTGCCGCTTACGCGAGGAGCTAGCGCAGCTTCGTGAAAAATTCCCTAGGGATACCGTCGTCGGGAGGGAGGGATTGGAGCCTCGATGAAGCACAGTTAGATGCTCTGCTACGGCGTTGGGGGCGTGTACCAGATGCGAAAACAGTTTGGCCGCGAGACGCTTCGGCGCGCGTGCGTGTCACATGCCGAAGGGGCAGCTGCCGGGTGATCGGTCATTTCGTAGCCTTACCCCCATTATGGGCCCTTCCCTTTCCTTCCCACACTCTGTCGTTGTCGACTATTCATGGGACACCTCCGACCACTTGCCTATCTTCGCTTCCGTCCCTCGCCTTGTGGGTGATTTGTTCGAACATCCCCACCCCCCTCTCTTGCTTGAAAGCATGACCGTCCGGTCAATCCCGAAGCCGGCTCGGGGAGATCCCCCTTCTGAGTGGCCGACACCGTTCCGCGACTTCGTCACCGCTAACCCTTCGCGGTACTAACCCCTCCTACTGACGAGCCTATGGAGGAGGCCATGTCATGGGAACCCGACTCCATCGACGCCGACGCCGATGGTTTTGTCCAAGCCGCATGGTCTATAACCCGTAGGATAGGGGCGGTTTCACGCACTAGGCGTAAGGGCCTCGGGCCTCTGCTACAACGTTCTATCCTAGGGGCTATCGCTCGTTGTCAGCATGCTTTTTTGGCCTTGTGCTAAGAGGCCCGCGGCCCTCACCAATCCGTAGCATTGGATAGGTATATTGGTGCGCGCTTCCGGGTTAAAAACATGGTCCGAACTAACCGCCGCCGCCAAAAGGCTAAAGCCATAGACAAGGCTATTAACGACTTTAGACAAGGTGGTGGTAGGCGGGGTTTTTGGAATTGGGCCCGCTCTATTGCCAAGGGTAATCCTTCGCAAAGCAACCACGCGGAACAACCATTGCGTGATCCGACGTCGAGTGTACTCCATACCGAACCGGGTGAAATAAACGCGTGCTGGGCGCGGCACTATCGGGAGCTTGCGCGCGACCCTCACTCTGCTACATGTTGGGCTACCATTTACGGCAAGGCATGGGAACGACGCCGAGGGGGCCGGCCCCCCTTCCCTGCGCTAGACGGGATTAATGGACCCATTGCCGGAGGGGAACTATGCAAGGCCCTAATAAGATTAATAATAATAAAGCTTCATGGGTGGATGGCATAACCGCGGAGACCTTAAAACTGGCGATATACGCCCCGGATAGCCCTTTTGGCAAATCCCTATTGGAGTTGATAAATAAGATATGGACTACGAAATGTGTCCCTAAGCAATGGTGTAGCTCCGCGGTCGTGTCAATACTAAAAAAGGGGACGTGACCGTCATGGATAATTATAGGGGCATTTCCATTACGGGGGCTCTTATCAAACTACTAATGATAGTCGTAACCCAACGTCTTCAAGATGTATGCCAAACGAATAAACTAATCCGCCGTTGGCAAGGAGGATTTATGCAGGGGAGGAGTGCCCCTTGCAAGTCGCGAGCATATTTGATATCGTAGGCCGCCGCCAAGCGTTATTAGGGTTACTCAGGTATGCGGGGTTCATAGATGTTCGGAAAGCATACGACACAATCCCTCATGAACTTCTATTTTCTAGACTAGAGGCTAATGGGACTCCGGGACATGTGCTATCCGTCCTTTAACCTCTATATAGGGATAGCACTGTCCAAGTAAATTTTGGAGAGGCCCCGGGCATATTATCCGACCCCATCCCAATAGAGCGCGGACTGCGGCAAGGGTGCCCAACATCCCCAATCCTCTTTAACATATTTATTAATGATATATTTGACGGGATAGAAGGATTGGGGTGCGAGGTGCCGGGTTGCGTTGACATGCTTGACTCTAGGCAACCGTTAAGGGTGCCGGGTCAATTATTCGCCGACGACACCGTGGGCCTTGCGCCATCGCTCGATGACTTGCATGCCATGTTCGCCCACTTTTTCCAATGGGCGAAGGACCACTATCTAGGATTCGGTGTAAAAAAATGCGTGGTAATGGCGCTAGGCCGCCACTCCGATGTAGTCGCACTCCGCGAACAAGCCGACCGTTGGTAGCTCGGGGGGGGGGGTACCGATTATATCTGAGTATATATATTTAGGCGCGTTGATAAATTCGGACTTAAGTATGCGAAATATCGTGGGCGATAGGGTAAAACAAGTAGGCGCGCCGTTGAAGCGCTCGACTCGGTGTTAGGAGGGCGGGATATCCCCATTAGTATACGCACATCGGTGCTTAAGACCTGCATATTGCCGGTCCTTACTTACGGGTGTGAAATATGGGGGATGGATTCGACTAGCGGCGTCAATAGATTACAAACTGTATCAAATCAATGTTTGAGGCGCCTAGTTGGGGTGGGTGCAAAGGCACATGGGGTGGCCACAACGCCACTACTACGGGAGCTAGGAATAGCACCCATAGAAGCAATGGCAGCAGCGGCTAGGACTCGGGCGTTCCTTAAAGCGCCCACCTTAAAAACATGCATACGCGATCCAGTGCGCCAACCTAGTCGTATGCGCCCAAATACTTGGACGTCTCGGACCGTGCGGTGGCTTGATCGTTTTGCTAGGGCAAGCGCGGAATTAGCCCAAAACGTACGCGTCCCACCCTCATGGAGGTCTTTGCAACCACGCGTGGCCTCTAACCTAGTTAAAGCAGCGGTATGGGGTCGATTCGAGACATCATCGTCGGCATGTACTAAGACGTGGATTATTTATTCCCATGCCTCAAATGTTGGGAACCCATTACCACAATAATACGGCACGGGCATTCCCGCGGGGGGCGTTGCATGGTTACACATTATGATTCAATTTCGTACGCGTGTATTTCCCACCGCCCGTCGTCTTGCCCGCATTCATGCCATGCATGAACGTTTTCTGCATCATTGTCCGGCATGCGGCGAGGATGTGCCTAAATCTATAGAACATATTTTGCTTGAATGCTCACGTTGGGAATATCACCGTCGTAATTTTGGGGCGCTAGCCCCATAGTTTATTGGTTTTGTACGTATGTTCGCTACCTCCCCCGAAGATATAAATGCCTTACTTTTAGGCGGTGTCCCCCCTTCCCTTCATGGCGCCATTCATTTTACAGGAAATGGGAGGTATTTCCAGTTATGGCGCCAAGCCCTCCCTCATATTGCTTTCCATGTAGTTCATGTATCGTACTCCCGAAATGTTTTGCTCCGTGAGATGGGCCTTGGTCCTTCTCGCATTTCTCGAATGGGTCGACGCCCGTCGGGTAGGGCAGACCTTGGTCAGTGCCGGGAATGCATTCGTGCTTTTTTGCATGTAATTGGAAGGTTTTAGTTGGTGAAACTCCAACACTCGCCTCGTGTGGGGTTAGCGCAATACGGTACGGTTCTCGTACAATCGTACGTAATGCACTCACACGAGAGTCATCTACTCGGGAGCATGATCGATGTTGAGTTTGATGTTTGTTTTGAACTTCTGCTCTCAGTCATGCTTGCAAAACGCCGCCTGTATAGAGGTTGCCGGTGCGGGTTCCCTGCCAGTCCCATATGCCGGGGGCGCAAATAAAAAAATAAACAAACGGGTAATGTGGTCTTTTTTTGCACCCCCGGAATGTGTGACTGGCAGGTAAGCCCAAACTACAATACGCAGCGATCGTATCGCGTTGATCGCTATCGGTACAGGTACCTGTACCAGCAGCGACTAGCGGAACCTGTACCCTCGTCCAGCAGCCCCGCAATTGTCTTGTCCCAGCACAAGCGACCAACTTCTTCTGCGTAGTCGACTTCCACCTCTAAACACTCATCAGCCGAAGTTCTGTCGAAAGCTGCATTTTTTTCTTTTCAACAAGTTCAGCGCAAGCCAGCGTTATGGTGGCTTCGCACTCTAGCATTGCCCTGCTGCGTCGGTACTCCGCCCCGCCTAGCAGCAGCGGCCACGGCAGCTGCCAGCGTGGCCACGTGGCTA
>JAPMLY010000280.1:20000-92500 GCA_026401115.1 Tetraselmis chui
GAGGCTGTGGGCTATCATCCCCCTGTGGTGCACACCGCGTAGCAGTTAATTGCCGAGCTTCGCTGGGACGATATTGATGTGGAAAGCATGCAAGGTTATTGGTCATCCCTTGTTCTTGTGATTTTTGCCAGCTGCTATATGGTGGCACAGTTCTCCGGCACCAATCTGATCCATGTATGCTTGTCTCGCAGGGGCTTATCCTGTCAGACGGCTCGTTTCGTTGGAATCGATTCGAGAATTTGCTTCGAGAAGGCAGCCAAAGCTCCGACTTTGACCCGGAGCAGCTGTGGGTGCTGGCAAAGTGGCTGGTGTCGCCGAGCGCAGGGGAGATCCGCCGGCCAATGGCGGAAGAGTTTGTTCGCTTAATCGATGGATTCGCTGCTGGTTCCGTCCGAGAGCAGATCCACAATCGGGTGCGCGGCATCAGTCCGTAGTCTCCTTTCTGTCTTAGCTGAGCTTTGTTTTTCGTCAGTAGTGCTATTTCCCACGGTTTCTCATTCTAGTTGTATGTGGAACCAGATTGGCGAGGAGATGGCTGATAGACTTGTACCGGTTGGACCCCGCGAGATGGATCACCTGGCGCGCGGGCGGATGCTGCTGAGCCGATTGCGAGGGAGTGCAGGCCTAAGCGATGTCAGCATGCCACTCATGGTACGGCACTTGGTTTGGGGCAGGTGTTGGTGGGGAGGAGTATGCTGCTCTTCTACTCCACTGGACGATGCACTAAACTGCGAGGCGGGTAGCGAAATTCAACAACGGTTCCAATGTTTTGGTTGGGTTGCTTGACACAATTTTTTTACAATTTGCAGGGAAGCGGCCCGTTCGGGATAATGACACCACGCGAGATTCAAAGCGTAGCACGATTCATCCGCGAGGACCTTGCTCAAAGGGTCCCACAGCTGCAGGCGCTGATCCAGGAGCCCGGCGCTATGGAGGTCATGAACCAGGTACGCACTTACAGCCACTGCCTTTCAACCCCCTTCCCCCCCCCCCCCCCCCCCCCCCCCCGGCCCGCCCACCCGCCCGCCCCTCTCTAGCTAGTGGGTGGACACTATCTGCTATGATGGTTCGCCCACACCTATCTCCTTACCTGTGTGCATCCCACCGCATGCCGCATCCAATTTGCGGTGACATTGATGTTCGTTTTGTGCGTTTTCGGTGCAGGTGACCCGAGGTCTGGTTTCTCGGGCAGCTGCTCGGACGGTGAAGCTAGTGGCAGGCATCAGTTCCCCCCAACAGTCGTCTCCCTCTGGTGGTGGAGCTGACAGATGAAACTTCACGTTGTGAGCATGCCTGAAAAGTCAGTCGTTTGCTCCGAGGTCACACTCACGAGTGGCTTTTGATAATTGATATATTACATCCCACAGTGCAGCAGCAGGCAGTGGGCCAGCCAATTGGGTGAGCGTACAAGTAGTGAGTGATGGTGTATTTTACGAGTGAAGTAGATACTAACTGTCGAGATTGTGATGATACCGTCAGAGTCGTTTTTTCAATTCATCAATTGTCTTGAAAGATATGGAAGCCTGCCCCTACTCCTTCCCCTGCCCCTGCTCCTGCTCCTGCCCCTGCTCCTCCCCTGGCTCCATGCCAGACGTGCAGTACATACCCGTTTCCGCATGTGATGAGTTACCGGCGAATCGCCTATTCACACCAGTTGAGAGCCAGCGAAATCCACCACGATAAATCCCATTTCAAGCTAGGGCAAATGAAGGGGCAGCTCCCTGTCGAGCAAGTAGCAGTTTCCGACTCGAGTCGTCGTACGTGTCACACAGCTGTGTCATGTCGATGACTTCGCCGCGGCAGCGCTGCAAACGATATTGATACACGAATTGACGAGTTCTGAGCGCTATATCTTGTACTCTTGTTTTATCCGACCTCTCGTACTGTGCGCTGAAATCAGACGAGCCGCTGCTGGCACATCAAATCAAACGCGCGCCTCCTCTACTCGGCCAGGTATGTCGAGCCCACCGCGCCTCGGGCACCTCTGTCTACAGATTTAGTACTTGATCTGAACTCTTTGCTTGAATAGCTAAATTAATAATAGCGGAACAGCGGCCCGATATCTGTACGGGTACTTCTACCGCAAGTCGTCCGCTGTTTCGCCGGACTTGTATTTTGTGGATGTACCCGTATTATCCCGTGTACTTTAGTATGAAAGCCCGTATGCCTCCCTGCTCCGAGGGCTCGTTCTTTGACTGTTTTCTTTTCTGCTCTTTCTTTGGTGGCCTCCACTGCTTTTTCTTGTAAGATTGTTTTTTCTGCTTTGCTTGTGATGGATTCGACTACTTTCTTTGTAGTTAAAATATTATACTTTAGTATGAAAGCAGTTATCTGAGTTCCGCAACAAAATCAACAATTATTTACAAATAGTATACACCAACATTAAAACAAGGCTTATTAGGAAGAGGAGGGCTCCAGCCACTGCCTGACACTACGATTCAAGGTCCCGCAACCGTTTGGCTACCTTACGCGCGAAACCTCCCAGACTGGGACATCAGAATACGGCCATTGTCATTGTTCTCCGCAGCATGACGATGATGAATTTTCGGGGACTACTACGGGGAAAGTAGCAACAATTGCAGGTCTGTCATCATCGTTTTTGTTAGCACCGACATCTGCCCCTCTTCTTTCTTTTGGTTAGGTGCCAAATTTTAATCGGCTAGTTTTATGCATGGCGTCGCCGGTGCTGCAGACCCATGTGAGGCGGAGTGGCGGCAACCGTTACGCGCGTGTTTCGCTGTCTTCGGCATGGCATTGCACTGTTCCTGCCCTCCGTCCCTCGCTTGATTCAGCACGAGCTCCTATGGTGCGACCTTCCGAACGAGCTGCGCTCGGATAGTCAAGTCAGAGTTTTCTATAAATCGGCCAGCACCCGCTCCAGGAGTGTGGTGCTGTGCTGGATAAAGCGAAGCCGTATTCTCCTTGGCAAGGACGGCACATCGGAGGTCATGACAGGCAAACTATCGGCAGGCGTGTTCGATGTAGATAAGCAGCAGGCCCCTCCTCAAGTATAATTACCGCCGTAATGTTCAGAACGAACGAGTTTTGTGTACAGGCGAGTGATTGTGCTGCTCCGCCTGCTATCTATATTCATCGAGCGACGATGAAGGAAAGACTGTTATGTGATTATTTTTTTGTACATGCAGGTTAAATGTATCCACACCGGTACAGAAAGTGTCATGCAAGAGGAATCAGCCTCAGGTGTTCTTTATACTATATCTACTCGCGGACGTTTTATTTTAGTGCATGCGCGGTCGATACATCATTCAGGCCTTGTGCGTGATTCCTGAAGGCCCAGCACTGCCACGAATCTCCATTTGTTATTTTTCAGACAAAATGCATCATTACGCTTACTTGGTGAACTTTTACTTTGGACTCCGTCTGCTCCTGCGTTCAAGTGACAAATCAGTCGGTAACAACATCTCTCTGCTAGGTAGTGATACATATTTTGTTGGTTGTCAATTGACGGAACGGCGATCAGCCGTATAGGTCGGTATTGGACAGTATCAAGGGTGTCGGGGAAAGCAGACATTTTGAAGTCTCTTGACAATAATAAACATCATCCATTTGCCCTCTTTTCATCGCACCGCGACGCAAGCGAAAACTATGGGTCACTCTCGCCATTGATAAGAAGCGCTTTGACCTGGTTGTATGGGTGGTGCATGTTGACTGTTGGACGTCTCGGCCACCTGGTTCGAGGGACACGAGACGACATTAATGCGATTCTCAACGGTACCGACACCAGTCCGCATTCGTACTATACCGTTTGGTGTTTAAACATTTGTTTAGTAGTTCTTGGTGTTTGACCCCTCTTGTTGCCCTTCACCGCTCGTTTATTCTTGCTTCATAGCACATTGTCGATATCATTATTTGGAACACAATGTTGTGCCCCACAGAAATGGAATGGGTTCACAGGGACAAACATGCATCGCCGCAAAGGAAGGGACAAAAAGGACGACTGAAAAGGAAGAATGGGCGAGTGTCAAGAGTCGTATGTTTCATCGACACACCACGCACGGGTACATGCATTGTGAAATAAAATGAAAGATTGGCGATGCTCTCACATACAGTGACGTATTTGAGAGCTTGTTTCAATGGATGCGGATTGAGGACACGACGACGTCGAGGCCGAGCAAGCATGTAACGTAGCACATAACTGCTCTAATGAAATGTAAAATGCAAGGTTTTATGTTTCTATGCAAGTACATCCGTAATTCGGCTCGTCCCGGAATCTAAATGCAGTTCCATATATATTGCGGCTGTTGGCGACGCAAGCCCCGACGGCTCTTGCTTTTAAGATTATTGCATGTACAAACGTAGTACATGCTGGGGGGGAGTCTCAGTGCTCTTAGCAGCTGAGTTGGGCCATGCGTGCCAAAGGCACAGATGGAGGTTTCATATGTGCCGTGTGCCCTTCGCTCAATCAGTGTCCTTTCGCGCTGTTTGTATACAACTTCATTCCTTTATTGAAATAATATCACAATTTTGGTTTATTTGCTCAGCATGGCACCGAGAATCTTCCAAGCGCGGCTACTAATATGTGAACTTGTTTTTCATGGCACGATGGGTTCCTAGACGCCTTGGAGGAGAGTGGTGTAGCTCCTGTTGCCTGCCTCCCTGATTTGAGGGCTTAGGCTTTTGTGCTTGGTTTCTTTTCTTCTTTGCTAGTGGATTCCACTGCTCTCTTTGTAATTTAAATAAGTATTTATATGGAAAATTGCATCTGAATTTCAGGAACGACCATAGACATGAGCACTTGAAAATCGAGTGGAAAATTTGTGCTGACGATATCGCCTAGTTGCCATTATATGGCTGAGTTTAGTACGCTGTAATGTATCGTTTTCACATCAGATTGTTGATTACCTCGTAACGTGCGTCCGTGCTTGTTTGGCGTGACGTGCACTTGATTGAAAGGCGGGGCAATAATGGGGCCGAGGATGAAACGGGGTACACATAGGAGGGCAGCGTTGATGTTGTTGTTGCATGCCTTCATGTTCCTCGGGCTTAATACTCTGGGGCACTGTACTCTTTTTTCCTTTTTACTTGGTGGCTTCCACTTTTTTCTCGCAAAACATTTATTGCTATAAAACGGGGTACCTGCAACTCGCAGATTGGCGGCATGTAGGTATATTAGACTTTTCGATGTGGATGTAATGATTAGCGAACGCACTTTACCCTATATTTTACAACGTCGGCGGTATCGGGCACCTCTATTTCAGGTGAGCGCTACGCAACTGCTACGCTTTTGGACCACATTCCCATCGGATGAGGTGCCCGTGCTCTTGCTACGTCATTCAGCTCCACCATCGGATTGTCCACGTGCTTGCAGAGTTCATGCTTGAAGCGAGCCGGGCTACGGGGGCTACTAAGGGGCGGGACTTGCGGTCGGAGGTCCGCCGTATTCAGGCGGGAGCTGCTCGAGATCGACCTTGGGATGTGGTTTGGTTAGACTTCATGGCTCCACACCGTCATCTTGTTGTTGATGTGACGGTCACAAGTGCTCGCACGAACACCAATGTTCCCCATATATGTGATCGTCTCCCACTCCCGGGCACTCTTGCATTGGGAGCTCAGCATGTCAAAGTCGATGCGGACCTCCGCACTTCCGCTTTGCTTGGCATGCCTTCGGTTCAGTCGGTCCATGACTACTACCCCGTCGCTCTCGAGGATGGGGGCCGATCGGCGCCTCTGGCGGTTAAGTTGGTTGATCGCCGGGCTATTTTTGTGGCATTTCGTCGCTTCCATGGCATGGGTGATGCTAACTCTCGCTCTTTGCATTCTGACATGTCTATCCGCATGCAACATTTCGACATTTCGTGCGTCGATATACTTCTGTTCCCTTTTGATGTTCTTGGGGGGATGATGTGCGGCGAGAATTCATGCAATGTCTTTTTGTTGTTCTTCATGACACTTTGGGTTCTTATCTTCGCGACGCTTTGCAGGAGGGCAATGCTGATGCTTTGGCATGCTTTCCTGTTCCTCAGGCTTAGGCCTCCGGGGTTTGTTTTTTGTTCCTCTTTGCTCCTTTTTGATTGGTGGTTTCCACTGCCTCTGATTTTTACATATTTATTTTACAAGAACCAGATGCAGAATAACAAATCACCCATTTCCGGTACCAGTATATATCTAAATTGTATTTGGGCAGACATTTCAATCATATGAACAGCAACTGCAGATTATTGTGTCTTAATTCTTATCCTTTTAAACTTAACTTTGAAAATTAAATAAGCCAACGAGTAATCGCTGTCATGCGAAGCAGCAGAAGATCAACATCATCAATCCAGGGGGGGGGGGGGGGGGGGGGGGGATTGAAGGGAAATCTATATGATATTGGCGGTACGAAAGGCACATCTTGGATTGCATCTTCACACGTCCTCGGCAGTAGTAGCATTTGCTTCAGAGTTCATATAGGTAGCAGGCCTGATACCCGAAATGTAGCGGAGCCAGAGATGTAAAGTCATCAGTACAGTAGTACTTGGCACTGAGTTGTGCGCACCACAATGTTTACATTTCGTCCTAATCCGCCATATTTTCATTGAGCGGTTTGAAACACAATTTCCGGCACTGATTCAAGGCATTAGTTTAGATTGTGTATCAGATGTCTTTAACCGGCAATGAATTAAATCCTCCCGCCCGTGTGCTGGCGGTTCCAAAACGCGGGATTGTGGCAGCGGTGCGGTATGACGGAACAGAATCAATAAGCGACGAGACCCCAAAGCGCTGGTATACAAGTAAGGTACTGCTCAACTGTTATGATACAAGCAAAATGACTGCGGCGGTAGTGTGTCCTGTTATTTGGCTAATCACCATCAGCGTCCGAACCTGCCCAAGATAGAAAAGCCGTGGCGCTACTGCGTTGCAAGCGAGAGTTGAAACGTTAAAGCCAGCTACGGGCTAACAAGCATCGCACGCGCAGGCCCACCCAAGTGACGCCCCAACGCAGTCACATCCTTTCATGTCCCTGTTGTGAGGTACGTAGATCGTCAACCGCTGCGGTAAACAACGAATAACTACCGGTAGTCCTACTTTCCAGAGTTGCCAACCATTCACCTTGGTTTCACTACCGCTGCCTTTACGGACTCGTAGCTTCCATTGAGCCAGGAGTGAGAAGATAGCTTAGCAGGTACGTGGCGCCCCATCCTACCTGCGATGACCGCACGACGTGTATGAGGGCTTGTATGCTACTACCGGTATAGCTAGATGAGCGCGCAACCAGAAGCAAAGTGCCTACAAGTAGTCGACCGTAGACGCGCAGTAGTGCACGGCCCAGCCAGGCACAAATAAAACGCGGTACCCGCTCTAAGCCTGAGTTTGTCATTTTCTTTGTTCAAGTTTGAAATGTACGAACCTGTGAATTCGGTTTGCCTCAATATATGGGGTTCAGGATTATTCTCAGACCAAGTAAATAAAAGCTTCCGGGCTCGACTTGCTGCTGTCGAAGAGGCCTAGGAAGAGCCGATAAGGTGCCGGGGGCTAAATGGGGTTGACAAGTGCTTACGCGTTATTGGGTTAGGGGCGGCTTCGCGCGGCAGAAAATTCCGTTGGTCGTGCAGGCAGCTTGCTTCTTTCTACCCTTACTTTCCACCCGTTTTTGCTCTCTCCCCTGCTCTCTCTCACGGAGTCATAGATTAAATCCGCCACGCGCAGCCCGCAACGCGCCGCTGTCATTGTCAGGTTCACTATTGTTATGCGCATATTCCATCTGAATATTGAATTTCTATCTTGGAATGTCCGACTACCCGCTTCCGTTCGCTTACTGTCGTCGCTTCATCTCTCACCGCGATGACGGCTCATCGTCGCTCGGTGCTGGGAGCGAAAGTGCCACTGCGTGTCATAATTCAGCCCGCCCTTTCTCTACCTTTCGTCTAATACATACTGAGAGACGTCTGTCAAACCATGTATTTTCCATTTCAGCAAGTATTTGCTTTATAAAACCTCGTCTTTGTCTAAATGACCCGCCTGATGCAGTTTCCGCCAGACATCATATGCAGCCCCACCCGCTCGTTCTCTGTTGCTTGCTTGTATGGCAGATAGAAATGAGTCATATCGAGAGAGAGCACATCATATAGACGCAGGGAGAACTAGTGACGACAAGAGGGTGTCAGCGCATAATACAGTCTGATGTGCTGTCTGTTCTGATGATGAAATATGCGACGAGTCGATCGAGGGACGAGCGCGTTTATCATTACTCACCACTCCCAAAGCAATGGCGGCATTGCCACTATCACAAAACAAATTACCATATCATCGTCAATTAATTGCGTCTACTCCACGTTCGGGTAAGCGGTGCACCCTGTTTACTCTGTGGCCTGCACACACACAGCACTCATGTAACCGCTGTTTGTCGAATACCCTCATCGCCGTACACGTAGCCATCAGTAGCGCTTGTGGTTGCGAAACCACAAGCGGCCATGAAGGCAGGCACATGCATTCCAGGCTGCTCATCACACTACCATGTCGCAGATTATCTTTCGATGCAGAGGCTCATAGCGCCATGTTCCCTCATCTGTTGTTTTACACGTAAGTGGTGGTTTCCACTTGTTCTCCACATGTAGTTTGATCTGACTGTTCATCAGTTGAAATACATAAGACGTGCTTGTGCTAATTGTTCACAATATGACGGAGCATGTCACATGATCGAATACTTAGACTGGACCACTAGATAGATAGACAAGCAAACCTATACCCCCAAATCAGCATGCATAGATTGGACATAGCAGAGATTGATCAATGCTTCAAACGCATAGTGGTGCAGGTATGATATGCAGGGGCTGCGGCTGTCAGGTCGGCTCTCTCTATTTGATGATGGACAGCTGGTTATCGGTCTCGTCACATTTCCAGCTATTAGGCCGGCGCGGCGGGGCAATGAAGGAACTGATTTGATGATTGAAACGAAGGATAGTTTAGTACTAGTGATTGGAAATGCGGCTGTGACGGCTTAATATATCTTCGCTGATGACAGAGTGCCTCTGATAAACTGCCTCAGGGAGCTGCGCAAAAGAGGAGCGGCACTTCCAGAGTGGTGAGAGCGCTTGTAGCGGAGGATAAGTGCGTGGGTATTTGTTGGTAGGCAATGGATGAAATGGCACAGCATGGAGCAGAGGCGCAGCCAGTGGAGGATATTGTTGTGGTGGGGCAGTTGGAGGAGGGAGAGGATGGTTGGCAGCAGGAGCAGGCAGGGCCCTCGCTGGACATGGGTGTACTGCTGCACATGATTCAGCAGCAGGTGTCTGCTGTGTTGGGGTCGCCGGAGGCAGTGGCGGCGGCGGCCGTCAACCCCACGATTGCAGCGGGGCTGGAGGTGATCCACGGGAGGTGGGTGTATTTGACGGCCGTCCAACGCCAGCGGCAGCACGAGCGACGAATGCACCGCCGGCGCTGTCTGAAGCTGCACTCGGAGATGGAGCGCCTGGTGAAGCTGAGGAGCAGGATGGTCGCGACAGCAGTCAGTCTGGATCACAGGCTGAATCACAGCGCTGATGATGAGGCTCCTCATCAGTGTACCGACGACCCAGCGGCTGACCCCTCCTCCACTTCATCCCCGTCCTTGAAGCGCAAGAAGCCATCGAGATGAGACGAGCAGACACGCACATACACACATATATGTACACAGCAGTGGTGCTGGCCAGGCCGAAAGTCACAGCGAGCACACTGCGTGACATACATCCGCTGCTTTTCGCTGGAGGCACATACATGCACGAACCCACTGACGCACTCTATCTTCCCTGTGTGCGGTCTCATCAGCACGAGGACTCCCCTTCCTACTACAGTTGCTACCTGCTTAGCTGCTGCCTATCTATCGATCGAATGTGGCATTCATACTACTTACGACGGTGCCGCCATGACATATAGATATGGCGCCGCCCTCTTTATAGCTAATTGCCGCAGCATCATGTAAGGTGCAGTTGGCGGACAAGACAGTCCAAGCTCCTTTATGGTATGGTTGCACCTGAGCGTCGCCATTGAGTCGACCATGCATCATTGCTATCATTTCTTGCTTGACTGTCGTGGCAACATGAGGAAGGGAGGGGATAGACCAACTGCCTCTCTTCGACGCTTCTGTTGCTTCAGGTATTCCAATGTTTTTCGTCCCCAACTACGACGTCCGCTCCTACGTATCTGATGGTTACGGTCGTGTCTAAGAAACTCGCCCATGAAGTATACATGTATGGTGCCTGCATGCATTGATTGACAAGCACCTTTCGCCCTTGAAGGCGTTGCTCAGTCAAAAAATGAAAAAGTCGACTGCGATGAGAATGAATTAAGGTTGTGGGCGCTGAATGGCTTTTACTAGAGCCGGCGGTTTATTCATACTCGTTTGCTTAAATGTGTGTGTTTGTTTGTGCGTGTGTGTGCGTGTTTTCCCCCTTTTCATCAGCGCATGTGTATTCGGTACGACAATTGCGACTTAATGGTTCGGAATATTCACATGGATCAGGTGTCATAAAAATCTTGGTTTAGGGCGAGCGTTGAATTTCAGTAGAGTTATCTTAAAGTACTGCACAATGGTACGGGTATAGCGGGTGGATTATTTCGGTCTTAAGTACTACGAATCAATGCGATGCTTGGACGCGCGGTGGTAGAACGTACCCGTAGTTTTACGACAATGACACTCTATGAATTTGTTTTGAACAGAAAGACTACGTACAGAAGGAAGACCACCTACAAGCAGGAAAATCGAAACAAGAAAAAAATTCAATCAATTCTTTTATTGACTCCCCTTCTTCCTCGGCTGGAATGCCTTCTCCTGCCACGGCGTTATTCACCCGCGCCATGGGCCGCAAGCTCGGCTCGGTTGTGTGCCCCCGCGCTATCTAATCCGTGCGAAACACCCTATGACGGTGCCTCAAGTAGGGGATTCTCCTTAGTGGTAGGTGAACATTAGAGGCGGGTATTGGGTACGGGCATGCTGGCAAGCATATTCGGCGGGACGGGGAATACAGATTTTTCTCCAAAACCTGCCGTGATGCCGCACCGGGCTCTTGGCGGTGGCTGCTCCCAGGACCGCCCCGCGAAACCAAGTCACTCCATCCTCCGGCCGTGGTTGTCCTCATGTTGTGATGATATTGTGGCCACCTCAACGTCAACATCCCGGGTCGACTTCAAGCGAGCGCCCTTCGTCTCACCGCTAATCCACCCGCACCCTCCTCACCACCACATAATGCACATGTACCGGTCCCGGCACCCTAACAAGAAAGCACATATGTGGCGTATCCGATCTTGAAAAGCATGAGGGACGGGTAGAGCAAGCGATCTTAGCGCTGGGAAATGTACATAATTTGTGTTTAAAATCCCTCCTCACATGGCTTTTGCGACCGCTGATGATCACGCGAATCACAATTGTTGGCTCACCACGCCTAGCCCCCTACCGTGTGAGGCATGGCACGGCTACATGGTTACCAACGCCCGCCAAGAGGAGGTGAGGGTGAGTGCCAACGGGCATGCGAGCGAACCCCTCTCCGGGGCTGCCGCCACTGCACCGCTTGCATGCGCCTCAATGCAAAAAAACGTTGGCACGGATGCAAGAGCGCAAGCCGGACACCGTTTGAGGCTCTGGCCTTCTCTTCTTCCCCGAAGGAGGAGGGAAGTTTTAGCTAGGAGGCGAGCTGCGTTGGAAGGAGCAGCGGTTATCTCGGACGAGGGTGTGCGTGGATCGAGACGGGACCGTCGACCACATGAGCGAGGGAGTTTTTGCATGCCTTCCCCCCCCCTCCTCCGGCACGACCGGAGTCGCACATGAGCAAAAGTAAGGTAGGCCCGCCTCGCCTAGCGCAATCTGACCAGCTTGCATGATTAGCGCTTTCGCAGCTGCGGGTGGAGGAGGTCGTGTATCGTGGAGAATAGCGACATTTTATACTTCATACTTGTATGTAGAAAAAATATTCATAGGAGAAAATCAAAATTGTTTACGGGTATTATTTTGAAGATGTTGTTACTGCCAATGGAGAGGTTGGAATTTGTGGTTCACGTCGCAAACCCCATCGTAAGTCCCCGAAGGCGCAAGTAAAGGGAGCGCCCAGAGACAATAGTCGGTAACTCGGTAATGTTGTTAACAAATTCATATTTCAAATTTCATACTCGCATAAACTTTTACTTTTCAAACCTTTTTGTTTGAAGACAAGTATCAAAATAGTAATGTGTCGCTAATCTCCATGATGCGCGGCATCATGCCCCACCTATTGTAGGGCGATGATTAGTGAAGTTGGTCAGCTTGTGCTCGTCGGGACGGGCGTACTTGAACTCTACTCATGTGCGGCTAGAGTCGTGCTGGAGCAAGGGGGGCGGGGGCATGCGAAAAACCCCTCGCTCATGTCATCGACGGTCCCGTCTCGATCCGCGCAAACCCTCGATCGAGATAGCCGTTGCTCATGCCGTCGTAGCTCGCCTCCTAAGCTAGCGTTGGCTTCCCTTCCCCTCCGGGGGCTATGACGGAAAGGAAGTCCGTAGCTTCAGACGGTGCCTAGCTGGCGTTGCTGCCGCCGCGCCAGATTTTCTCATGTCCCCGGTCCGTCTCCTACTATTTTCTAACACATGCTTGATCGCGCTGAGTCCGCCCCTACCCTCCCCCGGTGGTTTAAGCTGCGAGGGGGCCGCCTTTACAAGCAATGTCGCAATAACCCTTTCAACACTACTTGAGGCTGCGTGTTGATAAGCGGGTGCCGACTGTGGGAGGGGCTGGTCGAACACATGGATCGAATCGCCGTTCTTCAAGAGATGTCGGGTGCGGAAATATTCAACCGAAACCCCTATGTATCTATTTTTTTCCGGCTGCGGGCGGTCATGAGGACCGCCATCGCTAGACTGTGCGGCTTCTCTCGCTGCGACCTCCCTCCGGCATGCTACGCGTCGTGTCTCACCCCCACGGTAGGCTCGACATCCACAAGGTTGGTCGAAGTCTAGCGAGCGCCCTTCCCTTTCGCTACTTCCCGGTGGTCCGCCACCAGCTCTAACACCCGCCTTCCGCCACAGATTTGCCGGTACCCTCCTCGCCGCGAGACAACTATTGAGATACATGTCCCGCTCATGGAGCAGGAAAGTATCCATGTAGTATCTAATCGTGAAAAGAAATATCGGACTGCATGAGCGGGGGATCTTGGCGTTGGCAGCGTATAAACATTATATATAAGAGCCCTCCGTACATGGCTTTCCCGGAGTTGTCGATCCCACGGATCGCATATGTCGGCTCACCCCGTCTAGCCCACTACCGCGCTAGGCCCAACACGGCAATAGGGTTACCAACGCCCATCACGAGGAGGTGGGGGTGGGTGCGGACGGGCCTCCTAGTTCAGCCCCATCCGGGCTCGCCGCCGCTACGCCGCCGGCGGGCACCATGCTATTAGTAACTGTAATAATACTAATCATGCGTCAAGGGAGCGCACTTCACGCCTCACTGCGGCGGCGACCAGCCGCATGGCACCCTCGGGGCGCACTTGACGCATCGGCACAAGCATCCACGAGCTAAACAACCTCGACTACCCAGAACAATAGCGGGAATAATGTATATAGGCTAACCGATAGCGATAAGGCCGGCGACGGTTTGAGATTGGGCTCGAGAGGCGAAGTTACGAGCTGTAGCAACACCGTCAAATAGGTCACGGGCTTTTAATTCCTGTTAACCGAGGGTAAGTAGCCATCGCGAATACCTGCTAGCGGTAGTTGTGTATGGATGGGTAAGCAAACATTAACGAAAAGAGGCAAAAAGTGGGCCGATGTGCGCCATCGATTGTGACTGTGAGGGTGGGGATGGGCGGTGAAAAATTGTCATATCAGTTTGACTTTAGCCGGCGCGGATACGGTGAAACGGGGATTGGTCATCGCCGGTGAACGGGTTTAACGCTTTTAAATCCAAAAAACGTTGTAGCGGTCACGTAGCTTTCTTATTTTAGACACGTCTCCGACGAAATAAATCAGTCCGGAACTCTTCGGTCATTAATCGCACTTAAAAGAGCTAACGTAGCTTGTGCCAAACGAAACGCTTCTCGACAACAAGTAGTACTTGTAGTTGTACATGTATACCCATATTGACATGTGCAACGATGAGCCTTTGTGCACTAAAGAGCAGCGATGCATTGTACTTAGGACGAGTATCGTCACCCTCTCCATATGTAACATTTCGAAATGCTTCATTCATGTGGTTTCTGTCGCTATTTATCAATAACAAAGATGTTCATTATGCTTCATTTACTTTGATTTTCCTATCCATGTTGCAACATTTGTAGATCAAATACAAGGAATTGGTGAGCTAACAGACACACGGGTACGGAAAAAAGACTTGCTACGGCCACTAGTAGGTAGGCCACTAATAATGGTAAGATGTGCCGGTGTTCCTCGGGAATGAAATATTGTAATGAAAATGGGAAATTGTCACAGTCTCCGCGCATTAAAAAAACTGAGTATTTGTATGCCACTTTTCTTAATTTTCAAAACTAAAAGCTACATCTTCACGATCCGCTGCATGCTCTCATCGCTCCGGGGTGTTGATCAGCCAAAATAGGCCAGCATGCGTTAGTTGACACTACAGTACATCACAAGATAGCCGGACCTGCGGTCTTGTCCGTATCACGACGTACCAGAGCTCAGGGGGGGGGGGGGCTGACGAAGAACCCTCTCGCTCGCTTTTTGTCGGCCTCGCAGTTGCCAAAGATTACCCGGTAGGAAAGATCTACCGTTCCCCCCGTCACGGAAAACCACCGGGCTTGGGTCCCTTTTTACCTCACGGGTATGTGGGGTGGACCGAAAGCTCACAACATAGGGGTGAAGGCGGATGAAGCAAATGTCCCCGTCGTAGCAATTTTTCCCCCGTCGAGTAGTTCCTAGCCTCTTTGCATGTCCCAAACACCGCCAGCGAACAAAGTCTCTGCGGGCGCGCGGGGGTGGTGGGTACGTTGATTTTACAACCCCATGTACATGTTTTTTCGGGGATGGCTGAACCCAAGGACCACCGCCGCCACAGACGAGCCGCTCGTGCCGTCATGGTTGGCTTGCGCTCAGCTCGCAACTAAGGGGGTCCGAATACGGCGATGCCATGCGGCCAACAACCAACGTCATGTACGTTGGCATGGCGCTGCTTCCCGGTAGTTATATGCCCAACTTCAACGACCTAGATCTTCCCGTATCTTCTCCTTGCTCTCAAAAGAACAACGGAGCTTTCAAAGTGCCACGTATGAAAGTTTCGTTACCACTATTATATCATTGTTAATATAGTTTTCGTTGAATACCGGACATTCAATGTCGGGGAACTTACGAAGATTAACTAAACGTGCTGAGCGGGAGGTCTTCACGCACCCGGTACATTTCAAAGTAATTTAAAAAAACCGATTCTGCAAGGCTTTCTCACAACTGAGTGTCGCGAGGTTCGCAGCTGCTCTTAGCCCCTACCTCGCCATGACTAGCACGGCTATAAGATTACCAATACCCGTCACGTGGAGTCGGGGGAGGCGCGGAAGGGCATGCAAACGGAATCCCTCCGGGGCCGCCGCC
Source organism: Tetraselmis chui (assembly GCA_026401115.1). Lineage (NCBI taxonomy): Eukaryota > Viridiplantae > Chlorophyta > Chlorodendrophyceae > Chlorodendrales > Chlorodendraceae > Tetraselmis > Tetraselmis chui. The sequence continues at coordinate 35,481 of JAPMLY010000280.1, forward strand.
GCTACGTCCCCGGCGGGTGCCAAACTCAAGGAAAACTTATTTTACCATGTGCACCTCATGCATTTCGTCCTAAATGAGCCGGTCCACACCTTACCCGTGGTAGCACTTTATTCTCATGCATGGAAGGGCTCAGAGACAATAACCCGATCGATCATAGGTAAAGATTTTTTTATTCGTGCTCATGGCCCGACGAGACAGGGATTTTGCACATTATATGATGGGAAGAGGCGCCCGCCGGCGGTGCAGTGGCGGCGGCCCCGGAGAGGGATGCGCTCGCAGGCCCGTCGGCACCTACCTCTACGTCCACGCGGTGGGCGCTGGTAACCCCATAGCCGTGCCAGGCCTGGCACGGTAGGGGGCTGAACGAGGTACCGACAGCTGCGATCCGCAGGATCGGGAGTTGTCGGGAAGCCCTGTACGGAGGGTTTTGGAAAAACATAATATCCGTACACCGGCACACGGATCTCCCGCTCGGTCAGTCCGATATGTCTTTTCCGCGACTAAATACTCGCAGATACTCTCCCGGCGATGGGGCGGGGGCGGCGTCTACGAAATATTTTTTGGCGCAGAAGGGTACGGACGGATCAGCGGAGGGACGAGGGTGTTGGAGCTGGCGGCGGGCAGCTGGGAAGCAGCGCTAGGGCACGGCGCTCGCTAGCAGCCGCCAACCTTGCGAGAGCCTTAGGTCTCCCATGGGGGCGAGGCCTGATGCTACGGAGGACGGAGGTGGGTCGCAGCCGGCGGAGCGGCAAGGTCTAGCGGGGGCGGTCCTTAGGATCGCCCGCCGCCGGACATGCCCGGTACGGGGGGTTTTTGGAAAAATTCCCGTACCCACCATCTTTTGAGGACCGGCGACTCGATCCTTGTGTTCTTCCAACTCCTTCCCTAGTCGGTATCCGGTTATCGATAGGCTGCCTCAGGCAGAGTGCCTAGGGTTATCGTAACGGCACACTGCTCATAAAGGCGGCCCCCTAACAACGTAAACCACCGGGGGAGGGTACGGACGGCCACAGCGCGATCATATAGGTGTTGGAAACAGACGAAACAAGGACATGGGACATGAGAAAATCTGGCTCGGGGGCAGGAGAGCCAGCCGGACACCGTATGCAGCCTAGTTATTTTCTCTTCTCAGCCCCCGAAGGAGGAGAGAAGACTCGGCTAGGTGGCGAGCTGTGTCGGAAGGAGCGGCTTATACCTCGGGCGGGGTTGAGCACGGATCGAGACGGGACCGACGACGACCTGAGCATGGGGGGTTTTTCACTTGCCTTTCCCCCCTGTCTCCGGCACGACCGGAGTCGCACAAGAGCCGAGGTCAGGCAGGTTCGACTCGACCAACTCAAGCTCAACAGCCTTGCTGATTAGCGACCCCGCGGCGGCTGGAGCCGGCCGCGTATCGTGGAGACTAGCGACATTTTTAATTTCATACTGTATCCAAAAAAATACGTATAGATCATAAAATAATATATACCTGGATACGGGTATGTTTTAGACGGTATCGTCACTGCCACAGGAGGGGTTGGGATTAGTGGTTCATGGTCTACTCCTGCTTTGAAGTCCAGTTAGGCATAGTACAGGGGGGGCAAGAGACAACAACCGGTTTTTACTTGTATTGTTGTAAACAATTTCAATTTCAATTTCAATGATGGGAAGAGCCATGATGTTCCTACACTTCTCCACAAGAGTCCGGACAAGATTTCATCGCACCTTAGCAAGAAAAAATGTAATCATGAGTCGATTATATTGACAAATTTCCTGAAATCCTAGGCAATGCTTTGGCGCCAAAGATGAAATGCGCCTACAAATACGGAGGGCGAAATCGAGCACTACCGGGCGGCGTGTGTACTTGGGGCTATCGCGCCCGCACCGTGCGACACGCTCTTTAAAACAACCGCCGTTTCCGGTTCAACGAAAAGAGTAACATGCGCACACCGTCGTAATATTAATGCTTATGCGACGGACGTGCAAATACAATGCATAGGCGACGCATGGAGGTGGTAATGGGCAGGCTGTTGTGGGGGAAACGCACGAAATCGTGCATGTAGACTTACCACCGACATGCACACAACCCAAGGGCAAGCTCGTGTCGGCCACAATAATGGTCAAACGATCAAAACTTACTCGAATAACGTTAAAACGTTTTCAAACAGGTACCATTGGACGCACTTTGTCAATGCGCATAGAACGCATCTAATTTTGAGTCCCAACACCCATATAAAGGAATTTTCAGTGAACTAATATATTTTTTACTTTATTCCCGCAAAGCTGAGCCGCAGTGCCAAGCAACACCCGTCGAATCCGGCTCACCTCATGAGGCGATTTGTGCGGGGTTTGTCGATATGTATTTACCAATTCTTTAATTGAATTGAAATTGTATACAATAATCACCGAGTTAACGGCTATTGTCTTCGGGCGCCCATGCGATTATGCGTATTAGAGTACCGTTTCGATCTTAGGATATCCGGCACAAAACCAATGATTCCAACCTCTCCAATGACAGTAACAATAAAGTAGAATTTATGCTAGTAGACAATAACTATACAATAGTATGAAAACAATTTATAGCTATTCTTCACGATGCGCAGCCTAGTCTAGATGTTGTGAGGGCGTTGACCAACCAAGTTGATCAGGTGGCGCTCGTCGCGACGGGCTTACCTGACCTATGCGCATGTGCGATTCCGGTCGTGCCGGAGTGGGGGGGGGGAGGCTGTTGGCACTAGCATCCCGTTGCCTAGTACTTATGTACAAGGTAGCTATTTGTCATCCTAGTACTTAGTGTTATGCTATTAGCGGTACTCTATTCCCTAATAGTGGCGGTCGGCCGGCCCTGCCGGTGCCTTCGCCGGCCGCCATCTCTCTCCTCTCACTTCTCTAGACACCACAGCCGGCCCCCTTGTTGGGCCGGCACCACCTACGTGTAACTATCCGTTCCCGATTCCGACAGGTCATGGGCCCTCCACCAAGTTACACTAAAGAAGAGCGTGTGTAAAGCGCTCGGCGCCACGCTAGTCCTACCTACTCCTACGTAAAAAAGGTAGAGCGTGTATAAAGCGCTCGGCGCCACGCTAGTTGTTCATCGTCCAACCGACACCACGCTTCGCCTTCGAGCTGATTGTCCGCGACTGTCCTACCATCTCCCACGTAAAAAGGAGAAGAGCGCGTGTAAAGCGCCCGGCGCCACGCTCGCCCCACCCAGCTTCCAATCTTACCTAGCATGCACCCTACCGATGCTCTCGACCGGATGTGGTTTTTTAAGACCGACCCGCGAAAATTCGGCCCGTGCGTACTTGGATTAGTACCGTTATTGTTTTTTCTCGAGGCAATGCCGCAACGCTCACCTAATTTAGCGAGGAGCTTAATTTTCCCATGGCAAAAGGGGGGAGTCAACACGAGCGCCCGTCTACGCTTGTGCGTACCTACACGCTCCTAACGGCCTTGTTGGCTTCGCTTCTTCCTCGCCGGTCGCTCTCATGCGTCGGCGAATTCGCCCGTGGACAGTATTTCCCGCTACATGTCAGAGTAGTACATTACGCAGCATATTTGGAACCGCTTCTTATCGGCAACTCGCCGGTAGCGGCACGTTCTTGTGAGCGCATGTCGCTACACCTACCCGGCTTGAGACACACGCTACAAGCACTACACCTTCGACCAAGATGGCACCTTCCTCGACGCAAGCTAGGACGACGTCAAGACCTCGGCTACCTTTAGGGGGGTGTTAGCACTAGCATCCCGTTGCCTAGTACTTATGTACAAGGTAGCTATTTGTCATCCTAGTACTTAGTGTTATGCTATTAGCGGTACTCTATTCCCTAATAGTGGCGGTCGGCCGGCCCTGCCGGTGCCTTCGCCGGCCGCCATCTCTCTCCTCTCACTTCTCTAGTCACCACAGTCGGCCCCCTTGTTGGGCCGGCACCACCTACGTGTAACTATCCGTTCCCGATTCCGACAGAGGCAAGTGAAAAAACCTCTTGCACTGGTCGTCGACGGTCTCGTCCCGATCCGCGCGCTCCCCCGTCCGAGATATCGTTGCTCCTCCCGTCGTAGCTCGCCTCCTAGCCTAGACTTCTTCACCCCTCCGGGGGCTAGGGAGAAAGGAAGTCCATAGTTGTAGAAGGTGTCTAGCTGGCGCTCATGCCTCCGCGCCAGATTACTCATGTCCCTTTCCGTCTCCGTCTGTTTCCGATACCCATCTTATAATCCGAAATCCGCCCGTACCCTCCCCCAGTAGCTTACGTTGTTAGGGGGCTGCCTCTATAAGCAACGAGCCGTTGCGATAACCCTAGACACCGTCCCTAAGGCAACATGTCGATAACTGGGTACCGGCTACAAGGTTATCAACGCTCACCGCGTGGAGGTAGATGTAGGTATCGACGAGCCTGCAAGCGCACCCCCCTCCGGGGCAGCCGCATGTGCACCGCCGGCGGGCGCCCAAATTCTTCATTCCTATTGATTTACAACCCTAATTCTTGCCGTGTGCTACACGTGGGGCGGGTGTGGTTGGCACAAGCACATACCCAAGCATTCCAAAACCGCCGTCAACATGATGCGTCCCAAAATGCCAAGTTGGACCTCGCCCCTCACCAAAGCCAATCGCCCTCGCCTATTTACAACGTGTAATGTTTATCCAAACTTGCATCATGTGGGCTTATACTCGCATGCTTTCCAAATAGATCACCCGTGCAGGCGGCGTGAACTTCTCTGCTCCATATACGCCCGCAAACCAAACCTCGCGCATTGAACACGTAACCCACGCCTCCAAACCCCTACCAACAAGTCCCCAAAAACACGGTTATGTGGAACACGGAGTAATATGCAGCTTGGTATGAGCGCTTGGGCAGTCTCCAAGCGTGGCGCTCAAAACGACGTGTGTGGTTCATGCAATTTCATTGGAATTTATGAGCTACATTCGACAAACTCCACGGACAACACCCGCTTTAAGCTGAGATCTAACCACACCGGATGACGGCGAACTGCTTGCTTTTCGGATCTCCTACACTTGGGCGGCATCAGGGTGTCGTCGTGCTTGACGGGGTGAGAGGGGAGCGTGTTCTTGACTAGCTCATGACCTCATGTTTAACGTAATGCATGTCCGGAATTTTGTGGAGGAGTATATATGCATCAGATAACGACGGGGATCACATAACGACGGAGTTGTGCGATGCGAATGACCCGGTTCAAAATGTATATTCATAGTTGCATGGGTACGTTAATGGGTTACATGGGAGTTTTCCGAAATAGGTTGAACGCAAAGGTACGCGGCGGGTGAAAAGATGTTTCGATTATGTGTCCATCACAATGCGGGGAATAACAGCAAGCATAGAGGGGGGAGGGGGGGGGGGGCGCTACGCCCCAAGTATTTCGGTCTTCGCATAACAAGTGAGATTTACTTCCAAAACGAGCCGGGTGGGTAGTATCGCCAGTCACAAAAGGTGCAGTAGAAAGATTGACATTTAAACGCACACACACCACGGGCAATTCCATTTACTCAAATAAATTTAACAATATTACACTCCATAAGAAATTTGTATTGCATATATGCTGCTGACCTTACATCTGCTTTATCAAAATTCATACCAGGTTTTTTTATTCCGATGCAGTATCTGCTCCATCCTAATTTGTTCGTACGGGCACATGCATCCACCCCTCGCATCTCCCCGCATGACAAATTTCATCTGCTCGACGCGGTACAGGTACTAGACGTCACCGTCAGCATCTACCCGGTGCTACTGCAACATCGCGGAAATTCATTTTCATTCGCGTGTATTATGAAATCGAACATAATATTTATGTGCGCATGAAATAACAACGGCAGGGGACAATATAATACACGAAAGGGAGGCAAATTGCAAAAGGAGGGCCGGGCACGCCCAGGTCTGAGTATGAATTACAAAAAGCACTATGGGCACGAGGAAATAGGGGGGGACCGAGAGGGTGGCGGAATCCAAGACACGGCAACGCGAAGCACAACTTTGTGGACAGGGATGAATGGCTGTCCATCGATTGCATGTGTCATACATTTATTTTGTATACTGTATTTTTAGAGATAATGACAATAAGAAAAAGCAATGGAAACCACAAAAGAGAATGAAAATACCCACGAGCCTATGCCCGCGGGCAGGAAGGCACGCGACGCTGCCCTCCTGCCCTGCCCTGACCTCCTGCGTCTTGCACTGGAACACTATGTATGACATCGACTGACATTTACTATATCAGTGAAATGAGGGCGGGGGGTATATTGATATTGTCACCCCTTTTCCCCTGTCCTCTTTGGTACTTACGGACTTCAATATAACCAGGGGGGCATTGATACCAGCGCTTCGGGCACTGCTGTCCTTACCACTTTGCCTGACTCCTCTTGCTGAACGAGGCATCCAGGAGATCCACAGCAACAGACGTAAGAAATGATACCAAGCGCAGGAAATGTGATTGAGTATATATCAGCATGTGTATGGTCGCCCAGACCGGGGAGCACCGGCAGGCACTCCAAGAGATTCAACAGCAACTCCGGCAGCCCCACGATTCAACACCAAGGTAGCACCAGAGAGAGAGTGAACGCAAAAGCACTCCATACAGATCAAACGTGCGCATGCACGGAGCAGAATCGTGAGCGAAGACCAAACGACGACCGGACGGCACCGAAATCATCAGATTTCTCGAAGATGAAGACGAAGGAACTTGTAAATGTATGCATGTCTTTCTAGCACGAATTCGAAAATGATACCACATGTTTTCGGTTGCCCCCAAAGTCCAGAGCTACTGCCATTTCTGCGTTGTGCACCCTTTGCGAAGCACCGAGAGACGCCCACATTTTGCAACGCGGAAGGTCGGTAGCGATATCCGTACTCGCGCTGTGTATCACTGCGACCGTTGTCCGGAACAAAGTGGTAATAAATACATAGTAAAATGAAAGAAGCTGACAACGGAGAAGAACGCAGCCTTGTCAACCCTAACTCGACCACCGTGCTGCATCTCATCGCTACCACTCTGCAAGCCGGCTCAGTCTCGTAAGCACCCATGGGACGGCTCTGTCTCACTTCTGAAAATTGAGAAAACAAACGCAAAGGCATATTGAATCGCAGGATGTAACAGGTGACGTGCGCCCAGTGTTATATTCCTTCCGACCCACGGGATTCTACCGTGCCTTGATTCAAACGGCAAGTCAACCAACTTCCAGAGAGAAATGCGACGAATGCAGATGTGACGTTCCCGTGCCAAAGGAGCTGCATGATCTGAAGCAAAATGCCATTGGCCGAAACCATTCGCAGCATCGCGTAGACAGCGGTGAAGACAGAGAGATGAAGGCCGCTCACGGCACGATGAGTCGAAGCGAAACGACCACTCACGGCAACGCGTCGATTAATACAGAGCTCATCAATGTGAGAGGCTCTGAAACCAACCCAATGTGGCTGCACAAAATATGCGACAGCACCGATAATGCCAGTTGGCACAATGAGGGCAAAGCCACTCGTCACAGCGTGTCGATCCTTCTCAGCATAAGCAAATCAGATGAATATGAATAGATAGCGGGGGGTGAGACACTGCTACGCTCCCGAATGAGTGTCCTTATTCTTGCTCGGACCGCTTGCGTAGCGCGGCTACCTTGCGCTCAGCCAGCCCACGCATCTGCGCCTCCAACCTGTCATTGATATCCTGCATGTCGCCCGCCATAAAGCTCACATCCGAGCACACCTCCACGTAAGACTCCATCAAGCTGTTCACCTCCATCTCCAGCTCCACGTTCCTCCGGCGGTGCATCACTTTCACACTCTCGTGCTGCGCCCTCCTCACGCCCAGCACGTCCAGCTGCCGCTGCATCGTCTCCATCATCAGGGGCAGCAAGCTACCCAACGGCCCCACGCTCTCCTCCCTCTGCCCCCCAATAACCCCTCTCCCCCCATCAGGAGACCGCATAGCGCTTCCACTCCTGCCCCCCTCCCACCCATTATTATCCCCCTCAACCCCCCCAAGGGAAGCAGACCGAACCCTCCCTCCGTCCCTGCCAACCAACCCATCCGCCTCATCGCCCTGGAACGCCTCCTCCGTAACAGCAGGGCTTCCCCCACAACGCCCCCCCTGAGCGTCACTGTGGCTATCCACGCAGTCTTTTACCCGCGACCGAGCCTTCAGACGCATCCCACCACCACCACCACCATTCTCAAGCCCTCCCCAACTGCGTTTCCCCAGTCCCCTCCCCTCTCCCCCTCGCAGCACAGGTACCACATCCTTCGGAACGCCACCATCGCTGCTGCGGAACCGAGCATCGCCTCTGAACATTTGTCTCTCAGCAGGATCGTGCTCCTGCGCTGCCCTTCCGCGGATACTCTGCTCCCCTTCTAGTACCTCACCCGCGTAGGGAGACACCCTCTCCCTCACAGACGAGCGAGGGTCCGCCTCCCCTGGGTCCTCCGGATGATGAGGCGGGTCAGGCGGCTGATCACCCTGACGCGCCCTAAGGCCACGCAGTCTCGCCATCTCCTCTATAAACGTATTGAGCACAGGGTTGCAGAATTCCGTATCGTGTCTCCTCACCCTCCCCCACTGCCGACTCTGCTCCTGCGCATACCCCCCCTGTTGCTGCATCCTGGCCCTCCCCTGCTCCCGCAGCTCCTCCTCCAAGCTCTCCTCCAGCCTACTCCTCCCAACCACCTGCCCATCACCGACGCGGCGGCGTCCACCCAGTCTCTCCCTCAGCTCGTCGATTTCCTTCAGATTCTCACGCGCAAGCCTCTCCCTGTGATGGAGGGCCTCCTCCAGTTCCTGCCGAGCTCGTCTCGCCTGCAGATTGTACTCATACTCCGAGAGGCCATCACCACGGAAGGCCCGCTCACCGGGATGAGGGTCACGACCCGCTGTTAAGCTCTCCAGCATCCTGCCACTGCCTCCCTCCCCTCGGGATGCCCTCCCGAAGGCGCCCTGCCTCGGAGGTGAGCCCATCAACCTGTGCTTGTGAGGGCAAGTGCGCGTAGTGCAACAGCCTCCCAGTTAAGTTCTCATTTGGTAACTCGCCAATGCAGTGCGCTATCTACACCAAAAATGAATCGTGAATGCAGACAGAGATTAACCACGCACAACATTCTCTTCCGGCGGTATGAACACACGACTGGCAGAGCTATGGCACCAATAACTGCATGACAGTGATGCTCATCACCTGATTGAGCAGAAGTTAACTAGGTCATTTTCCAAAATCATTGTGAAACATAAGCGGAGCAGCACTGCAGCAGTGTGGGCCGCTTGCTATATACATCATACATGCACCGATCCCGGTGGCGCTGAACAAGAGGTAGTACATCTCCCTGATCGAGCCCATATGCTATTCAGACAGATTAAGAGCAACATTGAGATGAGTGTGTGAAGTGGGAGCGGCATTAGGGCTGATCAGAACTGATGACTGTCGGGCTGTTGGCCAGTCCGTCACCACCTGCAGTCGGGCTACTGGGCCTGTCTTGGCTATGTATGTCGTCATACCGCCATTTAAGACAGGCCATGAGCGAGCCCATCCCTTAGGTATGCTAACCATATCTATGAAACGTGTGATACTGCAACGACGCAAAAAGGGCAACCGCTGCCGAGACTTAAAAAATAGCAGCGCTTAGTTACTTCGCTGTCACGTAATCTCCGCCCGTGGCCACTACCGCTACCGACCATATCGCACGTCGCCGTAGCCTCACTAGCTTCCCACCTGCTTACCTCCTGACAGTTGAGGGTGCCGAACTCAATTTAAGAGATTAATCACTCGTCTCTTTGAGATTGTTTTCGGTATATACGAGCCCGATACGGTCGCAAGCAAAGGAGCGCGCGACAAGTAGTGAGCATTTCCGACACGAAACAGTTCGATGACAGAAACTGTTGCCGAGCACAGACACAATACATGCATACAGACCAACATTGATAGAGACATAAAGACATACATACATACACACACACACACACACACACACACACACACACACTCACACACACACACACACACACACACACACACACACACACACACACACACACACACACACACACACACACACACACACACACACACACACACACACACACACACACATGGGGCTCGAGGGGGAAGACGACGTACCGATCTCTCGACGAGAAAGCGAGGTCGCACGGGGGGAGGATCGAGCTCCCCGCTCCAGCTACCCACCCGTGCTGCCCTTTCCCTGAGCCTGACGGTTCGCACGCTCGCCAGTCGACCGGCTCGCCTCGCAAGTCGCTGTCGCCCACCATACGGCCCACGACTCTTCCTACTCCCGCCGCAGCAGCGGACGCATCATCAAGCAAACCCAACCCGGGCGGGGAACCCACAGCGAGTGGTCGACGTCCAAGCCGTGCTGTCATCTTGGGACGGTGCCTAACAGGACTATCGGGAGACGGGTGTGGGCTACGGGTATCGAGCGCTGTAGTGTACGGGGCCGCCTCCCCAACATCGCCCCGTGAACCCATCCTGAGTCCTCCGGCCGCCGCCGTCGACTGTGACAATATATATCGCGCTGTACTCGTACATCAACTGTGTGTGTCGGATGGAGAAAGATATACTTGGCAAGATTCCCAGTAAAGTCTGGCACGCAGCTAGGCGTCGGGCTGGTAGTGGTCTTATTATTATTGGTGATGTCGAGGACAGCACCGAAGTGCTTTGGTGCAGTGTGCATTGCTCCCGCCTGGCGCTCCTGCTATTGTGCCACGGCCATGCGGATGACGCGGGGTTGTCACTTCCTCTCGTACACGCGCAGAGAGTGGTGCAGTCATTGACACTAATCCTTACATTCCTTAAAAAAGCGGTGAAAAGCAACCCAAAAATAAGGTCGCTACAGGTACCTGTAGGAGGAAAAAATAATTTGATATCAGCGGACCACTTGGCTCGATATGACGGACACGCTTTGGTCAATACCGCTCACTATTGATTAGTGAAGGCACTTGCGGAAATCATTTTCGAGGTTCGCGGTGCACTCGCTCGGGCCTATCATGACGGATCCCACAGTGTTAGTGCAACTCCCCAACGGCAACGACGGCCTCGTCCATGGGGATGTGAGTGTCTTACACTAACTTCCATGGCATCCGAGGCTCGAACATACGTGGTCTATCTAGATGCCACTGTTTATATTTTGTTCGGCGTTTCAAGCCCCCCGTCTCCCGTCGGCCGCACATGTTTTGGGTTGTTGTTGGTGTGCTCCTATATCCTTGGTATGTCGTTAAGCACGTCATCAACAACAGTGATAGTAGGTTATCATGAGTGCTCTTTCTCGGCGTTGCTTCCCGGCAGTTAGCCGCCATCTCCAACGCCTCCCTCCCGTCTTGCTCTCGCCGCACGAGGTTGTTGAATTGCCGAGCTTGTTAACTTTCAAGGCGGGTGGCGTGCAAACTTAATTGCGTTCCCATGCGACTCCGGTCGTGCCGGATAGATAGTAAAGGGAAAGACATACCTGCAAGTCCCCCCATCTACACACACGTATGTACGTAGTCGGTCAACGTTCCGGCCGCTACCTTGGCAATATATCGCTCCTCCAATCGCAGTGATCCTCATGGTCTAGGTGTCTCACCTCCTCAAGGGTTCATACGTACCTAGGTGTGTGTGTGTGTGTGTGTGTGTGTGTGTGTGTGTGTGCGTGCGTGTGAGTGGAAGGTGGGGGTTCTTCTCGGGCCGTGACACGCCTACATACAATGATCGAACTCACCGGGTATCGAACCCGCGACCTTCTTCATATTAGGCGTGCGCTTTACCGGCGCACCGAAAAAGCATACTTGACATATGTGGCCACATACCACATATGTACCAAACTACGACATGTGTGCGTGTGTGTGTGTGGGAGGGGGGGCACAAGTAAGGGGGAGCGAGGTTTGTGTTCCTACGGAATATTTGTTGGTACTCATAATCGTTGCTATTGTTTTCTCCCGATTATGTCCACGGGCGCGGAAATCAAAATTGAAACTGTAACAAAGCATGCACCGGCTAATGGGACCGGCTGATATCTCTCGGTCATGTTTGTACACCGCGATTAAGAGCTTTCGCAAAGGTGGACGTCCCGGTACTCTTCGACAAAGTACACCTAGTGATAATAATCCCATCTACGAGATGTGCGTATGTTTCAATGGGAATGTAAGCTACATTCAATCCGTAGTAATTCCACCCCCCAACCTAAGAACAAACAATACAAAACTCTGAAACATTAGAAAGCAAAAAAGAATCCACTTGTATACAATACAAAACGAAAACTATCGATGGACTTTTGCCGCGGCAAACCGAAGCGCCGGCCATCCGATGTTGATCTGCTTTAGTTAGTTAAAGCATCAGCTAGCCGGAATGTCTAATTTAGCTCCTACGTTCCTCCGATCGCACCGGAAAATGGAGGGTATACTAACGTCCCCCCTCCGAACATTTCATACTAGCAATGCCGATACACCGATCCCGAGGCTCGCCGCCGGTAGAATGTGCCGCCCCTCCGAGCGCGTTTATCATCCACCGTTGCTGTCCGTACGTTGCAATACCGGACGTCCCAGTTGCTTCGTAAGAGCCCTTCTACTTTTGCCATCTAGGTCTTAGGGATGAGGGTTATTATCACGAGTGGTCATTTATATGGTGATGGTAATAGATTGCGATGGACAAGGGCATGGGTAACTTGCGTGAAGGCATGGTGGCCCGACTACACGAAGAAGAAGTTTCACCATCCCACTTCCCATTGAGGCACGATAAATGATTTGGTGAGCTCGGCGCCACCCGGGGGCGCAGCGGCGGCGGCCCAAGAGGGGAATGCGCTCACATGCCCGTCGCCACTCACCCCCACCTCCTCATTGTGGGCGTTGGCATCCCTATAGCCGCGCCATGCCTTGCACGGTTGGGGGCTAGGCATGGTAAATCTTGCAGTTTCGATCCGCGCGATCAACAGTTGTCGGGAAGCCTCGGTACGGAGGGGTTAGAAAATACTATATGTATACTACCAACGCCAAAATCTCCCGCTCGGTCCAACCGATGTGTTTTTTCGCGAATGAATACTTTGAGATAATCTCCCGATAAGGAGGCGTGGGCGGTAAATATGGAAAAAATTGCGAAGAGGGTACGGATCGATCACCGGCGGGTTGAGGGTGTTGGAGAGCCGGAAAGCATCGCGAGGGAAGGGCGCTCGCTTCTCGTCGACTAGCATGTTGACGTCGAGCTGGCCAAAGGGGGGGGGGGGCGGGGGCAGCACGACACCAACAACGAAGAGGAGTGTCGTGACGGGAGGAGCGGCGAGGTCTGGCGGCAGCGATCCTCACGATCAGTCGCCACCGGAAAACCATATACGGGGAGTTTCGAATAATGTTCGTACCTCGCGCCATTTTGGATCCGGCAATGGCGACCACGCCCTACCCTATCGCTACAAATTACTATCGCTAGGCACACCTAATATTAGAGGGTGCGAGCCCGGGTAAGCGCGGAGACTCGCACTCAAAACAAGGATGCTCGACGGACGCGCGAACGGTGGAAGGGGAGTACGATCGCCGGTTGTCTACCTAACTGGTACCCTAGTACCAGAGTGAAATAAGCCGAAGAAATGGCGGGGGGGGACTTTCAGCGCGGCGGCAAGAGCGATATTTTTCTACCAAGCTGCCCCCCCCCCCCCCCCCCCCCCCCCCCCCCCCCCCCCCCCCCCCCCCCCCCCCGATGTCCTCGAGGTGACGGGGGACCTCGACAAGGACGAAAGTCGCGACGGGATGAGCGGCAACGACCTTGGGACGGGGCTTACGGGATGCGACAGCGGGATCGACGAGCGACCACGTGAGGAGGTTTCTTCGGTAGCCGTTGCTTCTCCCCCCCCCCCATCTCCGGCAACACCGAAGACACGCGGGAGCTAGATTAGGCTGGCCCGTCGGTCGCCCCTCTCGAACGCCGATCGGCACCCCGGTTCGGTGGGAGTGCGCCGTGCGTATTGAAGGTCGAGAAGCAGTTTCGATTTGCGTTTCTTGACAAGTGGACTTTTTATACACTTTTTCTTTATTATGAAATCATTCTTGTTGTTACTGCTTAGGCGGGGGGGGGGGGGGCTGTGGCAATTATTGTGGTTGCTTATAGTCTTTTACCTCCGAAGAACGTCGGCACACACACACACACACACACACACACACACACACACACACACACACACACACACACACACACACACACACACACACACACACACACACACACACACACACACACACACACACATGGGAGAGAGATGTGTCGATAGGTGTACTTGATCGAAAAATACCCAGCCCAATCGTTGTCCTTCGTGTCCTAAATGGCAGAGTACTTGATGGTCGTTAGTCAACAGTCGGTCCATTTTGCTGATTTTGATGTAATATAACTTCAATTTCTACTTATATCGATAAGCTCAAATTAAGCCACATGCTCGGGTGCAACGGCAGGAGGAACCATTGATGAACATACACGCCAGCGGGTTCATCGTGACGGTAGCGTCGGGCCTACGAAACTCATGCAGGCGCGCGGAGGGAGGGGGGGGGGGGGGGGGGGGTTGTCTACCCGGCTTTTAAATATTAAGCCTTCCTCACACGTCCGAGACACCCGGAGATAAGCCGGAAACTAGGCAAGCGTGGTTAAATATATTACGGGAGAACTTCAAATGTACGGCACCGCAGTAAATAAGCGGGTGATAAGAGGGAGCACGCTCCGAGGTAAGGAGATTGAACGACATATCTATTTGTTTTTGCTGTATTTTATTGACAGCTGTCTTGAGACTCTTGACTCTTGACGAATATTAATCTTGGCCATTTTGGGGGGCGGGCGGCGGGATATGAATGTGGCGTTTAGCCTTCGAAAAGCTAATTGCATACACAAATATGTTGTGTTGTGTGGTTGCTTAATTGCTAGGTGGTAGTGGAGATGGGAAGAAACGAGAAGATGTCTCACTGCTCGTACTTTAGCAGTATGTAGTAATTGAACAAAAGGGAATGTTAAATGGTTCTGTCACCTCCCTCTACTGCACTAGGCTTATATAGTCTTTGCCTCGTTAGCTTGCAATTGCTCTCGCTTGGCTTACGTGTTAGATGCTAGGGCTTTTCAACCGTCATCAACAAACTTGCGACGCGTCGCGTCCAATCTGGGGAATCACATTATGCATTGGAAAGCTCGCTTGGCGCGTCGTACGGCTTGATTAATTGTGCGTATATGTGCGTACCGGGAGGTACTCGTAGTACAATACGCATCAATACCCTTGCTAAAATGCAGTAGCGACGTACCCACGTTGTACGTCCTTTCGATGGAAAAGCACGAATTAGAATTAGTAACAAGTACATGTACAATGTCATGCAATGTACTCTTGCAGGACAGAACTCGTCACATAGGGGTTGTAAAGATAGCAAGGGTGCATGGGTAGTAATCCTTAGTTCTTGTGGCCGCTTACAATATTAAATCCTCAACAACCAGCAATAGTGTAGGTGGATTGATGCGGGTCACTTGCTAGGTCTACCGTGTCGTAGATGACACGGTCGAAACCCTACTCGTAAGACCTAAATGGCAGCTGGGGAGGGGGGCTACTTGGCAAGCAACTCATCAACCCTAGCTTTTTACGTCGGTTCGCCACCTCCCCCGAAGATATGAATGATCGCTTTTGGGTGATGTCCCCCCTTCCATTCATGGCGCCAATCACTTTACAAGAAAAAGGAGTTTTTTTCTTGTTATAGTGCCAAGCCCTCCCTCATATTCCTTTCGTTGTAGTTCATGTATCGTACAGCCCCCGAAATGTATTGCTCCGAGACATGGGCCTTGCTCCTTCTCGCATTATTTGAATGGTCCGACGCCCAGACGGGTAGGGCAAGCCTTTCTTGGCTTGTGCCGGGAATGCATTCATCTTTGTTTGCATATTATTGGAAGGTTTTAGTTGGTTAACCTCCAACACTTGCCTCTTGTGGGATTAGCGCATTACGGTACGGTTCTCGTACAATCGTACGTAATGCACTCACACGAGAGTCACCTACTCGGGAGCATGATCGATGTTGAGTTTGATGTTTGTTTTGAACGTCTGCTCTCAGTCGTGTTTGCAAAACGTTGCTTGTAGAGGGTGACGGTGCGGGCTTACCTGCCCGTCCCATATCCCGGGGGCGCAAGATAAAAACCTCATTAGCATGTTCAGTCGCCGATGCCAGCATGTTTTGTAATTATGTTTCTGAATATTCATCTTATCCCGGCGCTTCCGCTTTATTCTTATACTGGTAAAATATTGGGGTTTAACGGTTAGTTAACGTACCATGTTGAGTCCGCCTAAGGCAACGCGCGGAAACAAAGCGTCACAAGCGCAGTAAATTTTCCGCGGCGGACGCCCACCTGCTTTACCTATAAAGCAGCTCCTCTAGTTGGTAGCAGCCAGGCGCCCGCCGGCGGCGCAGCGGCGGCGGCCCCGGAGGGGGGTGCGCTCGCATGCCCGTCGGTATCCCCTCACCTCCCCGTGGTGAGCGATGGTAGCCCCGTAGCCGTGCCAGGCCTGGCACGGTAGGGGGCTAAGAGGGCCGACAGCTCGATCCGTAGGATCAACAGCTGACGGGAAAGCCATGTATAGAGGGCTTTTGAAAAAATATTTTCTGTGCGATACCGGCACCAAGATCTCCCGCTCGGCCCGTCCGATATGTTTTTTCGCATATAGATACTCATGAATACAGTCTTACTTTGAGGGGTGGGGCCTGTACTACGGCAGCGTTTGATGGCGAGGAGGGTACGGCCGGATCAGCGGTGGGAGGCGGGTGTTGGAGCTGGTGGTTGCCAGCCGGGAAGCAGCGCCAAGAAAGGGCGCTCGCTAGCCGTCGACCAGCCCTGTGCGTGTCGAACCTTCCCGAGGGGTGAGGCAAGACAAGGCACGGGCCGGTGGCCGGTCGCTATCGGAGGAGCGGCTAAGTGCGGCGGCGGAGATCCTCTGGATCAGCCGCCGCCGGAAAGCCATGTACGGAGGGCTTTTTCGGATACGAAACTAATGTCCGTACCCGGCGTCGAGGTAGTTGGGAAGCAGCACCAGGGCAAGGCACTCACGAGCGAGCCGCCTCGTCGACATGCTACATCTCCCCGGGGGAGGAATAAGCTTGGTCGGCAAGGAGGACGGTCGCGACGGAAGGAGCGACACGATCTGGCGGCGACGGCCCTTGGGTTGAAAAACCCCGCACGGAGGGTTTTGCATAATTTCCGGGCGCCCGCGGCCCGCCGGATCCGACTTCGGTGACCTGCCCCCCCCCCCCCCCCCCCCCTCTTCGACAACCACTGCCCCGACAGACCTAAATGATCATATGATCCCTTGAGCGTGGGCCCGGGTGAGTGCGGAGGCCCCTGCTCGGTGGACGCGCGATCAGAGGGGGGGGGGGTACGGACACATGCCGGACTATCTGACAGGTACCCGGGTACCAGACAGCGAAAAAACCGAGGGATTGAGAGGGGGAAATCTAGGCGCAGAGGCAGGAGCGCCCATTTTTTTTCTATGTCTGTGTGTCTAGGTCCCCCCCCACTTGTCCTCGAGGTGACGGGGGACCTCGACAAGGAGGACCGTCGCGTCGGTGGACGCAACACGACCTTGGGGCGGGGTTTACGGGATGAGGCGGCGGGATCGACGAGCGATCGCGAGAGGAGGGGTTTTTTGCCAGCCTTTCCCCTCCTACCTTCGGCAAGACCGAAGTAACGCGGGAGCTAGATTAGGCTGGCCCGACGTCCGAACGCCGATCGGCCTAGGCCGATCGGCACCCCGGTTCGGTGGGAGCGGGCCGTGCATCGTGAATGTCGAGCAGCAGTTTAGTTTTGCATTTCTCGACAAGTTGATTAATTTTTAGATCTGTTTTTCTTGATTACAAAATTATTACGATGTTACTGCTTAGGCGGGGGGGCTGTAGCAATTGCTGCGGTTGCTTGCAGTTTTTTTAACTCCCGAGGAACGTCGAGACACAGTAAAGCTAGGTGTGTCGATAGGTGTACTTAGTCGAAGAGACCCGGGCCCAACTTGCTAATAAGTCCTGAATGGCAAAGTAGAGTGGCCCGAGAGACAACAGTCGGTCCAGTTTGCCGGCACATGTTGTAAACAATTTCAATTTTAATTGGTAGCAGCCACCTTCTGCCTTTGCGCTCGCCCATTCGGCTCGCGCAACATGCATCGTAGCTCTCGTAGCTGCGCAAGGTGACAGCTTACACTCGACCGCGTCTAACACGGCCGAGACTCTTTATCCTGCTCAAAACACGATGCCTACAGACAGTCAAGTCGACGACGAAATTCGCGACGCGCCGGAATTTGTCAAATCATTAGAATTCAAACAACATGACCAACGCTTACTCACTAACACTGCCGCATTAGAAGAGCGACTTAATGGCCGTTTCAACAAGCCTTTACCGAAGTAACGGCCACGCTTAGCTCAAACATCATCACCCAACCAACATCAGTCAAACAAGTTAGCACACAACTAGCCAGTCCCGTCGTCCTAGACGACACGCCGAAGGGTTGAATTGCGGAGCACGACGCCCGTAGCGTACAGCTGCCGACCGAGCGACCCTCGATCAACCCCACCGTGCGACCCATGGCCCCAGTCCCAGCGACGACGGTACCCACAGTAGCCCTGCCAGATGAGGACTACCACATCGACACATAGCTATGGGGACCCTACATTGCCCCAGGCCTCGAGCTACCCCCCCGACATCTCGACGGCCCACAAATCTGGAAGCTTACCTGTGACACATGCCGCCACCTCTCCGCCCACCGGCACAACGCCACGCTCGAAGAATACCGCGCCACGGCATGTCACGCCGCCTACGCCGCCTGCGTTAACACGGCGAGCATATAAACTCTCGAAGACATTCAAAATTACCCCAAGGACTCACCGGAATTCGCGGCGGCGGTCGTCACCCTGCGTCAAAGCAAAAACACCCACAACGCGCTCGAGGAGGCCGCCCGTGTGCGGATATCCCACATCCGACACACCAAGGGCGGAGGGGAGACGAGCGATTCGGACCGCGTTTTCGCGGTACTCGCCTACGAGCGTTTCCTCAAACTGCGACCGGACGTTGCCTCCTCCGAGTACAACAACCTACACCGAGCGTTCATCGACAAAACACTCGAGTGTTCGCTACTCGCTAGCGCCAAAGCCGCCGCGGGAGCTACCTTCGCGCGCAAGACCCCCGACCGACCCGCCCCCGACCGTCCAACGCCGACTCCGACCCCACGACCCCAACCCAAGCCAAAGCCACCACCGAGAGCCACTACCTTTTGGGCCGTCACCCGCGATAAACAACCGCACATGTGGACGGCTGGGACCATCACCGAGTGTATTCGTGAGGCGTGCAACACCATTGGCGCTTCACCCCC
Source organism: Tetraselmis chui (assembly GCA_026401115.1). NCBI lineage: Eukaryota > Viridiplantae > Chlorophyta > Chlorodendrophyceae > Chlorodendrales > Chlorodendraceae > Tetraselmis > Tetraselmis chui. Next base: position 54,782 of record JAPMLY010000280.1, read on the forward strand.
CACGCAATTCAAGTGGACATCGCATAGCCTACGGAAAGGCGCGGCGTTAGCCGCCGCATGCATCGGTGCACCCCTCACCAAGATCCGCTACATGGGTGGCTTGTCGAAAACCAACGACGTCGTCACTGGCAAGTACATCGACCCCACCATGAGCGAAACCCAAGCGGCCTGGCTATTCTTTGGGTGGCTAGTCGCCAAACCCCCGGATAAGTAGCCTATGCAGACCTTCATTCTCTATAGATGGCGTAATCTGACTTCCAGTCGCTAAATTCTTTTACTGGTAAAGTATTGGGGTTTAACGGTTAGTTAACGTACCATGTTGAGTCCGCCTAAGGCAACGCGCGGAGACAAAGCGTCACAAGCGCAATATATTGTCCGCGGCGGACGCCCACATGCTTTACTTATAAAGCAGCTCCTCTAGCTGGTAGCAACCACCTTCTGCCTTTGCGCTCGCCCATTCGGCTCGCACAACCCACCCACCCTTCCCTGATCAAGCGCTGAATAGAAATAACACCTCTGAATAGGTGTTTTAATGCCTGTTTCTCCAAATTGTAAGCAAGCTGTCATCTTTGGCATAATCTGACTCCCAGTCGCTAAATTCCATAATTTCGCTGCTATGGCGGTATGCGCTACTCGCAGCTGCACGTGCCGGTGACACCGCGGATGACGACGGTGTCAAAGTCGTGCAGAGGCGGCGGTAGCGAGCAGCACACAAACCCCGCTACCCTCACTTGTTGTTGGTGTCACACAGCATACTAATAAAACTCGCGTAAACTGTTACAGCGATACACAGGGTAGGTGCGCTGGTCCGAAAGCGTCTTACCCGTCGTCTTAGTTGCCTCTTGGTTTAGCGCCGGCGCGCCGCCCTCCCACGTCTCGTTGGTTTTTGCTGACAGAAACCAGAGATAAAACAATAACCCTGTTAATTAAAACTTGTGTGTCTTGGCCCGTAACTGCAGGTTCTTGTGAAACGCTGCTGACGCAGCCTATTTCTTGCGTGTGAAGTGCAACATAATACCGCACTGGCGCCCACTATAAGTGGTTGTCGTTTTGCGCGACACGGAGGTCGCGCAGTCGATTCCAGGTGCGTCTCAGGTTCTCTAGGAGTCGTTTCATTTTGTTTTGTGGTTTCGGATTTGCTCACAAACAATAAACCGAGGAGAGGGTCTTTCCGGATGGAGCACTGACTCAAGGTGCAAGCTACGCAGACAATCGACCCGACAGCCAACTAACTGGCTTCGGTAACATAACGTAAGGGCGGGCTTTATTGTAGTAGCACCTGAAAGTTGCGCACTTTCGCTCTTCCCTTTTCTTTCACAAACACTCACAGACACACACGCTGACAGTGACGCAGACATACGCACTCCCTCTCACTCTCTCTCTCTCTCTCTCTCTCTCTCTCTCTCTCTCTCTCTCTCTCTCTCTCTCTCTCTCTCTCTCTCTCTCTCACACACACACACACACACACACGCACGCACCCTCCCTGCCATTTGCTGAAACGGTCCCCGAGCACACTAGTGTAGTGTTTATCTTTTCCTTTGGCAGCCCGAGAGGTATCCAGCAGCAGTAATTTCCAGTGTAGTCGTTCGTAAACATTTTTACCCTCTCCGGCGGTCAATTTGGATTCGCAAGCTGTGCTGCGCAACACTTCGTTGAGTCCCTGGAATTGAGTGTTGAGTGAGTTTGAGAGTTTCTCGCTGGCTCGCTGGCGGGAGCGTCCAATCGGACCCTGTTGTTGTCATTGTGGAGGAGTGGGTTTGTCATATTCGATGATAATCGCGAGGCGTCGAACTTTTGATATATCAGGAGTGTAACACCACCAATAGCGTGAGGATCATTCATGAGCAGGGGCGCCAAAATTACGTACCACAACATATCGTGAACTTTGACATCGGTTGCTCGAACGTGTTTTGAGTGTCGCTTACTGCCAATCGACAGCAGATTGAAGATGTCTCGCCCCGGAACAAGCACCGCTCCGGGATCAGCGTCAAGTGACGACGAGGTCGGGGCAGGGGTGGACGCTTTTCGTCGCAGCGATCGAAACACAGTGGAGGAGTACGTTGCTCGTTTCGAGGTGGGCAAGGCGCAGCAGGAATGGAGGGAAGCCGAGGAAGCCTGCGGTTCGGGCGGGAAAGCGAAAGGAACTGGGGATTGTACACACGTTGTGAGCGAGGACGATGCCGGGGAGCCGTCTGGAGCGGCTGGCCAAGCTATCTTAAATCAGGCAGCCGACGGAGGGGAGGTGCTGAACAATAATGCAACAATAGAACAGGTCGCGGGCACGATTCATTCCCGACTCGACATGGAGACGTGCCTCCGGCAGCGGCACGTCCATCGCAAGCGGCAGCACTGGAAACGGCAGCAGCGGTTATTGGTTCAGTTGCGGGCGCTGCACGCGATGCGGGAAGAAACGCGCAACATTCGAGACAGGCTGCTCTCACAGGTTGTGGCCGCCAGGCCGCAGTTCCCAGAGCCGCAGCAGAGCTGATAAGAATAGAGAGCACAGAGAGCGCCGCCGGCCGCAGCGGTGGAGGTGACTATTAGATAGGAACGCCCGAGTGTCCGTTCTTAGGGACGGACAATACCCGTATAGACGATGCCTACAGAATTTATTATTGGGTTTTACTTAGGTTGTGCGCATAGGCAGTGAAAGTAGAGAGGGAGGTATCAATGGATGTAGTTGGGCGCTTTTGGGGGCTCTACTAGCGTCGCCCCACCTGTTTTTGGGTGGCTGTCTTCTGACGTTTCGGACTCTGCAGACTGGCGTTACTCGCGTGGATAGATACTTCCTCTGCCTGGATCAGTAGTGTCATGTGAACAGTTGAGTTATGGCTAGCCTGTGCCGTCCTTGACAATTAAGCTAATTGAGCGGCAGGCATGTACTCTACACCCTCCTCTCATTTCATTCCTTCCTCAGCGTGGCAGTCATAGATTCGCTCTAGCGGATGCAGGCCGCCCTCCTCGGTTTCTCTGTGTCGGCACTACCGAGCATCGGAGTATAAGGATGTCAAAACGTCGCGTAGCGGCGTCTTCAGGCAATCGGAACATGGGGGGCGATACCCCAGAGCTGCTATTGCACCGTCTGCCGAATTTGCCATTCTAGGCATTGCAAGGGACAGTTGTTCTGGTAATAGCTCCTCCCTGTCTCGTCGGTGTAACAAAGGACTTGAATGAGATGAGATTAAAGGATATACTTCACCCCACCTGCAGCCATCACGCTACCAGAGACCCGTGTGTGTGTATGATGGGAGAGGTGGGGAGGGATGGGGGCAAGGAGAGGAGTAGAGATGGTTAACACGCGCAAATATCTGCCTGGCGGGCTACGACCGCGCTGTCACTGCGACGATAGTAGGCGAGCGGAAGCGTGCTTGATTAGATCGTAGCTCGCAATGGACAAGATGCCGATGGCGTGCTTGTTTACATCAGGGCGAGCTAGGAGAAAAACCAGGACACCGCCATGAGCAAACCTAACAGGTAGTGCTGTTCAACTGGCCTAGACGCGGCTAAGCTATATATCCTTTCTACACCAATGAAAAGGTCGACCGCCTACTTGCGGTTCACCCCTTCCCCCTAACCCCTCATTGGTTGGACATAATTAATCTACAAGTCTGCGTATATTGCTGACTCTCCCTGCCATCGAAACCTGAACCCCTCAACTACCTCATTCCACAGCCATTGCCGGCTGACACCAGGGCCCTCTCTACCGCACACCTTCCACGGTGGCAAACTGTAACGGGCTTGCTGCAGAACCTACACCTATCCTACGCTTGCGGAACGCCTGTGGACTGACAGCCAATCTAACGAGCCCTGTATCGCTGTCCATTAGTGGTAGTGCGGCCAGACAGCCTGCAGGCAGCGGAAGCGTTGCTCCATCACCTGCCTGATCATATCCTGTGCTGACTGCCACATCTGGGAGTGCATGTCCTCCAGGCAGTTTCGCTCCACATCTAGGTGTACCTGTCGCTGGAAATGCCGTCGTTTCATATTTACGTGAGCACGCCTGTTCTGCACCATCTCCGTCAGCTTGGTCTGGAGCTGCTCCACCATTTGCACCTGTGCCTGAAGGTCTTCTGCCTCGTGCCCATGAGCGGCCCCAACAGCATCCATGTCTACATCAACAAAACCTGCCATCCCTTTGCTACTGCTGCTTTCACGGTCTGAGGTGGCGACCGCAATAACAGGAGCCCGAAGAGGTGGCTCCTGGGCAGCTTGGCGTGACGCGTCGATGTGTATTTGTAATACGGGCGACCTGCGACATGACGAGACCAATGTGGAAATGCCAGTGAGTTCAGGGTACACACAATTGCGAGTCAGAGGTGAATCCTGGCAAATTAAGTCCTGCTGTGTCATTCACCTGACGCAAGCGGCCAGCAGGAACATCCATCTAACTGTGGATCGTGCAATTTCTCATGATTGTGTATTCATAGACTCAACGTCTAACTACCTGGTCACAGCAGAGACAGCTCTGCTGATGGTTGGGTTCGCGCAGATGATGAGTCACCGCCAACCAGCGAAGAGTCTCACATTCCCCGTCCCGACGAATTGGGGAATACTGGCAACCCAAAGGTTACAGGCTTGGATAGATCACGCGGCTAGCCTGCTCTCCCAGGCGGCCCCTGGACTGGGCTGTGCATACGGATTCGCTCGGCAGACTGCAAAGGGAGCAATCAGTTGAGTGCAAACCCAAAATCATGGCTACTACATGTTATTGACAGATGAGGCACGGTATATGTAATGGTGGAGCACAGAAGCTGCTGCACGTGCGAGATCATATGTGTGTTTGTGTGTGAGTGCCTGCGTACGTGCGTGCGTATTTGTGTGGAGAGAGAGAGAGAGAGGGGGGGGGGGGGGGGGGGAGGGGGGCAGGCAATCAGTACAGCAGGTGTATATGTCTGAGCTGTCGTGTTATGTAGCCCTATATCTGGATTGCAAGTTTTCGTGATTAGACCTCTTTCAAAGCAGGAGGCACGAAAATCAAAAGACTGCGCTGGTGACTGTGATGCGGGATAGCTGCAGAAGTGCTAGGAAGGAACTCGGAGTGAGAAGGGTGAAAAGTGCGTGATTAAACGTGTGGAATCAAGACAGTCACAGAAAGTACGTACGTCGTTTGAATCAGCAGGCACACTAAGCACCAGGTCAAGGGTAATTGCTAGCTACTGCCACTATCTAGCCATACTAGAGCTGAGTAATGACTTCGTAAATAACATACGTAAGTGTAATAGCTGCGCTCCGTGAGAGTCTCAAGGTATCGAATGCAACTCGGTGACAGCGCATATCGCTTGAGAGTCAAGCAAGTTGTCTGACAGTATACGTGCGTCACATCACAGGGGTGTATCAAAACAGTCTACCATCTTACATTGGGATCCAAAAAATATCTGTGTGCTAATACCTGTTCGTTTGTCGGATGAAATTGCGTCAAGGATAATGGGTGCATTTACTATTTATATACAATTATACACATACGGCGCCAACGGCGAAGTCGGAAGGGCGAGAATTTACCGGACGTATACCCTATATTTTGGGAATGTGAAGCGGCGCGGCGGGTGCGAAACTGAACGCTGAAGGTTTTGGCCTCTACCCCTGAGCGAGATAACATTCTTCCAAGTTAGCCAGCTGCGCAGTCCAGCTAGTCCTCATGGCAAATCATTTCGAAGTCGGCGAATTGCCATCCAGAGGCAAATCCAGGACTGTTTCCTGTCTTATTAGGTGCGTGCTGGGACGGTAGGTTGCAATAAGATGCGATAGCACTGCCTCGTTACGATACACATTATCGGTAGTGAACATACTATTTTCGGAGCTTAGAATTATGCCTATGGATCATAGGCATTTAGTAACAGCACGTGCGTCAGTAGAGTGAAATCGCGTCCTCGTTCGGGAGTTTCCATGCGTAAATTTCGAAAATAAGAAATAAGCAGCACTATATTGCAGTATTTGAGTTTCCAGCTCTTAATCAAGAGTGCAACTCCAGACGGCCCACATCCTATTCAAATACCACCGGGCTTAACAAGTATGCGGGTGGTCCAGTGTTCATTTGCGAGCTACTGGCGCTTTAATCTGTCTTCGGCTGTCAATTATTATTGCACCACATTACCACTACACTGCCAAGTCGTGGTGATCTTGGTCTCAATTTGTGCTCGCAATATGGAGACGGTGAGCTACTCACCCCAAGTTGTCGCTATCCCTGGTTGTTCTTGGTTTCCCCGGCCCCGTATTCCCTCCCGATATGGTGGCGTAGCAAGAGCGCTCCATCGAGCCCGGCAGCAAGCAGCACAGCACTACCCCGGGATCACTCCCGGACTCTCTCGGTGAACGATGTTGCTGTCCTGCTTGTTGTCTCACGGCACCAAGATAGGCCTGCTCGCAGATGCCTCAACTGGACTCTTTCCGCCTTGTTGGGGAAAAAATGTTTCCTGAGCAAGCAGAATTTGCAGACGTGGGCTGGTGCGACTGCGCGAAGTTACCGACTGGTTTTCGACCTCTGGGTGGCCCTCTGACTACTGTGTGCGCTAAATGAGTGCCCCCTATCCCGCCCCGCTTCCTTGTTTATCCTACAGGTACATCAGAAAATGGGGACATTTAACAAACGTATGGATAAGGACGAATAAGCAGATATTTCGTACCGGGGCTTACTGGCTACGTGGTAGTTGGTATGGCTTTTTTTAGAAATTCGAAAGCGCGTCGATGAAGATTTTAGTATCAGACGAAAAGATTTGTCACTGCCGCATACTCTGTGGTCCCCCTCTCGGCATGTAGCTTAATATCTCGTATCATGTTTCGCCGATTGTGGCGAAGATCGCCTAACGTGCTGACAGTGCTCTGTTCATTGTATATTTATACCGAGTAATCTGACGCGGCATCCCGAGGTATCAAGACGAAGCAAAACGTACTAAAACGTACCAAATAATTGCTAGAAAAGTGCGTGAATTGATCGTCATACCGTCGAATACGATTTTACCGTTATTCGCCACGATTATTTTCCGTATTTTTTTCAGCCAGTAGACACGTGTTATCTGTATTTGATGTAATTAACCGCGATTGATATGTTTCATATCTATAATGAATTATCCCACATATCTTTTTCTTGTAAGAAAATTTCTTTTTGCAAAAAAAAATAATAATAATAATCTCACATGTTATCTCTATCCAACCACGGTCGCGTATAGTACCTAGGTACTACAAAAGGGCATGCGTTGTCGACCGACGAATAGGGCACCAAAACGTCCGCAAAATTCACTCATCTTCTGGCAGATTGCCCTTGACACTAGTATCTTAGAATTCTGGCATTTGTGGGCACTTCGCACCAAGCCCGGAGAGGCGGCGGACCTCTCAATCATGGCATCTTGGCCGGGGATGGTTGAATCTGCCGTTATATTTTTTCGAACTCTTGCCCACAGCGCACCACGCCAAACGAGCGCCCCAAATTATATGAACGGATAGTCCTCGACCCAAACAACACTTTCACGGTGATAGCCCCTTCGGGAAAAGGCGCATGCGCGGGCAATCGCCGAGGAAAGGTGAAGTACCTAGGTACTACTATTTCCGATACGAAATGATACTAGCTAACATGCTTATTTTCAAACGCCGGCTAGACCGCCCGTGTAGCCATTGTACTTCCAAACTCCAACAGTACAATGGTTGGGGACTTCATAGCGAGTATCGAGGTTGCACGCTCTTCTCCTACTTGGGGTTGCCGTATTTCGGAGGTCTGATTGTCCCGGGTAAAGTTGTAGGGGGGCCATAACCTGTTGGAGTTTGGAAGTACAATGGTTACACGGGTAGTCTACCCGGCCCCGCTAGGGGGCCAACAGTGGGGACAAAGGGAGTGAAAAGAGAGAGATGGCGGCCGGCAAAGGCACCGGCAGGGCCGGCCGACCGCCACTAACGGGGAAATAGAGTACCACTATTAGTACAACACTAAGTACTAAGATAAGGAGTAGCTACATTGTACATAAGGACTACTAGGTAATGCAATGCTAGTTCTAACACCATCACCAGTCAAGAGCACGTAAGAGACTGAGTAGTAAGTCGACGTTTGCGGGTACCGGTGAAAGATCGGGAGTCCGAGCACGACCACGCGGAAGACGGGAGCGGTGGTGGAAGGTCTCACGAAGCGCGACATACAACCCAGCAGTCCACGGAGCGAGGTGCATAAAAGGAAGGCGCGGACGGTGTGTGCGAGGAGGGTGAGGAAGGCGGCGGTGAGGAGGTTGGTCAATGCCGGCTCATATCATATCCTCATATCCTCACGCCGACGAGGATTTCGCATGGTTTTGCACGGCCGTCGCTCCAAAAAGTTTCACCTCCAGCGTACCCGCCTACCCGGTACCGCGATGGCTAGCGCAAATAAGCTTGGAGTGCGCGGGCATGGCGGCGTCATGGACTTATGGAAGGCAGCGATTGCTTGTGCAATTTGTATTTGTAGCGGTTGCAACAGCTATATGTATCTGCGGCTGCGGAAATATATGTAACGCGCCTTTCGAGTACCTCGTTTCCGGCTGCAGAGGGACCTGAATGTACATATTTACTGCACTTGTAGTATTTGTACGACTGTCTGCGGGAACGGCTACGGATTTATATAAAACGTGGTCTTTTAAAACGTGGTATAAAAGACCACATTTTGTATGAATCCGTAGCCGTTCCCGCAGATAGTCGTACAAATACTAAAGGTGCAGTAAATATGTACATTTAGGTCCTTTTGCAGCCGGAAACGAGGTACTCGAAAGGCGCGTTTCACATATTTCCGCAGCTTCGAAGCGGCTACACATTTTTCGATATCTGCGGGCGCCAGAGGCGTCCGCACAATCAAATCCGCGGATCTTTTCGATCTGCGGGTACAGATTTATATGAAACACCAGTGTTAAGATGTGCGGATCCGTGGATGTCGCGATTAAATAATTCGTACACGGTACCCGGATTCTGCAGCTGCGGATTTATATGAAACGCATCCTTATTTTCTCCAAGCGTCACTCGAAGCGTCACTTATTTTCTCCAGCACTAGACACCCCACTTTGCTCCTAAAAGTATGTATACCCACGACCTTTTTTCCGAAAATGTGGAATACGTGTTGCCCGCCCGTATTTGCGAAAGCCCTGACGACGACGACACCGACGACAAAGCGGTGCTCATTGCGGATTCTTCGGAGCCAAACACGGAGAAAGCAATGGTGCTTGTTATCACTTCCCCCTATTATTTCGCAAATTAGGTAGTATATTACAAATTAAGTAGTGGCAGGGCAGTGGCAGTAGTGCCTGGTCGCTAAGCGGGGGCGGCGGTATTGTCGACATTTCGGCTAGATGCTGCCGCGGCTGGATATGTACTCTTGATATATGCCGTTTGCTAGACCCCGCGTCTCTTATGTATGTGACGAGTACATTCATGTAACATGACATTGCATGACATGGTACATGTACTCGTTACTATTTCCAATTCGTGCGTTTCCATCGGAAGGACGTACATCATGGGTACGTCGCATATTGCAATTTAGCGAGGGTTCAAATGCGCACCTTACTACCAGTACCTCCCGGTACGCACAAGTACGCAGAGTAAATCTAACCAACTAGACGACGCGCCGAACGAGGTTCCCAATGCTGGACTAGCCGCGTCGCTAGTATGTTGATGACGGTTGGAGAGCCCCAACATCTGACATGTAGACCAATTGAGAGCAAGTGTAAGCTAGCTACGCGAAAGCCATTTAAGCCTAGTGGAGTAGACGGAGGTGACAAAACTTTTTAACAACTCCTTTGTCCAGTTCCAATCTATTGTTAAGCACTAAACAGTTAAGCGTCTTCACATCTCTCCATCTATCAGCACTTTCACCTGCTGAGACAGCGACATCAAGCAAAACATAAGATATTTGTGCCATCATTTAGCTTTGAGAAGGCCAACTACCACACTTGTTTCGGAGCTCATTGGTCGACGCACGTTTTCGTTGTTGCTTGACTCATTCGACGTTTTCTGATTGATCTTAAATGGCTTCAGTCGGACCTGGTAATTACGTGTTGATCGTAGTGACTATCGGAGGTTCTAAAGCCTCATACATTAAGCTCGTACCGCGTGAACCTCGTACTGGTAAAACTTGGTTTCCTGCCGGTTCAGTTTTACCTTACGAAGAGCATGTCGACGCCGCCGTTCATGAGTTACATGAGGAAACTTGCCTTATTCTGACTTCCGACGACTTAACTATGTTGATTAACAACCCGGTTCGAGTGTCGTTACCTTAAGGCAAACATCAGCTCTTTGACGTCTTCTCGGCATTTGTTCCGGTGCCTTTCGTCTCATCTAATATATGAACTCCTTGTGCAAGTTGATATGACACAATCGATAATTAATCCTTATGGTACTTACGTTGTTCCAACCACGATTGACATTGACGGTCTTTCGCTTACGCCGACTAAGATTGGGCGACTTCGTGACGTAATACGTAAGTTTGAGTTACTTCACTTTGGCTACGTGGCTCAATGGGAGACTTTTCGTCGAGCGGTAACTACCAATCATCTACTATGTCACGAGGACACGTCAATACCGAGGCAGTTTCTTTTCTACTCTCGTTTCTCGACTGCCGACTCTTGCCATGTGTGGATATTGATAAGAGGCCACATTAATCGGTTGTGCACACCGATATGAATGTGGTGAGACACCGACTGATTAACGTATGGGAGTTCCAGCCCCCACAACCAATTTTGTTGGCCCGACCGTCACTCTTACTGAGACGCATCGTAAGGCTGCAATTAGCTCTCGCTACAAGTCAGATCGTGACGCACGTAAACTTTATGGTGGTGGTGGTGCGTGGCTGTTTTGTGGACTTTAGTGATTGCGTGTTCCATGGCGCGGCGCATGCATTCGTGGTCGTATTCCGGGTTAGCGATGTTAGTGCCGTGCCAATTGTGGGGTAAGTTATTGCCGCTGGATGAGAAGACGGCGTCTCTGGGTAGAGTGAGTGGTAGGTGTGTGTGTGCATAGACTTGTTGAACTGGGTATGAGTAGAGTTCTGCTTGTATATGAAAGGTGGTGCGAAGGGCGGAGAGGATGTCCTCCCGAGTGGCCCATTTGTTGCGTGTGGTGGTGGCGAGAATGGGGAAGTGAATTTCGGAGAGGGAACCGAGTCGTGAGATGAGGTGGTAGACCTCCTCTTCGAATGTGCGGTGTGTGAGGTCGGGGCGGAAGAGTTAGTATAGGTGTCGGGTGCGGGGGCCGGAGAGGGTGGTGACCGCGCAGCCATCGGGGGTGTGTTAAGAGTTGGGAACGGATAGTTACACGGAGGTCGTGCCGGCCCCACAAGGGGGCTGGCTGTGGTGACTAGAGAAGTGTGAGGAGAGAGATGGCGGCCGGCGAAGGCACCGGCAGGGCCGGCCGACCGCCACTAATAGGGAATAGAGTACCGCTAATAGCATAACACTAAGTACTAAGATGACAATTAGCTACCTTGTACATAAGTACTAGGCAACGGGATGCTAGTGCTAGCACCCCCCCTCAAGGTAGCCGAGGTCTTGACGTCGTCCTAGCTTGCGTCGAGGAAGGTGCCATCTTGGTGGAAGGTGTAGTGCTTGTAGCGTGTGTCTCAAGCCGGGTAGGTGTAGCGACATGCGCTCACAAGAACGTGCCGCTACCGGCGAGCTACCGATGAGAAGCGGTTTCAAATGTACCGCGTAATGTACTATTCTGACATGTAGCGGGAAAAACTGTCCACGGGCGAATTAGCCAACGCATGAGAGCGACCGGCGAGGCAAAAGCAAAGCCAACAAGGCCGTTAGGACCGTTTAGGCACGCACAAGCATAGACGGGCGCTCTTGTTTTTTTGTATTTTGTTTGTTTTTTTTAACTCCCCCCTTTCGCCGTGGGAAAGTTAAGCTCCTCGCTAAGTTAGGTGAGCGTTACGGCGTTGCCTCGGAAAAAACAATAACATTACTAATTAAAGTACCCACGGGCCGAATTTTCGCGGGTCGGTCTTAAAAAACTATATCCGGTCGAGAGCATCGGTAGGCTGAAGGCTAGGTAAGAATGGAAGCTGGGTGGGGCGAGCGTGGCGCCGGGTGCTTTACACACGCTCTTCTCCTTTTTACGTGGGAGATGGTAGGACAGTCGCGGACAATCAGCTCGAAGGCGAAGCGTGGTGTCGGTTGGACGATGAATTACTAGCGTGGCGCCGAGCGGTTTTACACACGCTCTACTCTTTCTTACGTGGGAGTAGGTAGGACTAGCGTGGCGCCGAGCGCTTTACACACGCTCTTCTCTAGTGTAACTTGGTGGAGGGCCCATAACCTGTTAGAGTTGGGAACGGATAGTTACACGGAGGTCGTGCCGGCCCCACAAGGGGGCCGGCTATGGTGACTAGAGAAGTGTGAGGAGAGAGATGGCGGCCGGCGAAGACACCGGCAGGGCCGGCCGACCGCCACTAATAGGGAATAGAGTACCGCTAATAGCATAACACTAAGTACTAAGATGACAATTAGCTACCTTGTACATAAGTACTAGGCAACGGGATGCTAGTGCTAACAGGGTGCAAAGGATGGTTGAGTCGGATAGGGTGGGGTGGGAGTGGATGGTGAATTTGCCGGTGGGGAGCATGTCAATATCTAGGTTGATGGGTACGTGTTTGAAGGATATGAGGGGGTGCGACCATGGTGTGGGGCCGGGGTCGGGTTGGATGGGTTTTGTGGCTAGAACAAAGCCGGTATTGAAGGTGGTAAGGGCGGTGGGGCCGGAGGAGGTCTCATTAATGGTGTCGTGGAGTTGAAGGCATGGTGCCTATGGACATTGTGTAGGCGAGTGAGGTCGTCTTGGCGGCACAAGTCGCACTGCCACGTGGCGGGGCCTTGAGCTGGACGGCATTGGGAGTGGATGGCAAAGTGCGGGCAAGTGCTACATGTTGAAGTGGGGTCTGGGTGGAGGGGGTCGTGGCAAATTGAGCAAGTTCAGGGGGAGGGGTGGGGAAGCATACCGAGGTGGGGGTAGAGGAGATGAGACGGAAGCCGTCGTCAAGTTGAAATTTGATGTCCCATTCCGTGAGGTGTTCCGGGGCCCATTATTCGACGATATATTGTGTTTGGCCGTGTTCAGTGTCCTTATGCTTCGAGATAATGCGGGTGAGGTCACATGGAGGGTAGGGGTTGTCCGAAGGGGAGAGGTAATCCGCTTCGATGTGTGTGGTGGGGGCGAGGGGTGGGGGGTTGTGGATGCGCGGTGGGCGGATGCCGGGGGTGAGGGTGGTGGGTGAGCGGGGGAGGTGGGGAAGTAGGAAGGGAATCCAAGATGGGTGGGTTGTGGCGGGTGGGTTGGCGTGTTTTTGGCGTGTTTAAAGGTTGGGTGTGTTGTGGGAAGGCGGTTGTGAATGGTGTATGTGGATTCGGTAAGGACCGCGGCGAGGAGACAGATTGGGACTGAGAGGGAGTCGGTGGTGACTTCGGGTATTGATACGGATTTGCGTGGCTTGTGGAGGATGGAGGAGCTGGAGGCGCGGAGGAGGACTTGTGGCCATGTGGTGATATTGTTGTGCAATAGGGGTATGAGGCGGTGGAGGAGGGATTTGTGTGTCTAACGGGGTGTGAAGTCGCAGTATGCTTGTTTGGAAGTGTGTGGGTCGGTGATGTGGGTGGCTTTGTCGGAGAGTGAGGCGAGGAGGGTGTCGTCCTGGCGGGTGAAGTGGGCGCGGAGTGTAGTGGCGATGGGGTTGGTGAGGGAGCGGGGGGGGGGGGGGGGGTTATGATGGAATAATGTGCCGGCGTCGCGTTGGGTTCGGACTAGGCATCGGAGTGTGGGCGGTGAGGATGACCTGTGTGACATGATAGATTCTGTGGGCATGTTGTTGTACGCGATGGAAATAGTGTGAATGTATGTTCTTGCCATGTGGCCTCTATAGCCGGGGGTGTTCATAATATTGTGTAGGTGACTGACACCGAGTTTGCCATGTTGCGCCATTAGGTGGGTTGATCGTAGGCTGGTCAACCCCGGGAGTTAGCTAGCCGAAGAAAAACCACTTTTATCGTCATGCAAGGGCACTAGGGTCGATGTAGTCAAGTCCTCCGCTCGACTCGTTTGACCAACCGCCGAAGTATTTATTCTTTTGTAGCGTAACTCCGACGTTGTAGGCGACTGTCCCGGCTCCTTTCCGTAAGGAATGCGAAGTCCGGTTGAATCATGCTAGGGGGTGCTCTTGTAGCGCTTTCGTGACCTCAGTGTGTACACTAGGCGGCAGCTTGCACAAAACTTTACGCTCCGCAAACACTCCGCTTTGTCCCTTCCTTGTACGATGGTAAAGGCGAATCCGAACAAACATGATTATAGAACCGAATTGGCTGCGACTTGTTCGAATTAATACAGCCGTTACAACGTCCTTTAACTGTCGCTTTAACTCCTCCGGTTTAGCAAGCGACAAGCGATTAAGCTTGCGACGCCGCATCGGTCCAGTGGTGTATATTGGGCGATTCCACGGTCGACTAGCATGCGGGGAGTCCACATGCTGAAGAAATCCCGGAAAGTCATCGACGAGCATCTTCAGTAAGTCATCACGATGGTCGTCGCTGAGCTCGTCGCCAATATGGAATTCAGACGGAGGTCGATGTTCAGTAGCCACCAAATATACCATGAATTGTTTTGCAGTTCGGCCCTTTGCTCAAGCAGACTTCCGCATTTAATTCTGAACTTTAGTCGACGATAAGCGTAGACACTCGGGACGTCTCTCAATTATTTGCCTCCATCACATTGGTCTCAGTCACATTGTCATGCATCAAGGTAAAAAGTCGATGGGCAACAAACTTAAGAGTCGCTTGTTCATCGTCCAACCATGGTAAATCTAAAATGATGTCGGCAAAAAACAAAGGCCGTGAAACGTCTGTACAAAGTCATGCTAGGCGACAGTGAAAGAGATGTTACACACCTTTGTTGACGTAACTCGTTGGTCATTAGCAAGTCGAACATGGATCCAAGTATTCGACTTACGCGTTTGTAAACCCATGCGCGTAACAAAGTCTTCCGAGACGAAATCCAGCGTCGCAACGCAATCCATCAACGTTGTTTGTTGTCGTTGACGAGCCAAAATAGAAACCGACAAAATAATTTGCATAAGAGGACGAATTTCGGTGCACTTTAAAAGAACAACCACAGAAGTATTTTCGTGAAGCACTTAGCGATGAAGTCCAAATCGTTTGTTGCTCGTATAAGTATACCCCACGTCGGTGTTACATCTAAGGTCGCTGGAAGCATACATTCCGATTCCACTAACCAAAGCTAGACATGCATACATTCCGATTCCACTAACCAAAGCTAGACATGCCATGGAGCATGCGCCACGATATCATGAAGAGTAGCATTCGCTGTCGACTGTCGAGTGAACATCTCCATGCGGGTAGGAAACTCATGGTGCAACTTCATGTTCACTGTGAGCCTGTCGAACTTACCCCATTTTAGTAGAACAAAAATGGCGAGAGTGCACTTTAACGTGGCACGCCGACATTGTTGAAAATGTTGTCCGATTTCATCCTGTGGCTCTCAAGGTGGATTGATGAGAACTCGCGCACTAGCCAAATCTCCCGCTTAGATTGAGTCACTAGGAGAGTAGTGAGGTAAGTCTCCATGCACATTCAACCCCTCATCGTCTGTATACCCCTCCAAGGTGAAAGAGAATTGTTCATGCAAAGGAGCAAAGATCAAACCGACGAGTTTCCAATCGAAGAAACGCCGAGTTTTTTAAATGCCTACTAGACAACCTTTCCTTATCATGCTGACGACGTCCGGCCTTACGAATTGCATTACCTCCTCTTGCTGTTGTCGTCTCCACTACATATGCTTTCGAAGTCGAAGGTTCAGCTTCAACAACAACTAGCGGTGCAAGATGGGCGGCTGAAGTAGTAGCCGGCTGCTCGAATTCATCATCGTGGCAGCATGACCACCATCAATCTTGTTTTTCCGCCTTGTCCGAAGACTCGGATTGTAGGACTGGGCACTTAGACGTGCGATGTCCGTGTTTGTCGCACTTGTAAAAGAGCTATCCATCTCAATAAATTGGCTAGGACTACATGGCACCGTCGCGGCAACATCGCTACAAAAGAAGTACTCAACTGTCAACAAGTTATTTCGAGATCATCAACAACAACCCATCGCTGTCGGCGAGCTACTCGCGGACACGCGACGCGGCCTCGAGGACGCGCGACGCGGCCTAAAAATGCAAGAACAACGAATACTCGCATCCGACGCGCGCCTCCACATTCCGGCACCACAAGCACTCACCCTCCCACAGTCCGCGTCGCAAACACGCGAACACCTTGCGTGGACACCGATTGCGAGACAGGCAATCGCCCAATTTCGAGCTACCCTCGGAATTTGCACGGTTTACGCGAAACTGAAATTGAATTGTTTACAACAAGTACCGAGTGAAACCGGCTAGAGTTTCTGGGGCCTCCCAGCTCCACCAACAAGGGAACTTACAAGCCGGGACTAGACCGTTAGCCTCCTAGTCCTACCTCTCCAAGACTGAGTTTGGGAAGTTTTACTCCCTACACTGGAAGTTTTGCGATGCGTGGCGATGGTGGTAGTGCAACAAATTTATATGCGGCTGTGAGGTGATGAGGAGCGGTGTGTACTTGTGCGGGATTTCAGGCAGTAGATGAGTAGGAGGTTATGAAGCCATTGAACAATATGCAGGCGGAGTTGTGATAGGATGCGGGTGGTATCGAGGCGTGTTTTGGAGATGAGTTTACGGGGGGTCTATGCGGAGTGTGAGGAGGGAGGTGAGGCTAATGATGGTGGACGTGGGGGGGGAGCCGGTGCGGCTCATGACAATGGGGAGGATGTCGATGTCAATACCTAGCCAGCGATTG
Organism: Tetraselmis chui; assembly: GCA_026401115.1. Classification (NCBI taxonomy): domain Eukaryota; kingdom Viridiplantae; phylum Chlorophyta; class Chlorodendrophyceae; order Chlorodendrales; family Chlorodendraceae; genus Tetraselmis; species Tetraselmis chui. The sequence continues at coordinate 71,593 of JAPMLY010000280.1, forward strand.
CTGAGGGCGTTGACCACCGGGGTGTATAGGTCGCGGATGAGTTGCTCGGTGTGCGGGAGTTCAGTATCGGTGCAATACTTTTATTCCCCGATTTAAAACTTTCTAATTGAGGGGTAACGGCGCTTGTTGTTCGCGTGTCCGATGAATCAGGGCTCTAGGAGGCGGATGAAGCCGGATTTGTGGGCATGGGGTTTGAGGGAGGGATGGAGAAGTTCGACGGGGAGGACATATGTGCAAGAAGTGAGAGAGTGGGGGGGAATTCCTTCGTCAGCACCAACAAGGCGGGTTGGCACGTCATAGCATGGTGGCATGTGGCAGTCAAGAAGGGGGGTGTTGATAATGATGGGGGTGCGAAGGACTTGATGGGTTTATTACCGAAGGCCGCTGTGATTGCTTCCCATCGGCCGTTGTGTCGTTCCGATAGGGAGAGGAGCAGTTGTAGGGCGCTTTTCTGTCGGTTTTGTTGGGGGCATGGCATCGACGGGAGTTACATGCCATGTGGTCGTTGCTGGTGTATTGTACACACATGGGGCAGCGGAGGGTGGGGTTACCCGCGATGAGCCGGGTATTGTGGACTCCCCACATGAATTCTTGCACATGAACTGAATGTGAATGAGGGAGGAGTGCTTGGTTTGGAATGAGAAAGCCGCTCCGTCGGAGGCGGCTATGGCAAGTAGGGCGCCGTGTTTTTTGGTGTGTGGAAGGGGGGTATGGGTGTGTTTCATGCTTTATTTGTGTGCGTCTAATTTGAGGTTGGTGTACATGTATGGTGTGGGTTCGCCTTGTGGCTGAGGGAGGAGTGTGTAGGGCCAAGTCCATGTGCCTATATATACGTCAGAACCGGTGTCGTACGTTGTGTCGGGTGGGTGGCCGTCTGCGACTTGGTTGGCTAGCTCGTCGGCGTGGTCGTTACCGAGAGTGTGAGTGTGTGCTTTAATTTTGCCTAGGTGTGTGTGGATACCTGTAGTGCAACGGGTGTGAAGGGTGCGAGTGGTGCATTCGAGGGTTTCGCGGTGGATGTGGTGTTGGTAGGCGGAGGGGCAGCGCATGAAGCCTTGGATAAGACGGAGTGAGCATGCGCTGTCGGTGAAGAGGTGGGTGTGGCCTAGTTGGAGGCCGACATCAATATACGCCAGTTCGGCGCGGTTAATGGTGTGGGAGGGGGGTTGGAGGATGCCAGAATTTTGACGTGGGTGTCCGTGGCAGGGTGGGTCGCGGCAACTTCAAAGGGGACGAGCCTCCCTTTTTGGAGCGGTCAGTGTATACGAAATCCTGCAAATTCCAAGCGAGAACTCTTGGGGGAGTAGGTTAGTGACGTGCGTTCTGCGGGACGGAAAGTGATGAGGTGACTGGGGTTCGGGGGACGGTAATAGATGCCTCGGGAGTGAGGTGAGTATGCGTCGAGGGGGTTGAGGGTCGAGGGGGTGAGGTTGGGAGTGGGGAAGGTTGTGTCGTATATGGAATCGAAGGTATTGTGGAGAACGGTCATGGCTGTGTGTGCTGGGGGGGAGGACAATGCAAGGTGACTATCGACGAGGTAGATGTCCACATCTAGCGTGTGCTGACGGGAGTGGGTGTGGGGGTGCCGGTGTGCTGGTCGGGGGGTAGGAAAGTGTTAACGTCATTGGGGATGGTGTATAGGTGGTGTGTGTAGGGGGGGATGATGTATTTGAAGTGGCGATACGGTGTGTGTTCCCACAGAGGGAGGCTGAGGATGGTGGCGTTGGGGGAGTCTGAGGAAGGGGAGTGGGCGCTTGTTATTGCGTGTTGCATGGCGCAGCGCATGCATTCGTGCCCGTATTCCGGGTTTGCGATGTGTGTACCATGCCATGTGTGAGGGGGGTTGCTACCGCTGGATGAGAAGACGATGTCTTTGGGAGTCAGTGGTAGGTGTGTGAGGATTAAGGGTCCGAATCGAAATTGAGAGCATAAAGATCGAGAATCATGATTAATTCAAATTTAAAGATCGAGAATCGTGTTTAATTCAATCTTAAAGATCGAGATTCTTGATCAATTCAGTCAATAAAGATCGAGAATCGATATATTGTATCAAAAATCGCATCACTAGATCTGATTTTCATTCAAGTAAAGATCGATGCACCTGATAATTCAGGCCCTAATTATCGATGCATGTGATAATTCAACCTCTAAAATATCACTGCATCTGATAAATCGCGGCTCTAAATATCAATGCATCTGATAAATCGCGGCACAAAATATCAATGCATCTGATATTTCGGACGCTAACGATCACTGCATCTGATAATTCAGGCGCTCAAGATCGAAATCTTATAAATCGAAAATAAGTACTAGATTTGAAAAAACTCATGAAAAACTTATGTGCATTTGACAAGTCAATCACTGCTTCATTGCAGTTATGCCCAGCTCACAACCCAAATAATGTTGTCGTGGATGGGAAGGGCACAATGCAATTGCTCTCCAAGGCTGAGACCCGTGTGCACGTTGGAGACATGACGCATTATTCAAAATACGTGAATTACATTCTATCCCCATACAACCCAGCAAAAAAAATGTGCTACAAACCCCTCACCCAGCGCAGCACATTTGTGGCGGTTAGCCTCTGAAAGCTAAACGCTAGCACAAATCTGTTCTAGTCTGTCTAGTTTTGTTGTTGCAAGATGGCAAATGATGTTGTCGAGAGGCAATTGATGAGAGATGTTTCACTGTTGTACTTAGGCAGTAGATGTTGTAAGTGAACAAAGGAATTGTTAAAAGGTTCTGTCACCTCCCTCTACTGCACTGGGCTTAAATAGGTTTCAGCCCAGACTAGTTACACCTGCAAGCTTCGCTTACGTGTCAGGCGTTAGTGCTGTTCAACCGTCGTCATATGTCCTCGAGACACGGCCTGCCTAGCATTGGGTCTCACGACGCGGCTCCTTCTGCATTGAAGAGCTCGTTCTGGCGCGTCATCTGGCTAGTTAGGTTAATTATGCATATCTGTACGTACCGGGAGGTACTGGTCGTACTGTAGCATCAGCACCATTACAATATTGCAGTAGCGACGTACCCACGAGTATACGTCCGTCCTGTGGAAAAGCACGAATTGGTATCCGTAACGAGTACCTGTACAATGTCCTGCAATGTACTGTTGCAGGACTGTACTCGTCACACTCGTACCCTCACCCTCTTGACAGATCAATGAGGCCGCCGCGAGGCAGACCTCCGTGGTTCTTGGCTCCTTTACTGAAGCAGTTACTGGGACTCATGAATGCACGCTGGGAAAGCGTGCATGAAGTCAATGTACGCCTGAGTCTTGGCGAACTTGCGCCATTGGGGCGTCTCCAAGAATTCTTGTAACGCAATTGTTCGATACACCTCGTTCAACCGGTGCCAGACAGGTGGAATGTCGTCATCACTGAAGTGCGTCATGCTCCTCATCGTCTCCTTCAGGTACAGTCACAGGAACAGCTGGTCGTAGCGGAGCGGTAGAGCAGGGTCGTAAGTTATTAACGTGGAACACAGGGTGTAAGCGTACTGTCGCTGGTAGCTTCAATTTGTAACTGTGTTTTCCAATCTGCTCCTCCACTGAAAAAGGGCCGAGCTGTCTGTCTCTGAGTTTCCTGTTCGGTTGTCCTCGCAGAAAAAGATTTGCTGTGACGACTGACACCTTGTCTCCCTTAGCGAAGTGTGGCGCCGTAGACGGTTATGTGTTCGCCTGCATCTCGTCCTTATGTAGCTGTAACACAGAGCGTACCAAATTGTGCACTTCCTGTAACAATCTTAACCGTTCTGTTGCGTCTTGCGAAATTGGAATCGACGGTCGCATACAGGAGAGCAGGTCAGGAGGCTCCTCAGGAGAAAAACCAAAGTTAGCCTCGAACGGTGTGTGCTCAATTCCGAGTGCACGCGAAGCGTTGTACGCAAACTCCACTTGCGGTAAAAGTGTCGACCAGTCAGAGCCATCATAGCAACAGAAGCAACGAAGAAGCTGCTGAAACGTGCTGTTCACGCGCTCTGTCAATCCATCTGTTTCTGGGTGTCGGCTGGAAGACATGTTCAGACGCGTTCCAAGGCGTCTCCAGAGTGTCTGCCAGAAAGCGCTGACAAATTTTGGGTCGCGGTCGCTGATTAGCACACGGGGAATTCCATGTAAGCGGTAGACTCCCTGTAAAAACAAAGTTGCAGTTTCTTCGGCAGTAATCGACTCTGTACATGGCAGAAAATGGGCCATTCGAGTTAGATGGTCTACCACAATCAGCACATTGTTAAAGCCGTTGCTCTCAGGCAAGTGTGTCAGGTAGTCAAGACCAACTGTGTGCCACGGTCTGGGTGGAACAGGTAATGGGTAAAGAGTCGCAGCCATCTGCGGTCGAATCTTCGCTCGTCGGCACACGACGCAGCGTTCACAAAAATCTTTCACGTCTTGGCGGATTCGTTTCCACCAGAATCTGCCGAGTGCTTTAGCAAGAGTGCTAGCAACTCCTCTGTGACTAGCTGACGAACTTTCGTGCAGCTCTGTGATCAATCTCAGTCGGAGCTCAGAGTTCTGTGGAATACAGAGGCGATTGAGACGCCAAAAGTACCCATCTCTGGCTTCTATCCGGCTGTCTCTTGTCCACTCACCATCGTCCCCATAAAACGAATCTTGTGAGAACCCCTCGCGAATGAGATCAGCGAACTCAGGGCTCAGCTGCAACGCGTTAACAGTCAGTGAATGTAACTGTGCGTCTTCAAACAGCAGCTGGGACTTCCGTCGTAATTCTCGATCTGACGGAACCTCGCCATCCCAAAATAAGGGTACTGTGGCCTGAGGTACGAAGTCTGGACGCCGGCTTAACGGGTCGGCTTCGTTCAGAGCTCCCTTGCGATATGCAAGTGTCATCGAGCCCACAAACGGTTGCAAATCCCGCAGGTATCTTGCTTGCCGCTCGTTCAGCCTGTTGTTCGGTTGCCTGAGCAGATGCCGCAGTGTGTCGTGATATGTTACGACAAGGAACTTAGAACAGCCTTCAAGGTAGCACCTCCAATGCTTGACTGCTTCGCATACGGCCAAAGCTTCTAAGTCGTATGCAGAGTAAGTGTTACCACGCTCGGCTGGATTCAGCTTACGCGCCCAGTAAGAGACTGGTTGAAGACCTCCTCCTTGGTCTTGCAACAGGATTGCTGCAATCCCCACTGTTGAAGCATTTGTAGCCACGGTGAACGTCGCTTTCGAGCCGACCTCCGGAAGGATCAGGCATGGCGCGGAAATGAGCCGTAACTTGAGAGTCTCGAAGGCTTCCAAACAGGCAGGCGTCAGCGTAACCTTCTGTGGCTGGGACTTCCGCAGTAAGTCCGTCAATGGAGCCGTAAGGTCGCTAAAATGGTGTATAAATCTCGCATAGAAGTTGCAGAACTGTACGAAACTGCGAACCTCCTTCTGCGTCTTGGGCACTGGCCAGTCTGCAACGGCCTCGACTTTCTTTGTGGAAACCGAAATTTTCCCGGCTGACACAGTGTAGCCCAGATACTCCATTTCTTGCAATCCGAAGAAGCATTTCTTAAGGCGTAATTTCAGCCCTTCCTCCTTGAATCGTTGTAGCACTAGACGTAGGTGCTCCAGATGCTCTTCCAAAGTTCGACTGTAGATACAGACGTCATCCAGGTAGACTGTTACGAACTTATGTAAAAAGTCGCGAAGAATGTCGTTCATCATCCTCTGAAATGTAGCTGGTGCGTTGCACAGCCCAAACGGCATGGCGACCCATTCCATTAAGCCATCAGGGGTCTGAAAAGCCGTCTTGTGAACGTCCTGATCACGCACTCGAACTTGCCGGAATCCAGAAGCGAGGTCGAGGTGTGTGTAAAAATTCGCGTCCTTAAGTTCGTCCAGAGTGTCGTCCACACGCGGTAGCGGGTAAGCATCTTTACGCGTAACCTCGTTAAGACCACGGTAGTCAATGCACAGACGTAGCGAGCCATAAGCTTTTCGCACAAAAAGAATTGGCGAGCCGAACTCACTGTAGCTGGGGCGAATCAAACCAGCTTCCACTGCGTCTTTGAGCTGTCGGTTAAGCTCAGCGCGCTCTGCTGGTGACAATCTGTTCAGACGTTGACGTCGCATTGGGCCAATTGTTTCAATGGGATGATCCCACTGTCGGCTTACAGGTGGAGAGTCGACAGGTTGCAGTAACTCCGGAAAGTCATCGAAGAGTATCGACCGGAAGTTGTCACGTTGTTCTGCTGTTAGTTCCTCTCCAGTGTGGAAGTCTGTCGATTGTTCGGCGGCTGACGTAAGTTCAATGACGTAAAAATCAGCGTGACGTCCCCTGCTGCGGCGCGTCTTGCGCATAAGCTTCTGAACCTTCGTAGACGACAGGAGTAGACACTCAGGGCGTCGTTCCTCGAGTCTAGTCTCCACAGCTGTACCGTCCATTAGTGTAAAAACTCTGGTTGTACCAAATTGTAAAGAGGCATGTTCGTCATCAAGCCATGGTAAACCGAGGATTAAATCAGCTGTGCGTAAATCACGTAGAACGTAAAAAGTCCTGTGAAATTCGTGTCTAGCCAGCTCAAAAGTGACGTCACAGACTGTCGTAGAAGTCACTCGTTGTCCGTTAGCGAGTCGAACTGGAGTCTTACTTGCAGACTTCCGAGTCTGTAAAGCAAAGCGTCGTACAAAGTCCTCTGACACAAAATCAAGTGTCGCAGCGCAGTCCACTAATCCAGAAACTTGGTGTCCGCCATCAGGAGTTTTCACAGTCAGCTGAGTTCGAATTAACGGGCGAGCTTCCGTGAGGTCAGTCAGTAGTGCTGTAGGTGGCGAAGAAAATTGTCGCAGCGTAGCGATGGACTGTTCCGAGTCGTCTGTTGGTACAGGTACCGAGTCGGGTTGATCAGGTGATGTAGGTTCTGGTGAGTCGTTAAACGCACAATCTGCGTCGACTAACCACAGCTTTACAGGCCAAGGGGCTGGAGCAACCACCTCCTGTTGTGCTGGGTTCTCCAGTGACTTATGTGTAAAAAGTTGTGTCCTTGCTGGGAATTCTTGATAAAGTTTCCGGTGCTTAGTCACCTGAGTAAATTTCGCCCACTTCGGTAGTACAAATACAGCCATCGTAGGTGTCGGAGATGTTCGACGACAATCCTCAAAATGCTGCGCAATCTGCTCAGCTAACTCCCAGGGTGGGTTGATGAACACCCGTTCTCTTGTTAAATCTCTGTCTAGAATCGAGTCACTCGGCGAACAGTGAGGTAAGTCACCGTGCGAGTTCAGACCTTCATCATCAGCACATCCCTCCAACGTGAAGTTGAATCGTGCATGCAGAGGGTCAAAGACTGAGCCAACCAGTTTCCAATCAACTGAACGTCTGGTTACAGGTTACGACTCTGTCTCTGCTTAGTTTGACGACGACGACCTGCTACTTGCGTTACATGTGTCGTAACTGTAGTCGATGGAGATGTCGAAGGTGTGTCGACGACCTCTGTCGCTAACAATGTCTCAGAATGAACAGTATATGTAGCCGGCTGCTCCAGTTCATTTGTAGAACAGCCTTGCCACCATCATTGCTTCTTAGGTTGCATCGGTGCCTTGCCTTTGAACTCCGGACATTGGAACAAGCGGTGTCCCTTCTTGTGGCACTTGAAGCAGAGTCCTTCGTCCATGTGTCGCTTACGTTCCTCACCTGTCATTGCATTTGCGAGCGAATTAAAATCTTCGCGGCCAGATGTCTGACCACGTCCACCATTGTTGCCACTTCCACGTCCACGTCCGCGGCCACGTCCACGGCCACCTTTGTTACGTTTCCAGACGTTAGAGGCTTCCTCGAAAGGGTCATCAAGGTTGCGCTTGCGTGAGGGCTGGGCAGATGGTCCAGCAACAGATTTTGCATTGCCCAGTTCCGGTGAGTCTGTCACGACGTCATTCAAAAAGTTTTGCAGCTCCACTAGCGTAGTCTGGTATCCTAGTTGAGCTCGGTGTGACTTAGCCAGTTTCTTGAGTGCATCGTTCGCTAGGCCATTAATGAAGCGTACACACTGTACCTCAGCTGTCAGGTGTTGACGAGACCGACGTAAGTAGTCGTTGTACTGTTTAGTGAAAACCGCGTAACTCATCGTGTTGCTCTGCGTAAAGTTTAGCAAAGCGTTAATTGCATCGTCCTGAATGTTCGGAAGGAACGTCGACTTGCGTAACTCCGCAACAAGCTCGTTGTACGTAGATGGAATTGGAGGCTGATTTTTCCGGTTCAACCACCACCCACCTAGGTGTCCAGAAAACTGTGAAGTAACCCAGAACACTGCATCGTACGAGTCAGCCGTAATTCCAAGCATTATAAAACGCTGAGGCTGTGCTTCGAGCCAATCCTCCAGTACATGAGGTACCCGACCATCCTGGTACGGTGAAGTAATAGCAGCCTTACGCTTAGTCTCCGTGAGGGTCACAGTTAGTCCAGCCAAGTTGTGGGTATGTAACGACTTTCCCACTCGTAAATCTGTAGGTCCTTCACCAGTCAGTCGATTAATGTGTCCACGAATCATTAGCCATATAGAACCAGAGTCGACCGTCGTAAACCGGGTGTACATGTGGAACTGTCTCGGGATAGACGTGTCGTCTTGCATGACTGGAACATGCTGTGTGATTGCTCGATAAAAAGATTCCCACTGAGCCACGTAACCGAAGTGAAGTAATTCACTCTTGTGCTTCTTAGCACGAAGTAACCCCTTCTGTGAGGGCGTAAGTGTCAGACCGTCAATGTTGATGGATTCCGGGACGACGTAGGTGCCATCCGGATTAACTGTCGACTGTTCCAAAACAGCCTGCTCGACCTGAGCAGGTGTACGTAAGTTGTTCGTAGCAAACAGGACAGGAATAGAAGCCGAGTACACGTAAACAAGCTGTCGTCCTTGAGGTAGTGTAACGTTAACATGTTCACCACTCAACAGCGTCAAATCATCCGGTGTCAAAATAAGACCGGTCTCCTCGTGTAACTCGCGAATAGCAGCGTCGACAGGCTCTTCGTTAGGTAAGACAGAGCCAGCTGGGAACCAAGTTTTACCAGAACGAGGCTCACGCTGAAACACCAACTTCAAGTCCGACGGTTTAGTTCCTCCGACGTGAATTACTAAAACCACGTAATGTCCAGCTCCGAGAGAAGCCATCTCAACTCAATTAAACAACGTCGAGTAGATCAACGAGCAACGAAAGCGTGCGTCGACCAAAGAGCTCCGAAACCAGTGTGGCGGTTAGCCTCTGAAAGCTAAACGCTAGCACAAATCTGTTCTAGTCTGTCTAGTTTTGTTGTTGCAAGATGGCAAATGATGTTGTCGAGAGGCAATTGATGAGAGATGTTTCACTGCTGTACTTAGGCAGTAGATGTTGTAAGTGAACAAAGGAATTGTTAAAAGGTTCTGTCACCTCCCTCTACTGCACTGGGCTTAAATAGGTTTCAGCCCAGACTAGCTACACCTGCAAGCTTCGCTTACGTGTAAGGCGTTAGTGCTGTTCAACCGTCGTCATCTGTCCTCGAGACACGGCCTGCCTAGCATTGGGTCTCACGACGCGGCTCCTTCTGCATTGAAGAGCTCGTTCTGGCGCGTCATCTGGCTAGTTAGGTTAATTATGCATATCTGTACGTACCGGGAGGTACTGGTCGTACTGTAGCATCAGCACCATTACAATATTGCAGTAGCGACGTACCCACGAGTATACGTCCGTCCTGTGGAAAAGCACGAATTGGTATCCGTAACGAGTACCTGTACAATGTCCTGCAATGTACTGTTGCAGGACTGTACTCGTCACACATTCAACGTGGGTTTTACCCTGCCCACTACAGGTTGTCGTGTCTGGGATCATTGGGGTTAAAGGAATAATATGTAATCGCTCAAAAACAGTAGAGAGAAGGTCTAACAATAAATGTATACTAACGGGCGATATAGCTCCCATTGCCATCTCTCGTTGTGGTGCCAAAACGATGCATTGCCATGTTGCTGATAGTCCGGACCATGGTTGCGAATAGCTGGGCCATGTGGTGGCAAGGAAGTGTCCCAAAATGGTGCGTTGCCACATAGGTATCCCAAAATCGTTCGTTGCCAGATAGATGAGCGCTCTCTAGGAATTCAGTTCACGCTGTCTCCTCTGGAGGAACAGTTCACGAAGACAAGTAACACACACACACACACACACACACACGCGCGCGCGATGCAAATACAATGCAATGAGAGAAGTGGAGAGATTGATGCTTGTTACGGAACGAAACAAAAGAGAAGTACTAAGTTACGAAGGCTTGCTGCTAATAGTCTGAACATTGGCAATGCACTTCACAACTTGGTCACCGAGGAGCATTTCATCACGTTCAACATCTGTTTTACGGGCCCAAGGGACACACCCAATCAACACAGGCAGAAGAAGCCACTGATTTAGGAATGATATTGAACGGTGTCTTACACTAATTTCAACATACCAACAAGGCCGCACAAACAGTGGTTTAGTTGCAGGATAAATAAAAGTTACAAACAAAACACACACACACACACACACACACACACACACACACACACACACACACACACACACACACACACACACACACGCACACACAGGATGTAATGCACACAACTCACATAACAAAACAGGAAAAATGCATGCAGTGAAGGGTCAAAACGTAACAAAACAGTGGTGAAGTTGCAGGATAAATAAGGGTTACAGACAACACACACACACACACACACACACACACACACACACACACACACACACACACACACACACACACACACACACACACACACACAGGATGTAATGCACACGACTCACGTAACAGAACATGAAAGAATGCATACAGTGAAGGGTCACACTTTATGATGAAGTATTGATCAATACAGACGAAAAAGGCGCACACATTCACGACATGCATGGGAGCTAACAACTGGCACGTGATTACCATCTCATCGTTGCTCATTTGGTGGTCTTCAAGATATTCCGTCGTCGTTGGCAAAGCACGTGAACTATTCAACTATTGCGCCACAAGGCCAAGGGCCATCCCTAACACAAAACACGGAGAAAAGTCACAGCAAGCACGGTCAGTTGATAATGAAAGGTGCACTCCACACACACGACACGGTTGAGAATATACATTACAAGTAAGACTTGCGAAGCACACACAAACACACACACACACACACGCGCGCGCGCTCGAATTTGCATCGTTTCGGCATAGCTGGGCACGACTACGTAGACGGTAAAGGAGCATAGTGGCACTTGAAATAAGGCATATAAGACTCACATCTATATCGTCCTTGACGCATGCTAAAAAATAGTAGTCGCTGCCTTCACTTGCAGCGAAGCTGTCGAGAGTCTCCACAATTTCCATACCACTACCGACGTCTAATAGTCCTTTGTGTTTGCATCGGCGCAGGCGAGCCCTTGCTAAAACGGATGGTGTCGTCTGTTGCACAATTTATTAACCGCAGACTCGCACTACGCACCTTAACGAGTCGTGGAGCTTCCGACGGTGAATGCGAACTAGCGCAAGCGTCGACGCAGTCTTGTAGCATCGCCTTCGACGCCGCGTCGAGCAGATGCGAGGCCATCCCAACGCAACTTGCAGAAGTCGCGCCCCACTAGAGACGTTCAGCGACGACATCGTCACGTCCAACTCCACAAAGTTGATAATGATGCGAGTCGGACAGATATCCACGGTTGGTCACCGCGCATCGGGGTGAAAAGTGCTACTGACGGACGTGGCTGCCGCGCGCTTTTCAAGGTGACTACAAACGTGTAGTCGCTTGGTAGACTGACGTTTCGTCCCCATATTGTCGCTTTTTCTTAATCCATACGTAACGTTATATATTCTAATGTATTTGGTGTTGTTTCTAATTAGGCTACGAAGAAGGGGAATAACAATAAACGTTTAATATACTATACTTTTCAACGCTCTTCAAAAGTACATGTACGGATAGATGATGGCATAGGTTAATCGCACCCGTTGATCAAAATCTTCGTAACCAATGATCCCTTTCTGGACCGTCATCGGTGCCGATATCACCACGTTTCGTCACCACGTTTCGTCCAAGCATGTCAATAAAGAGACAATGATCCCTTTCGTGACGCATACGAGTTGCTGATTGGTCAATCCATGAACCCTTTTTCGTCTTATGTTGGCCGTTGATATATCAAGGAACCAACGGTGGCCATAGATGCATTTTATTCTGAGTGTAGTACTGATAAAGCAATTCTGCTTGAGCGCCTTCTAAATCTCCTTATTTCCATTTCGATTACATAAAAACATTTGTTTTTTGTGTAAAGTATCAATTCTCACTCTTATGCTATATTTTTTATATGGTTATTAATGCAGATATAAAGCTAATAATTATTATTCGAATTAAGCTCGCGCGCGGGATACAAGAATGAATCAATAGTAGAAAAGATAAATAAATATCGACGCATTGATAAATCCCGGCCAAAATATCGGTGCATCTGATAAATCGCTGCACTAAAGATCGCTGCATCTGATAAATCGCTGCACTAAAGATCGCTGCATCTGATAAATCGCCGCCTAAAGATCTAAGCATCTGATAAATCGTGGCACTAAAGATTGGTGCATCTGATAAGTCAAGCCTTAAAATATCGACGCATCTGATAATAAGTCAAGCCTTTAAATATCGATGCATTTGATAAGTCAAGCTTTAAAGATCAATGCATCTGATAAATAGAGTGCTTAAAGATCGATAATTGATTAATTGCAAAAAACGCCGATGCGTCGATTACTGATCATTAATCGATTTTTGATTCGGAGCCTTAGTGAGGATAGGGATTTGTTGAGGGGGTATGCGTAGAGTTTTGTCTATGTTTGGAATGTAGTCCGGAGGGCCGAGAAGAGGTCCTCTCTTATAGCCCAACGGTTGCGCGTGGTGGTGGCTAGCGTGCGCGTGCGTGGATTTCCTAGCGTGTGCCGAGACGGGTGAGGAGGAGGTTGATATCAGTTTTAGTAGGATATTCATGAGGGCAATCGGGCGGTAGTTATCGAGGAGGAAGGAGTCGCCTTTTGTGTAATAGGCAGATGGTGTTGTGGCACCAGGCGGAAGGTGTGTACGAGTTGTGGGCAAATAGGGAGTGGAGGGAGTAGAGGGCGGAGTGGGTGGCGGGGGGGGAGGAATTAAATGATTTCGCTAGGGATGCCGTCGGGGCCGGGGGCCTTGCATGTGCCGAGGGAGTGGACCGTTTGATCGAAGGTGTCGCGGGTAATCAAGGAAGCGAGGGTGGCTATGGGCTTGCCTTGGGGGGTGGTTTCGAAGCGGTCTGGGTTAGATGGGCTTTCCCACGGGGGGAGGGGGAGTTTGGCCGAGTTTGGTTTGATAGTGGGTGTGGAGTACGGCGATGACCTCGTGGGAGGAGTCTACTACTTTCGAATTGGGACTCGTGGTTTTGGTGATTGTAGGAGTTGTGGTGTTGTTCGGGAGGAGGCCGCTTCTAATTTTGAGTAGTCGGTAGTGCGATTTCGGGTTGACATCGTAAGCGGTGTTTGCCCGGGATTTCTATTTTTGAAGCTTGTTTGTTGTGGCTGCATACATGGGGTGTTTGAAGCGTTCTTGCCATTTGTGCTTGATGGACTCGGGGGACATGTATTCCGTTGTGTGAAGGAGGGGTTGTGGCGGTTAGCCTCCTCAAGCTAAACGCTAGCACAAATCAGTTCTAATCTGTCTAGTTCTGTCGTTGCAAGATGGCAAAATGATGTTGTTATGAGATGAAGTCGAAAGGATGTTTCATTGCTGTACTTTAGCTGTATATGTTGTAAGTGAACAATGGAATTGTTAAATGGTTCTGTCACCTCCCTCTATTGCACTGGGCTTAAATAGCTTTCTGCCCAGATAGCTTACGCCTGCTAGCTTCGCTTACGTGTCAAGCGTTAGGGCTTTCTAACCGTCGTCAACTGTCTAGAGACGCGGCCTGCCTAGCATTGAGATTCACGACGCAGCTCCTTCTGCATCGGAAAACTCGCTTAGGCGCGTCATATGGCTAGTTAGATTAACTGTGCGTACCTGTACGTACCGGGAGGTACTGGTCGTACAGTATGCATCAGCACCCTTAGGAATATTTCAGTAGCGACGTACCCACGTTTGTACGTCCGTCCGATGGAAAAGCACGAATTGGAATTAGTAACGAGTACATGTACAATGTCATGCAATGTACTATTGCAAGACTGTACTCGTCACATGGTCGTGCGAGGGGGAGGAGTCCGTGTTTTTTTATGCAGCGGCGTAGTGCCTTGACTATGTTGAGTGTTTGTTTTTGGGAGCCATGTGAGGTGACATTAGCTACCCGCAACTCTTAAGCCGGTGCAACCCCCGAGCACTGGCCTTCTATGCTTTGCGCTCGCCCAGTTGCCTCGCGCAACCCACTAATCCCATCCATACTTAGCGCTAATCTTCCCCATGACATGCCTGTGGTGGTCTTCTGACAAAATTATTCTCTCACACACACACACACACACACACACACACACACACACACACACACACACGCGCGCGCGCGTTCTTTTGTCTGATGATTGTGTATGTCTTGTAATTATGCACACACACCCTGTGTGTGTCACTCTATATTTTTGTAATCACAAAAATTATGCTCCTCTACCCATCGTAGCGTTTCGCAAGAGTGACAGACGTATCCAAATCCCAATCCCAATAAGTGCCTGTACACCAAGTCGATCTTTTTTCCAAATATGAAATACCGTCGCCTACCCGGGAGCATGATCGATGTTGAGTTGAGGTTTGTTTCTAACTTCTGCTCTCAGTCATGCTTGCAAAACGCCGCTTGTAGAGGGTGCCGGTGCGGGTTCCCTGCCAGTCCCATCTCCTGGGGCCGCAAAAAAAAAATAAAAAAAAATACCGCATTTGTAGTATCAAAACCCAATCGAGCTGATGAAAAGGGGAAACACAGACAGACAGAAACACACACACACACCCCCCCCCCCCCCCCCCCCACACACACAAATTTTAGCAAATTGATGTTGTTGGATTTGTCGCCTTCCCCCAAGATATCTGCCGACCGTACCTTGCTACTGCAGATAGGGCCGTTCGTGCAGCAGTTTATCGAATCTTGGGCGTTTCTTTGGACGCACAAACACTCGATCAACTGAATTGTGCTAAACTACAGCGGAGTTTGGGGGGCTTAATGTACCGTCCCTCGAGCTCGACGCCGAACCTGCTCACTATGCTTCATTCACTGCGACCCTCGCCAACCTGATTACTGATTACGAGTCCGAGTCGCTAGGTCCTTTGTACGGTCTCATCCGACAGGAACTACTGAATGTTGCCACTTCTACTTTACCGTGGGCGGTCCAATTGCGCAATTCGTACGACTCTATCTCCACTATGGGCGGGTTTTCGGAATCGGAGCTTGTGGTGTTGACTAACACACTGAACCAAAACCTTTCTGATTATGCCGGGCCCGATGTCGAGTTGGTGGTATCTACGGTCAACAATGCGGTGGCACCCGCTACCCAAGTGACTAGCCTACAACTTCCGACTCCCGATGCTCTCACTCGCTTGGGAGATTCCGGGGGCCACATTCAACGGGGCATTTCGCGCATTCTTCGTGCCCGGGCCTACCTTGACCTCTTGGCGTTCTGCAGACCTTCCCCACCGGACTATATGTGGGTGATTTCGGGTACGGGTCGCGGGGCTTTGGCTCTCGTTTTCGCTTCACATGAGTCCAGTTTCAAGGTGCCATCCGATTGCTATGCGATGGCAGCCCACCGGGTGCTTGACTTGACTGCGGAGCGCGCCGCTCATGTTCGAAAATGCCCTCGGTGCAATGAGGCCCCTTCAGAATCTCGCGGGTATGGATCTTCGTCGACGGTATCGGGCATCTTTATGTCGGGTGAGCGCTCAACAACCGCTATGCTCATGGACCATATCCCCCGGTGCCCGTGCTCTTGGTATATCATTCAACTACACGACCGTATTGTCCACGTGCTTGAAGAATTCATGCTTGAAGCGGGGGCTTCTAAGGGCCGGGACTTGCGGTTGGAGGTCCGCCGTATTCGGTCGGGAGCTTCACGTGATCGTCCCGGGGATGTGGTTTGGTTAGACTTCATGGCTCCGCACCGTCATCTTGTTGTTGATGTGACGGTTACAAGTGCTCGCACGAACACCAACGTTCCTCGTATAGGTGCTCGCCTTCCACTCCCTGGCAGCCTTGCATTGGGAGCTCAGCAAGGCAAAATTGATGCGGACCTCCGCACTTCCGCTTTGCTTGGCACGCCTTCGGTTCAGTCGGTCCATGACTATTATCCCTTCGCCATGGAGGATGGAGGCCGGTTGGCGCCGATGGCGGCTGAGTTGGTCGATCGCTTGGCTATTTTGGTGGCTCTTCGTCGCTTCCCTGGCATGGGGGCCGCTGACTCTCGTTCCTTGCGCTCTGACAGTTATGTCCGTATGCAACATTTTGTTCGTCGATCTACTTCTCTTCCGTTTCGGCGTTTTTTGGGGGATGTGCGCCGTGAATTCATGCAACGTCTTTCTGCTGCTCTTCATGGCACTCTAGGTTCTTATCTCCGCGACGCTTTTCAGGAGGGCAGTGCTGGTGCTTTGGCATGCCTTCCTGTTCCTCGGGCTTAGATATTTTTTTCCTCCTTTCTTCTCTTTTGCTTGGTGGCCTCCACTGCTTTTTCTTGTAAGAAATGTTTTTTATTTGTCGCCTTCGGTATTTATTCACATCTTATCATGCACAACCCACATCGGTACCCGTACCAGTACTGGTGCGGGTACTGGAAGCTATATGGCTGGAAGACTAAAATCCAGCGCACCAGCTACTGCGGGTGCGTGCCACCTGTGCTGCAGCGCCTGAGGCACGGCGGCACCGCAGTCTCAGCCTCCGAGGGTAGAGTTAGAAGTGCTGTAGCCCGTCATATAGAGACAGTACTAAGCTTTTCCAGGTTAGCTGTACAACCGTGCTTCACTACCAGGTCAGCTTCCTCGACGGTTCGTACGTCACACCCCCTATTCGTACGTGATGCGATACCGCAATGATCCACGTCCCGTCCGTGCTCTGCTGTTCAGTGTTCACCTAGGTGACTCTGGCCAATTAACGCGAGAGGGTCACGTAAATAAATCCTCGAGTGGGTACACTAGGTTGTTGTGCACAGCGTAGCGCCATA
This sequence comes from Tetraselmis chui, assembly GCA_026401115.1. Classification (NCBI taxonomy): domain Eukaryota; kingdom Viridiplantae; phylum Chlorophyta; class Chlorodendrophyceae; order Chlorodendrales; family Chlorodendraceae; genus Tetraselmis; species Tetraselmis chui. The sequence continues at coordinate 88,689 of JAPMLY010000280.1, forward strand.
CCCATGCTAGCATGCCACGATTGGCGCTCGCATTGCCACAGTGGCTGCAACGTACTTTTTTCAGAACGACCTCACCACTCACAGCCTCGGCTGAACCACTACTGACTACTCCGTTCGGGCGTTCTGACTGTCCGGAGTCCGGAACCTGCGCCTACATCGCACAGACCGTCCCTCGTGTCCCGAATTTTCTCTGCCTAGCTTTGGAGAGCTGTAGGGTTTAACGTTGGGGAGGTGAACGGGTAGTTTTCCGGGTAAACAGAACGGCAGCTGCGCTGATTGTCTCGTGATCAGCGTACCGCGCGTCTAGGCGAGGTGGCAGGGCCGAGGGTCACTGGGTGTACTGTGGGCAGCACAGTGGGTTGCGGTGATGGAGAGATTATGCACATACTATTTTCACAGCATTCACGCGCTATGAGTAGAGTAAAAGGCACACCGCACGGCAGACTGCACCTAGATATGCGCCCCTCGCCGAGTCACCTCCTGTCATCCTGCTCACCCAGTTCTATACCTGCCCAGTGCGTCTTCTGCAGGAAGCGAACTCCAGCGCGGCACTCTCCCTGCCCAATCAGCCTTACTTTGAGCTTTATCCATTAATGAGCTATTTTGTGACTGACAATTGTCCTTTTCATAAACAGGCAAAAGACAGCGAAGATATAGTGGACGGCGGACCGGCTGAGTGCCCCTTCAGCACGTTAGTTTGCCCTTGAAGCGATTCAGGTACAGAGAGTTTGCAGTTGAGCAGGTTAGAGTTTGTGGTGCCGTGTTGGCACAGCAGCATTAGAAAGGCAGGCGATGGATGGCCCCATGCTTCAAGTGGCGCGGAGCCTACTGCAGGAGGCCGATGCAATTCCAATGCTAAATGTTACAGAAATAGTCGAAGGTAAGAACCCCCACACCCCGTGCCTCCAGGTGGATAGGGCTGTGGCCTCGGACGCAAAGCCCTGGTTGGTGGACCATATCGGCAGTCTCTCGGCAGTTCCGTCGGAAGGGCTGCTGTTAGAGTCCGTGGTCTGCAGCACACCAGTCATCAGATGGTCGAGTTGTTTTATGTAAGACATACAGGATGTGACTCGTTTGCATGCCTTACCACCGTGCAGAGGATGCAGCCAACGTGGAGGCATGGGTGAGCCTCGGACTTGTAACTCAGGTGAGGTCTGCTTGGATGGCTGAAAATCATGCAGTTCAAATGTATTTTAGGGGTGCCTTGATCACAGAAGCTGCGATGCATTTCATTGAGGGCGCATCTCGTCTCAGTGACATGCCTGTGGGCTCTGTTTTTGTTTCATGCAGCTGCTGCTGCTCTTCACCACCCTGTGCATCGGGCATGTGCTGGAGAAAAAGGAAGTGGTGTGGTTTGGTGAAGCAGCGACTGCTCTGATTATGGGAATGGTGGTGGGTGTCATTGTTCGTTTCTCATACACCGATGAGAGTTACGATGAGGTAATGTCGTTTCAGGCAAGTGCCTCGACACCGGATGGCTATAAATGCGCCTCGTCGCCGCGCTGATTTTATGGCCAATCATCCCCTTCACAGTCATCACGCACACTGCCGCTGCCGTGATTGTGTTTACCCTTTCCCCCGCGCAGAATGAGTTCTTCTTCCTGGTCCTACTACCGCCGATCATTTTCGAGGCTGGATTCTCTTTAAAGGTCGAACCGTAAGTTCGGGCCCCTGGGCCTAGGCCTGCAATTTTTCTATTTGGAGGTGGTATGCCTGAGAGAATGAGGGGAGGGTTGCGCTCCGGGCATGTCCATATTCGCATTCATAGTGAGTTCAGACGGGAACAGTGCTCAGAAGTACGGACTGGCTGTGCTCACCACTGATATTAAAATTACATAATATATTTTACATGCACAAATATCTTTCATACTTTTGCCTTTGCCCCCTCACGAGGGGTGTTCATCACTCAGTTGTCTTTTCCTTAGCCTGCACTTGTTCCATGCTCACAGGTTTCTTGACAATATTGGGGCCATCTGCACCTTTGCCTTCATCGGCACCTTCATCTCTACCATGAGCATAGGCTTTATCATGTGGCTCGGGGGGAAGTTGGGAATGTCATACGGTCTGACTTTCATGGAGGCGACCCTCTTCGGCGCCATTGTGTCAGCAACGGATCCGGTCACTGTGCTCTCCGTGTTTCAGCGGCTGGGAGCCAACGCGGATCTGTACAGCCTTGTGTTTGGGGAAAGTGTTCTGAATGATGCCGTTGCGATCGTGCTCTATCGCACCTTCATGTCCTTTATTGGCCCTGATGACGGTTCAGCGACCGTCGGCTCGGGAATCCTGTCCTTCTTTGTCATCTTTATTGGCTCCATGCTCTGCGGTGAGGCCAGCCGTTTCTGGTGCTGCAGCTTCATTGATTTTCAAGCTGCGTTCACATATTTGTGTTTAGCTTTCGTTACCGTGGGGTTGATGGCATTTCTTTTATGCATATGAACTGAAGTTATGTGCTGTTCTGCAGGAATCGGGGTGGCAATCATAAGCAGCTTTGCCTTCAAGACAGGCTACTTTCAGGCAGACAACATGTTAGAGCCAATGCTGGTCATTCTGTTTGCGTTCACGTCGTACATGGTGGCGGAAGCTTTGGAGCTGTCTGGAATTGTCTCCATCCTTTTCTGTGGCATAGTAAGTGAGGAGGGTTGAGCTGCGCTTGCTTAAATCCCGGAAACGATATTTATGCGCTCACTTTTCGGTGTGTGTGTGCGTGTGTGCGTGTGTGTGTGTGTGTGTGTGTGTGTGTGTGTGTGTGTGTGTGTGTGTGTGTGTGTGTGTGTGTGTGTGCTGTTTTAGGTAATGGCCAAGTACACAAGGCCAAACCTGTCGGAACATGCGGCCCTGCACACTGGCGGATTCTTCCGGATTTTGGCCTCCATGGCAGAGACCTTTGTGTTCATTTACATCGGGACCTCTTTGTGCTTGGAACGCCAGGTTAGTCATCCGCACATGTTCCTTAGAAAAAAACTTGCTTTGCGTTGCTTGCTCACATTGTAAGGTACATGATTGGCCAGTTTATTTGTATGTGGTCGTTGCCAGGCGTGGGGACTGGGGCTCACCTGGGCCTTCCTCTTTCTTTCCCTTTTTGCGCTGGCGATCTCGCGCGCCCTGAACGTTTACCCCTTGGCAGCAGCTGTGAACTTCATGCGTCCGAAAGAGGTGGCCATCCCGCGCACGCACCAGCACATGTTATGGTTCTCTGGCCTACGGGGTGCCATCGCCTTTGCGCTGTCTCTGTCTGCCGCCGCTGATCTTGGCGGTAAGTCTTCCCGCGCCATCTGACATTCACTCGTCCTTCCCTGGCCCTACTTTCTTCACCACCACCAATATCATCACCATCCTCATCATCACGCATTGACCGCTGCTAGAGTGTATCACTTTCGCTGGGCACCGTATCTTGCTTGTGGGTCGGCGTCCTTCATAGCAGTCATCGTTATTGATCATTAGTACAAGTTCCTATTTTGCTGGACTGTATATTTACGGTGGCTGATTTGCAACTACAGAGCCCGGTCGCGTGTTCCTTACCACCACCTTTTTCATCATCCTCTTCACTGTGCTCTTCAACGGCGGTATGTCTGCCTACTTGCTCAGCAAGTTCCACCTGAAGGGGGGTCCTGCCGGGGGCGTGTTCACCCTCCGTCGCTATCACTCGCTGATGGAGAACGGTGTGCTCCTCTTGCCCGCCACTTTCTTAGTCCACTGTCTATTTTTTAGATCCTCCCGCCCTACCCCTGACTCGCCATGCATGGGCTGTCTGCGCAGAGATGGTTGAGGTTTCCAAGGACGGCTCCGGCCTTCCTCCCGAGTCTTCCCAGCTT